>LR749512.1:2296709-2340256 GCA_902729485.2 Mus minutoides | reverse complement strand
TAAAAAATGATCTTACCAAATTTATTCAACTCTATATGTTTAATATATTATTATTCATCACTCAGTTGGCTTTCCATGTCTGTGGATTCTGGGTCCTCAGACTCAAGTCAATATCAGAGCAAAAATAAACATATATCTGAGGTCTAGAGAGATGGCTTAGTGGTTAGGGACACTTGTTTCACAGTCATGAGGACCAGAGTTTGGATTCTAGCACTCACATAACAATCTCGATATCTGGGACACGCCTATAACCCCAGCTATAACAGGAGGATCACTGTTGCTTGCTGGCTTCCAGAGTAGCTGAGAAAATGTTAGCACGGGGTTCAGGGAGAGACTCTGCCTCACAGAAATAAGCAGAGAGCAGTAGAGGACATGCAATGCCCTCTTCTGGCATCTGAGCATGAAGAAGCACACACACACACATCTGAGAACACACAAGTTGGAGCATAAGGTCCTTATGCTCACAGATAAACACTAGGGAAACATGCCAGCCATGCCCAGGATTGTGTCTTCAGACAGAGAAATGCATAGCTTGTTCTTCCACCAAGAAGACTGGGAGTGGAGGTGATCATTACCCTGGCGATCTGAGGTATCTGAAGGGCCAGGCTATACCAAGCTTCCACATGCTGGACTGGAGGTAGCTAATAGTCTAGGTGATCTTTGCACTATCTGTAAGACCAGGGGCTTCCCCCCAAACTCCCACAACCAGGAGATAGCTAATAGCCCAGATCATCTGTTTGACCAAGACCACATCAGATCCCCCATAGGCCCTTGAGATAATTCATGTAGTCTAGCTCTAAAACCCATCTTCATAGAAGAAATGACATGTACTTTGAAAAGAGTTTCAATGTAATTATGCATCCTTGTGCACACAGGATTGTGTTACACTAGGAACACCCCCCACCCCCTGCAATTGTAATGTAATTAATTATGCCTGGAATAAACTGCCCAGTATCAGACACTAGGAGTTTGAACAAACACCAGCTACTATGCTGTGACAAACTCGATTTCCTTCTTGTTTCATGAAGATTGATATACTCTGTTGGCTGTGGCCTTGGCAAAGACCACCCCACACATAAACATATATTTACAAAGAAAATCATAACACACACACATACACACACAAACACATGTCTGTCACTACTAAACATATACAGTCCTTTCTTCTTGTCATTATTCCCAAAACAACATATCAACAATTCCTTTTTTTTTCCTTCGAGACAGGGTTTCTCTGTGTAGCCCCCACTGTCCTGGAACTCGCTCTGTAGACTAGGCTGGCCTCGAACTCAGAAATCTGCCTGCCTTGGCCTCCCAAGTGCTGGGATTAAAGGCATGCACCACCATGCCTGGCTCCTTTCTTTTTTTTCTTTCTATTTTCATGTTTGTATGTTGTGTCTAGGTGTATATGTGTGTGTGTTTACATGTGTGTGAGGACACATGTTTGGGGGTGGGCCTGCATTTGGATGTGCATTCCAACAAGAGGAGACCATAGGCTATGTCAGGAATTCTATATCCTTTATCATCCTTTTACTTTGTCATTGAGGCAGGGTCTCTCAATCAAACCCAGAGCTCACTGATCTATCTAGTCTCATCAGCCACCCTGCCTCTGCCTTCTGAGGCTGGGATGATTGGCAGGCCACCACTCCCTCCTGTTCTCATGCTCGCACAGAAAGCACTTTAATCATTGAGCCGTCTCCAGCCTCTTTTCATTTGACATAATGAAGAAAGAGCCTATATCATGAGAACACAACACTGATCACATTGGTCAAAGAGGACCGAAAGGAGGCAGAGGCATCTGCATTCATAGAGTGGAAGCTTTCCAGGGCGAGAGGAGGTAATTCTTCCCAGCTGGTCAGTATTGTACCACAATTCCTGGTACACGCTATTCTTGTACATACAGGTAAGATTGCCCTGATATTTGTATAGCAAGGAAGAAACCCTGGGAACTGTCTTTTGATGAAGAAGAAGGATGCAGGAGGAAACACAGGCCTGCTACTAAGGCTCAGCTTGGAGCTGCGGCTAGGACGGCACAGCTTAGGCAGTGACAGACCTCACGCCATGGCCTAGCCCAGCCTAGCCTTGCTCTGTGTATGCCCTGTATGCTGTGTCTGCCTCTCACAGTCAGCACTGCTCTCCTCTTCACTTATCCCAAGGAAAGTTGAAGGCAGAGGGTGAGGTCAACAGGGGCAGCAGGCAGCCTCTCTATTCCTCACAGACACTCTACTGTGTCACTGCCTGTGACCCTCCCACACACACACCCTACCCCCCTACTGCTGAGCCCCTGAGTGACCTGCATTGCTTCCCAGGAGTCTCACCTCTGTCTCAACCCCCACCACTTTGTCTCTAGTAGGACTGCTGGGAGGATTATGCCCAGAGTCCCAGATGGATTGTTTTCTGGCCATGGCTTCTCTCAGCTACTGTGGGTGTCTCTCACTGATTCATTGATCCTGGCACTGTGGGAGCCCTTCCAGAGTCCAGGGCCTGTTGTTTTCTGTTATGTCAACCCACACACTCCCACAGTCTGATTCTCAGTCTTCCCTAGACTTTGGCCATTGCTCTATTAAAGCTGTCTCCCTCTGTCTGTCTGTCTGTCTGTCTGTCTGTCTGTCTGTCTCTCTCTCTCTCTCTCTCTCTCTCTCTCTCTCTCTCTCTGTGTGCTCTGTGTGTGTGTGTGTGTGTGTGTGTGTGTGTGTGTGTGTGTCCATCCCTAAGAGCTGAGTTTGGATTCCACAGGACAGAGGCTTCTCCTCTGGCCTTCACTCCACTCCTCTGGGCTCTCTTTTTCCTAGGATTGTCAGTCCTTCCTCGAGTCTGGGTCAATGGAAAGAAGCCTCTGTCCACAGAGCTTCCCTCACACCTTCCCGGCATGGCCCATGTGAGAGGGCCTGAGGTCTGGAAGTCTATCCCTTCTCCCTGCGTGTGTGCAGGATGTGAACCAGCCGTTCCATTATGTGTGGTTATAGGGGTGAGCCCCATGCCAGGAAAAGCACGCTGTTGGGCAAGCATACCCCTGGAGTCCCTTGGATGAAGGTCTAGGGATGAGTACAGCTGGCAGAGGAGGAAGAGGGACCAGTGGTAGGAACAATGTGGTAAAAGGTCTCAGGTAGGAGGGGGCGGCCATCAGCTAGCCAGCGGGCTGAAGCAGCACAGGGAAAGGGGACTGAGGCTGGGGCACAGGGCACAGGGCACTGGGGGCTATGGAGTATCTCGGCATGTTTTCTGTCTCATATACTGAACTTGAATGGGAGAAGATAAGCGTGGGGTAACTGACTCTAGTCTTCCCATCACCGCTAGTTCCCTGCAACTCACTGCTGACCCAAGGTAGGTATTCAGCATGGCCATGGGGTCATGGAAGGTACATAGCTCTCCCAGACTGACGACTTTCCAGCTTTTCTTTTCAGGCTCCTGAGGACCCAGCCTGTACTTAGCCCTTCTCCTGATAGTCTCCTGCCATTTCACAGAGGGCACCCCACTACAACCATGTTCTGTGTATCCATTTCCTCCAGGACTAAAACATTCCACGCTTCAGGGAAGCTCCTTAAACAGGAAGGTAAGACAACTCAAAATAGCTTCAGGAAGTCCCTGAAACTGACCAGATTCACTAAGCCCCTCCTTGCCAGGGTAAGCAATATCAAGAAAATGACAAGAAAAACTCCAAGACAAGACAAGCTGCAAAGATGATTCTGAGACCATCCCAACTGCCAGGGAGAGATTGACACCATCTGAGTCACTTGGAAAGTACTCTAACCTGTTGAGATACCTGCAGGCTCTGTAGTGTGTTGCACATTTTCTAGCTTCTATGAGCTATCACCCATGGTGGGGTGGGATTTGATGATGCAGCTGTGTTTGAGTGATTTCTGTTCCCATAATAACCCCTCATCCGTGTTCTTATAAGTAACCCCAAATAAAGCCCACTGGTTCATCAAGTTGGCCTTCAGTGGTATCCATACTTTGTTCTGTCCTGAGATCCCTATCTGGGATGAGGAGACGTGTATGTTGTGTCTCCCCAGGAAATGTTTTGTCACTCAAAAAAAGCATTGTACTCCACAATGGTGTGTCCACTCAGGAAAAAGATTATGAGTGGGCTAAGTCAGCACAGCTCACGCTCTGTCAGTGGGATAAGTTTAGGGGCAAACACGTGGCCCAGGTCAAGCCAATACATTTTTATGAGTTTTATCAGTTGGTTGGCCTATGTGTAGCCCAGGCTGTGGTCCTAGAGTTGCTTGGTTCCTTGGCAGAATCTGCCTGAGCACAAAGCCAAGCCAAAGAAAACTGAGTAGCAGTGACAACTCCTTCCATCCGGCAGAGACAGCTCTACCTGCAGCCACTCCGTTCACTTTTAAATTGCATGAATCAGTGGATTTCCTTTCAGCTTAAGCCAATTTGACTCGTGTTCCTATCCTTTGAACTTGCCAAGTTCTGGCTAGCCTAACATCCCTAGCCAGGCCTCATCCCCCTCATCCTTCCTGTGGCTTTCCTCAGCCTGTCCCATGGCATGGAACCTCTCAGTTGCCTCCAACCATCAATTAAGGGTCTGTAGGTTGAGAGAGGCTCCACACTCCTTGTGCAGCTCTGTCTGGCCTCGCTAGCCTGCAGTTCTACAGACACTTGTCAGTTATCAGACAACACCACCAATCTCCAGGGCGCTGTGCTCATCCCACTTGAGACCCCAGCCCCTCTGATCCTGCTGGGCAGGGTCAGCAGAAGGGACAGACTCCTGAGGGGCTCTATGGCCTGACTACCACACTCTCTCCTGGCTCACACCACCTCCTGGGAGTATCAAGCCTGCCAGGGCAGATGAGCATTGGACACACGATGCTGGCAGGGGGTTGATAGGCAGGCTTGTTTTTTTCCAGTGGCCTTTTCCAAGCCAGAAGGAACTAATATGTGAGCTCCCCTGATTTAACCACAATAGGGGCTGCCAGGGCACCTGGGTTCCTCCTGCATGTGCCAGGAATGGTGTGGGTATGCCTCCACAGTGATGGAAAATATCATGGTGGTGAGAGGAGCAGAAGCCATCAGGGGCTTCCTGCATGTGGACTAATGAAAGTCAACCCTGCTTGGGGATGGACAGGTTCTGATATGCTGTCTTCTTCCTGGGTATCGGAGGCCCAGGAATAGCAACTCCATGCTTCAGAACCTCAGTTTCTCCCTCCACAAGCTGGATGTGTAAAAGAAATCCATGCTGCTATGGTCTGTGTTGGGGAGGAGGGACCACACCACCCACATGGGAGGTGAATGACTGGCTAACACTTCTCAGGTGATCTGCAGATCATTGTGGCCATCGTAGTCACCCTACAAGGTAAGGTATCCCCGTTTCACACACAAGAGGCAGAAGTTCTGCAGGAAGATTGTCTGAGGTGCTAAGAGCAGAGTGCCTAGGACCATGACGGCACTCAGAGTTGTTGCCTTAAATGGAAAGCGCCAGGCAAAGGCTGGCCAGGAACCCCAGTTCTATTCTGGGCTTCAGCTATGAGCCTCTTGATTCAGGGGTCTAGGCAGCAAGGGGAAAGAGGACTCTAAAACTAGAGGTGACTCTAACCAGGGTGAGAGAGTAGTACAGGTGGGAGGAGGCTGCTCCTCCGCTTAGGAGGAAGCATGGGGGCCCAGGGCTGGGATGGCCTCAGGAGGCCTGAGAGCAGTTCTAAAAATAAAAGCAGACTGTCCAAGTCAGGTGAGAGGCAAGACTTTGAGAGGAGAGAAAGTCCATGAAAAGCCGCCAAGAAGAGCCTGAGACATATGCCGTTGGGTGGAATAATGAGGAAAAGCTGCCCTTCTCCCACAGTGACGTAAATCATCCTGCGACCCTCGGGGTGGGAGCCACTATCCAGCACCTAATTCTTCACAGCTGTCGCTGGGAAAGGATTGGAGGAAGAGTGATGGGGGGGGGAGGCAGGGCGGGTGCTGAGAGACTGGGAGGTGTAGGGGTGGGGAAGAAGGGAGAGAACAGAGAAGGGATACCGAGGTACTCAGAGGCGGAGAGGGCCCATCCTGTTCCTGATCTCTTGGTCCCAAATTTGCTCTGTGAAGCAGAAAGCAGGCAAGTCCTAAGGTAGAGTTAGGATTATGATCAGAGATGTAAGAGAATTCTGGAGACCAAGGAGACCAAGCAGAGGTCTGGCTGACTGTGGTATTAGAAAGCTTGGCTGGCTTTCAACCTGAAAGAGCCCCCTTACCTACAGTCTCCTCCCCAAGAGCCCATCAGCACTGGACTGAGCAGAGAGGTTCTAGCACTGGCTAAATCCTGATCCCATCTCTGATCTCTGTACAGCTTGGATCTGAACGTGGTGGCGTTTTCAGTAACATGTGGCTGAATACATGGTGAGGCTTCACAGCCAGTTATATCTATAGCATAATTAAGGAGGAGGAGTCTGGAGACCCATAATTCCTCCTGAATATTTGGGCCAGGTAGTCATTCTAATGACCCTCAGCCCTGTCTGTGCCTTGTGACCTGGAGACATGCTAAGTATCCATTTGGAAGAATGTTTGAAATATACCAAGGGCAAAATCCACTCATACCCCTGCCCCCAGAAGAACCTGATCCTGTCCTCAGGATTCACAGTAAGGGGATGAGATCCCGTGTTCTCTTTCACAGATTGAATACTTGGGACCAAGAGACCAGGAACAAGATAGGCTTACCTACCCTGCCCACCCTCTCTCCTCCTCTATCCTTCCTCCTGAAGTTCATCGTCTGTATTTCTTACAATCTTGCTGCCTGGTGACAGGAGACACATGGAAGGAGATGAAGAGGACACACAGGGCCTCCTCAGCTTCCACAGCCAGTGGGCTCCAAGTCCAGCCCAGGACATCTTAGTAATAAGGTAACCCCACCACTTTTGAAGGTGGCTTGACTATCTGTTCTGCTACATCAGAGCAACCTGAGCCAATCAGGCACAAGAAAGCCCACAGAGGAGAACAGAGTGAAACTGCTCACCATAGCCCAGAGGTCTGTCTGGAGAGCCACAACTTGCGTACAGTAGAGATCTCTGGAATCCTGCTCAACCAATCGGGTCCTGTCTGCAACACCCTTGAATCTGAAGCTCACTGGGATTGGGTAATGGTAGTGGATCCCAGATGAGCTGTTAGAACTCGATGTATTGACTGATTTTCTTGTTACTGTGGCAAAATGCCCAACAGAAGCGGTTGATGAGAGAGCAGGCTTATTTGGCTCACAGTATTGAGAGGGCACAGTCCACCATGATAGGAGAAATCATGGTGGCAGAAGCATATGACCATCTACATTCTATCTATGGTAGAAAGCAGAGAGAGGTAAATGTTGGTGCTCAGTTGGCTTTCTTTCCCCCTCTCTCTTTTCCAAGGATTTCCTCAAGTCTTTATGTTCACTGTAGGAAAAAGGTTTTGGAAGCCTAGGATTATAGTAGGAGGGGCTACCTCTAAACCCTTAGGGATCACAATAACAGGCCAGCCACGACATTTCTTGTGCATAGGACCAGGGTGACTGGCTTCCCTCCAAGCCAGAAGGTACAGTGAGAGCTTGTGGGGGTCTTCCTAACTTTGGGATGTCATATGCTACCTCTCCCATAGCCACTGCTCTCCTTGGTGGCCTCCCAGCCCCAGGCCCAGCAAAGTCTCTACTTTGTGAACATGTGCAGAGGGATCCATAGGCACTGAGCAGAGAGGTAGAAACCTGGCCCTGGGCTTCCACCTTCTGTAGCTTTGACCTCACTGTCTTGCCTGCCCAAGCTTTTTCTTTCCACCCACCCCACCTGAAAGCCAGGAGCACGGGTGGTAAGGAGATTTCCCACCCTTTGAATCTCCTCTGCTTTACGTTTACGACTGTTGTAGAGTTTTACAGCCCAGACAAACCCAGCATGGACACATTAGATCAGCTTTTTAGCCTTAGCTGCCTGGCCAAGTCTATGACAACACTGCCCTCCTGGGATGGCCAACAGCTGCCCGGCCTCAGGGCCACCTCCACAAGCCCTGCCTTCCCGAGAGCAGCCAGAATGACCCCACCCAGGCTGGCAGCCTACAGCTCCAGATGTAGAGGCCTCGCCTGCCACTGGCTGGAGACTTTCTCAGCAATTCTGAGGGCTCCTGCCTTTCTATGGATTGCAGAGCAATCTGAGGAGGAATCCTGGTAGGCCTGAGTTTTTAATCCCAGCTCCTGAGAACTAACAATTGACATGGTGTTTACAAGCCACTCTTCTCAGCGCTGGGTGCAGTATTTGCTTCAAAGGATTTGGTTCTCCATCTTGTGAGGTGAGGGACTTCTGACATCCCCATTATACGGAACATGAAACAGAAGCTCAAGGCACATCAGAAGCATGCCCTGGCTGGTTTTCCTGGGCTCCCCAACAAGAGTCTAGAAGAGAAGGCCATCATTATTGTTTGCTGATACAGTCACTGAGGGCTAGGACAGGAGCTGAGACATGCTCCCTCCTTGCACATGCTTGTAAGTCTGCTGGACCAGAGCTGAAACTACGTAACAACAGAGTGAGTGACCACCAACCAGGAAAAGTGTTCCTGAGCACTATGTAACAGAGTGAGTGACCGCCAACCAGGAAAAGTGTTCCTGAGCACTATGTAACAGAGTGAGTGACCACCAACCAGGAAAAGTGTTCCTGAGCACTTCCTTCCAAGACAGCCTTGGTTTCCCTGGAAGCACTAAACCACTTCCAGCACTGCCATCTCAGACGCTTCTGAGTCCTGTGATCAGAGGACCAGCCAGCCTGGATGGACTGCTTGGGGCAAAGGCTTCTTCAGTCCTCTGGGAAGTCACTATATTGACTCACATACTTCTAGGAAGTGTGTAGAGTCTTGAGGACATTTCCTTTGATTGAGCTGTTCTAGTTTGGAGCCGCTAAAGTAATGATACTTATTTTTCATTTTGTCTAGAATGGCAAATAAAATAAAATAATGATAAAAATAAAAATTTTGTTTTTGTCTAGAATGGCTTCACCTGTCTAGAATGGCAGCCCCACTCAGAACTCTGCGAGGTTTGATGTGATTCTACTATGGATTCTGCTGAAACCTCTATGACTGCAGGAGGAACTCAGTGCTCTTCCTCTCCCAGATGACCAAAGGCGATTGGGTCTCCAGTGGAATCAGCATATTGGATAGAGCAATCAGAAGACTCGCAGTCAAAGACTAGACAATGCGGACAACTCTAGTCAAATGCTAAACCAATTAGAAGCTTCCTTAGACAATGCAGACAACTCTAGTCAAACGCTAAACCAATCAGAAGCTTCCTCGGGATTTTTAACACGGGATGGGAGTGGATTGGGACATCCCAAAAGAAAGAGGTTCACAGCACAACATGGCATCAGTAATAGTTGGGGGTTTGGTGCCTGAGTGTGGCAAGGATCCAAAGTTGGGGCAGTCTCTGGGTGGTCTTTCCTTCAGTCTCTGCTCTATTTTTGTCCCTGCATTTTCTTTAGGCAGGACAGGAGCCTAGCATGGCTGTCCTCTGAGAGACTCTACCAGCAGCTAACTAAGACAGATGTAGATACAGCCAACCATTGGACTGAGGTCAGGGACCCCTATGGAAAAGTTAGGGGAAGAACGAAGGAGCTGTGGGGAATTGCAACCCCAAAGGAAGAACAAGAATATTAACTATGCCACTAACCAAGGAGCATACATGGGCTGGTCCATGGTCCCTGCTACAGCTGTGGCAGAGGACTGCCTTGTCTGGCCTCAGTGGGAGAGGATACCCTTAATCCTGCAGAAACTTGATGCCCCGGGGAAGGGGGATGCTAACAAAGTGAGGTGGGAGTGGATGGGTGGGTGGTAGAGCACCCTCTCAGAAGCAAGGGGGAGGAGAGATGGGGTAAAGAACTTGTGGAGAGGGAACCAGGAAAGGGGGGCAACATTTGGAATGTAAATAAATAAGATGATTAATAAAACAAAGAAAAGAAAAGCTTTCTGACATTTGGGGAGAGGAGAGGTGAGAGTCCTAATGAGCTGGGTGGCCTGATTCTACAGGTCCCACTGGGGAAAAGCATAGGAAAAATCCCAAGATTTGAATTGGAAAAAAAGAGACCTTGTTCCAACACTGCTTTGTGGGGAAAAAATCACCAAATGAAGTTCCTGTGATAGAATTAACTCTCGAAAGTGCCTTCTCCAAATAGCCAATTCTGAAACAGTTTTGGCTAATAGTTTTTACATTCATAAACACAGAGTCAAAATCCCTCAGGCTTGAGACAGTGAATCCAAGATGTCCTTAATTCAGCAACTGAACTCTATCTCTCCGGCCCTCTCCTTTCTCTCCCACCTTGCCGCTCCTTTGGGACATTAGTGTATAGTTTTTCGTGAAACCAACGTACAACTAACATTTAATTCTTAACATGCTTTTAGTTGTTCATTTGTGCCAGAATTTGCTATGTATGGCCTGCAACCTTCCAGGCGGGCTGACTCGTTATCTTCTTGTCTACACTTATTTCCCAAACACTGGTGTTACAGGCATGCCCTGTCATACCCCATCCTATGCTCAACTGCATTTTAAAGAGCACCCCTTAAGTTAGGTGCTTGAGAAGCCATGGCTAGCTTCCTTCGAGTTTCTGTAGGTTGTTTAAGAAGTAATTTAAAAAATAATTAGTTTTTTTTTTTCTTTCACATTTCCTTCTTCAAACCTGACCAGCTTCGCAAGACTTTGTCCTATATAGTAAATGTTTAAACAAGCTCTGGTGGTATGTGTCTCGAATCCCAGTACTTGGCAGACTGGCACAGGAGGATGGCACATCATAGAAGGACTGTTTAAAAATGAACATAAAAGTATGTGGGAGCTTCACTGCCACAAGGCTTGTCTTGTTCTTTTGCTAGGCTTTCCCCTATCACACTTAACACCTAGATAGTGCCACTCCCTGAGCCAAGCATACACAAACCATCACAGCGCTGAGGTTTCATAAAATCTTTCAGGGCAGGATCTCAATAAGCCCAAGATGTCTCACTAAGGCCAACTTCTTGAAGCATCCCCCCATCACCCTGTACTGCCAACTAAAGATGGCAGCTGACTGTCAGGCAGACAGGCCAAGGAAATCATAGCCTGTACAAGGCTCCACTTTCCGACTCTGCTGCTGTTTCCAGAAATTTGTGAGGTTTGATGTCTCCACCTGACCCTCCCACGGATCGACTTTTAAGAAAGACTCACTTGGATTACTGTCTGAGGGTGAGAGACAGAAAAGAAAGAAACAAGGAGGGAGTAGGGACAGAAGGAGGGACCAAGAGGGTATACGGGCAATGTGGAGTCTGGTCTTACTAGTCGTGCTTTGGAATGAAGGATGCCCAAAGCCATTCGCACAAAGGTCATCCAATGTGGAGGTGTCAGGCCTGAGGCCTGGAGAGGGCTAAGGTCCTAGACAGAGCTAGGGATGGAGAAGTGCCCCGAGCTCCAGCCATCGTCCAGCCAGATGAGCCTTTCAACCAGCAGGAGCATGGAGGAAAGCCCTGCAGAGTGAGCGAGGAGTCTGCTTCCCTAATCTCAGCAGCTGCTCCACAGTGACCATCCTCCTACTCCACACTTGCCCCAACAGAGTCTGGAGCATGCACGCCTATTCTTGATCATGAAAAAAAAAAGGCTGTCAAGATTGCATAAATTATATAAGCTGCTTCTTCAACACAGCTGTTATGAAGTTGAATTGCAAGCTTACAGTGAAATAAATTGTATTAAGAACAAAGGTACCACTCAGATGTCATCAAACCCATCACTTCCTAATTCATTTCACAACTGGGTTTCTGTTCATCTACAATCAATACCTGTGATGAATATATCACATGATGAGCACCGTTTATCTTCTCAACCTCATCCAATGATGTCAAATCCATGAGAGTATTCATAACAGATGCTATAAATCCAGAACTGCCTTACACAACTTCTGACCTGCCCTACCTCTGCCCATCCCTCCTGAGTGCTGGCTATCAAGCACTAACTGGCACAAGTCCCGTGTGAGTAGAAACTGTGGGGCTCTCCTTTCCTGTCTATGAAATGAGTTCAAAACATGGTCGGCCACTGGGTTTCGAATAAAGAAGGCATTTCCGCTTCTTCCAGTCATCTTTCCATGGGAGACTGGTTCCAGGGCCCCCTGTAGATATAAAGATCTGTAGATGCCCACCCAAGTCCCTGACATAAAATGACACCATGTCTGTGGAGATCCTACAGGGGGCTCCTGTAGACTTCAACCTCCCCTAGAATAGCTAAGACCATGTAAATGCTGAGAGACTGAGTGAATACTATTCGTGATGATCAGGAAGCAGGGCTAAGGAAATTCACAGTACAGAGGTAACTTTCTTTATCAACCCATGTTCCCTCCCAAGTTGGAGGATTGCATGAGTGTAGAACGTGTGGACGTGGAGTCTACCCTGAAGCTTGGACAGTAGCTAACCTCTACAATCAGCCTGGCGAAAGCCACTTTGAGACAAGCAGACAACCTAGGCTTGCATCTTGTCACTTCTCTCTGTTCCCAACAGTAGAAAACTCTTTTTCCTTTGTTCTTGAATTTCACTTTGAGCCCCTCACCCCATCCCCAATTTAGGTCAAAATATCTCAAATTACCTCCTTATTTACAGACATCAAAATCCAGTGCTAAGATCCTGCCACAGAAAGCACCAGCTTGTCTGGGGGTCAGATTTGAAATGAAATAAAAACAAAACTCCCAAACCCAAAGATGTCCATTGCCTGAAATATGCGCTTACATTTGAGTCCACGGACTAAAACCACACAGCCGGTGACCCCTCCCTCTCAAGCTAATGGAAAAAATTTTTTTTTATTCACTTGAAACTGCCTGGTCTCCAAAAAGCAACCATCCTTGTGTACTTCCTCTCCTTGGACTCCCGCTTGGACACACAAGGCATATAAAAACCCCATTTGGAGAATTGCTTCTTTCCCAAGAGGCTTTGCAGTCGCTGTAATTTACGAAACATACAACTCCTGCACCCAGCTCTAGAGGTCACTTTAGGATTCTCCTTGGAGGGAGGCAGAGCTTCTCTTAGCTTAATCCCAATCTGGCTTCCAGAGACTCAAAACCCCTTCCACACAGAAAAGGTGGATAGGCCGGCTGCAGAGGAGCCGTAATGAATTCTGAGCAGGCATCCAAGCTTAAAATGCTGTTGGGGGTGGAGAAAGAATTAGCTGGAAATGTGTCAGTTGTGAACTGCACTTACTTGTAAGTACCTGGGTGTGGGGCGTTGTTGATTTCTTTCCCTCTCTCTCAACCTATGATGGAACAACGTAGCATTTTGTTTGATTCAGGAGGGGAATCTTTTGGATTTGCTTTTAAATGAGGACAGTGGTGTCCTGTCCTTTCAATGTCCCCTGGTCATTTGCTGCTTTAATCAACAGACTCATTCATTTGGAGGAAAAAAAAAAGGTAGTTCTAATGCTTAGACAATCCAGAAGGGAAGGGAGGAGGGATATATATATATATATATATATATATATATATATATATATATTACACATACACAGACATATACACATATACATGCATAGACACACACACATACACACACACACACACACACACACACACACACACACACACACACAGACTGCTCTGCACCCACCCAGTGTTTTGAGACAGGGTCTCACCAGGTTGAACTTGAAGATAGACTATTTTACAAGCAAGCCCCGAGATGCTGTCTGTCTCTGCCTTCCTGGTGCTGGGATTCCAGGCCCACACCACACCTGCCTTTGATGGGTCTTAACATGGATGCTGGGGACCTGGTTCAGGTCCTCAGGCTTCCACAGCAAGCACTCACTGACTGAGCTGTCTACCCCAGACACCCTCCACCCCAGGGAGTTTACCTTTGTGTCTACAGCTTTACCTGTTCTGGACTTTTTGTGTAAATGGGACCACACAGCATTTCCCCCTTTGTGCCTGGCTTTCTCTACTGGCCATATGCTTTCAAGGTCCCTCCACATCGCACTATGTATCATCCCCTTTCATGGCTGAATAATATTCAATCCATCTTATGCATCCACTTACCAGCTGACAATTGTTTCCTTTTTTTTTTAAAGAATTCTGCTGTGAACACTTTTGTGGAAGCTTTGGTGTGCCCATATAGGCTTTTTCTTAAATTCATTCTCAGAACTAGAATCGCTGGATCACAAGCTTTTACTAGCTGATGAACTAAACATCTTACTCCAAAGATGTCTTCCTTCATGTCAGATTTCCTCACAACTGGATGGGGAGAGGACTGGGTGGTTGCTAGCAAACTGTCAGAAACTCTAATTAATGTCACTTTATTACCAAGCAGGATTTGGGGAGGATGGTATTGTTTTGTGGCCTCTGAAAGCAACAACCGTACACACTCACAAACACACTCTCTCATACACAGGTACATACATACATACATACACGCACACTCACATGTGTATGTACACACATGTGCACACAGACACCTGTGCATACATATACACATATGCATGCATACATGTATACACACACGTATACACATACACACAGAATTTCCACCTCTAGGAATTTAGACTCTCGAATGTGTCAGCTTGTTTATCCTTGGCCAAAGGAGCCAATAGGTAAAATGGGATTTCTTCTTCCACAACAAAGCCTACAGAGGAGCTTTGCTCTCACTTCCCAAGGTCGACATGGATCTGCAGTGTGTCTATCACTGCTGCAGATGGAAAATAATCCATGCGAAAGGCAAAGACACTGCTGAGCACCCCCCTCCCTTCCCACAACGTGTCTGGGGAGCTGCCTTCAGCCACCAGTTTCAGGTTGTGAGTGGGGACTGCTGTAGAGCCCAGAGGTAGACCCAGACGGAGCTGGACAGCCCTGCCTCTTGCCCATCCCCATCCTGGGGTGCTCGGGGAGCAAGCTGAGCCCCAGGAGGAAGTAAGCGAGCAGCTGGCCAGATGCTTGCCCTCTCCCGGGCAGCACTGCTTAGAAGAGGCAGCTTTCCAGGTGGGAAGTGCAACATCCTGGTGTCTTAAGGGCCTGGCCAGAGATCCAGATGTTTGGCGTCCACAGCCCCCCAACCTGGGTGATTGAATCTGACACTTTTTTTTAATAGGGTCTAGGCACAGCTGTCCAAAGGAAGCTTGTCTGTGTTCATTCCTCCCCTCCCGGACCCACCGTGTTCCAAGTTCCGATTCCAGGCAACCTTTGGCAGCTCATTCCTCCACTTTAACACCGGGGAAACCCCAAGAGTCCCCCAAACATACGGGAAGGGGGGACCTGGACTATTTCATGAAGAGGTGAAAGGGGAGTACACAAATCAATTCAGTGAGAGAAGGGATCTATGCCTGGTTAGGGCTTCAGGTAGACAGCCTTTGAGATCATTCTCCATTCTAGGCTCTGAGGACCCTCATGCAAGTTTGACAGCCCCCCCCAGGCCCATAGGCCACTGCCTTGGGACACCTCAAAGGACAAGGAAGGGGGGAGCTCATTTGTTTCTTGGTCATTCTCTTTCCAAGCAGTTCAGCATCCCTGGACTCCTAGCCTGGCCCTACCGATGAACCACCTACAGTTCCCAGAATACACTATGTTTCTGCTCCTCTGTGGCCCTTCTCTTTTCCCCAGAAAGACGTCAGGTCTTCATCATCATTATTTTGGCTCAGTTCCAACTGCATGACTCCCTCTCATCTTTCTTCAGCCCTAGCAAAACTATGATCCTGCCTTGCACAAGCACGGGGCCTAGAGATGCACTTGTATATTATCTTCTGTGAAGAGGAAGTGGCCTCACCCTTCTCGGTAGCTCTTGCTGAAGACCAGAGCTGGGAATGACACTAATGCTTGTTTATTAGAAGTTTGTTGAGTGAAATGAGATTAAATGACTTGAAATGTTAACTGGAAAGGAGCAGAGATGACACCAGAGTCAGAAGGAGTGGCAAAAGCACACAGAGGCACTGGTGGTTCCGAACCTCAAGCTGCTGCCACGTAATTCAGGGGCTTTCGCATCAGCCTCCTTTGAGAGAGTTGAAAGTCACTAACTTGACAGTGCCAGTCAGGAGACTGAATTTAAGTATTAAGACACTCAGCAGTTTGTATGTGGGGTGGGAGTGGGGGGTGTCAGACAATCCTAGAAAGATAACACAGAAGCTGCCGAGGGCTAACCTTCAGCCAAAGCCCAGTCCTGCAGCTTTGGTTGTGTTTCTAAAAAGAAGATACACCAGAATGCTACACGGCTGTCTCTACATGTCCAGCATGCCTGTGTCTTAGTTATTCCTTGTTAGGTGACAGATCTGGCTCACAGCAACTCCCAGCATGCTATTCTCCTGTTGCAACAGGCTAAATCTAAAACGTGCCCCAAAGGCTTATGGGTCAACAGCTGGTCCTAGCCTGCGGTGCTGATGCAAGGTGATGGAGCCTCTAAGAGGTACAGCCTGATCACTGGGGTGTACACTTACAGGGGATATGGGACTCTGGTCCCTCTTGTTGCTCTGTGTTGTCCAGTCACCATGAAGTGAGTGGCTTCCTCAATCAGCATCCACCATGGTGACCCATGCCACCACAGCCTAGAGCTGTAGGGCTAAATGAACATCACTTAAAACCTGGACACTGACCCCAAATAGCCCTTTCCCTTTCTCAGGTTTACTTTTTGTCTGGTATTTGCTATAGTAACAGGAAGCTGTCATACAGCTTCTGGGGAATGGGGAAATCTGGCCTTGTGGAGCTCAGATGAGTGACCGTCCCCCAGCCTCCCTTTCTCCATCACAGGTCCATCTCTTCCACTTTAAATTTCTGGACAATATCTGTTTATACTTAGTATAATATTATGTGTAACTGTTAGCAGTGCAGTGCTATAAGTTCAGTGAGTCACATGGTACAGTGTGTCTAGCATTTGGGTGAGTAGCTCTGTAATAGCAAGCCAGACTGGGTCCTAGTTCTATCAGGAAGCCATGCTCGGTTACCCTTGGTACCTTCTACCCCAACCTTGTCTCTTCCTGGAGCTGGCTTTTACTTCCTCTGGTGCCACTGAGCTCTAAAGGCTCCAGGCCCAGGGGCATCCTGCCCTCTGGAAGTAAAAGACCCAGGAGAGCCACATCTGTTCCCACTCTGTCCTTAGGGAGATGCCCACCAGGGTTTGCTGTTGATGGCAGCACCCATTCCCGGGCTACGGGGCCTCAACTCCATTGCTGTCTTTATTAAAGTCTACAGTGCCCACAGAAGTAACAATGTTTGCTGAATGATGAATGATCATAGAACACGGTCCTCCAAGAAAGCAGCTGCCATCTTTATCAGACCAGCTGTGCCTGCTTGATTGTCCTTAGGAGCAGGACTGTGAGCTGTTGATGATGTGTCATGGAAGAAGAGCTCTTTGGAAGTAAGGGGTAGGGCTGCCTCTGTGCTGTATTGCTAAGCAGGGATCGCCATAGCAGATAGCCAGAGCCTGAGGGAGCTGAGGCTTGCAAGGGACTTGTCAATCAGTCTTGTACATTATTTGAATGATTTGAATGCTGTTGGCCACCCTCTTGATACTCACATAATCTGGGCTTTTGGGAGCAAGGACAGGAAGAGAACAGCACTGGAGATCAGTCTAGGACAGCCTGGGTCTCCAAGGGAGGAGTATTCAATGTGAGAGTTCAAGAAGTGAATGTGATCTTTGAGTGTAGTCAGGGCCTGGGCCAATCAGTAGGGATCAACACTGGACATCTGTGTCTAAACCCAGAATCTGTTGTCCTGCTCTTACTCTCAGGAAAGCAGCTCCATCACGCCTTCCAGTGTGGCCATCAGAGTCAGGGAAGTTAGCCTGCACTGGTCCACCCTCCCAGCCTCTGCACTGTGAACTCACTCTCTGTTCTTGCACTTGACTAAAGGACCTGTCTCTAAGCTCTTAATTCTTAACGATCTTCCTGGGCTACAATGTCACATATGATCAATAGGCCCTAACTCTCGACAGGTAAAAATTGTGTTGGAAGTTTTCCATCATGGTAACAAAATGCATAAGATAAACGGCTTCAGGGCAGAGAGGGTTTATTCTGGCCAACAGTTTCAGAGGCATCTGTCTGTTCATGGCCATTTGGCCCTGTTGCCTTTGGGCCTGTGGCAAAGCAGGAGAAGTGCATGGTAGAGGACACTGCTCACCTGATGCCATCTGGGAAAGAAAGAAGGATGCCAGACCCACTTTAAGAGTACACCCCAATAACCTAACTTCCTCTCACCAGGCCTTCACCCTTTAAAAGTTCGACCATCTTCCAACAGGAAACACAGATGAGCAAGCCCCTGACACCATGGCCTTCCTGTTTTCTAACAACCACAGGAGACTACAATTGTTCCCATTCACCATGAGAACTACAGAGTGACTGACCCCCTGAGCTGCACGTGGCTCAGACACAGGACTCCAGGAGCAGACAACGCAGCCCCTGATGGCAGTTTGGTGTTTCCTCACGAAGGCCCACCTTAAGAGCCATGTCCTCTTTTTACACCAGGCTTCTTTCTCCTTTACATGGCTCAAGCCACAGGCACCTAGTAATGTCCTCTGCCACTTGATTATATCTAACGCTTCTCATCATCTACCGATTGCACCCTTCCCACATGACCCCATGAAGTCAATGGTCTTTACTCATATTCAGTTCAGCATTATTCACAATAATATAAACAATTAAAATGCCAGTGGATGAGCCGGGCGTGGTGGCGCACGCCTTTAATCCCAGCACTTGGGAGGCAGAGGCAGGCGGATTTCTGAGTTCGAGGCCAGCCTGGTCTACAAAGTGAGTTCCAGGACAGCCAGGGCTACACAGAGAAACCCTGTCTCGAAAAAAACAAAACAACAACAACAACAACAAAAAATGCCAGTGGATAAATAGATGTTAACTAGGCACCATGCGGCATACACATAAAATGGAATATTGCTCAGTATGCAATGATAATGAATCTTGAGGCCATGCTGAGTGAACTGAGCAAAACACCAAAGAATGAGTTCGACGGGTTGGGAAGATGGCTCAGTGAGTAGAGCGTTTGCTGTGTAAACACGGGGACCTGAGTTTGAATCTCCAGTGCCCACATAAAGCTGGATGTAGTAGTACATCTGTTATCACACATCTGTAACACACATCTGTTATCACAGCACACCCGTAGGAAGATGAGACTCCCCAGGGAGCTCACAGGCCAGCTGACCTGGAATGCACAGCAACAAAGGAGAGAGCCTGTCTCAAAGAGGAAGATGAAGACCAACCCTTGAGGTTGTTTCCTGACCTTCATACATAAGCCATGGCTTACACATATGTCCACAGTCACACACACACACACACACATCAACACACACACATCAACATGTGCAAAAATAAAAATAATAGAATTCTATATGATTCTCCTCCTGTGGGTCTAGACTAGTTAGACTCAAAGACAGGGAGTGGATGGTGGTTGCCAGGGAACAGAGGAGGAAAGGGAGTTAGTTTAATGGGTTCATAGTCTCAGTGGGAAAGAGGAAAGTTTCTGGAGGCAGACCGTGGCGATGGTCACACAACGATGTGCATCATATCAGGCCACTGAACTGTGCAGTTGTAAAGAACAACAGCAAAATGTGTGTGTTTTGTTCACTTTAACAAATTACCAAATGAAAATAAAACCAATGGAGGACTGAATTTCTTTGCAGTGGGCAAATACAGGGGTTGGCTTTGGTGACATGGAAAACTGTGCGGTGTGAGGTGTCCACAGCACAGAGCCAGCTAGCTCAAAGGTTGACATCAGACAATAATTTCCTTGTCAGTGAGTGAGATGGGGCAGAACACAGCATTCTCATGGTTTTCCACATTATCTAATTGTGGCTGTAGGTTCTGTAATGATGGCTCCCGCCTTGTCTGGGGACTGATAATTTATTCCATCTCTGTCTCCCCTTCCCTCAACTCCCCTCCCTCCCTCCCTCCCTCCCTCCCTCCCTCCCTCCCTCCCTCCCTCCCTCCGTCCCGCATCCTTGCTCTCTGGTATCAGTTTTGAATTTTACAGACCCACCATTTGGTTCCGTTCACTTTTCTTTCTCACCTATCAGTTTCAATGTCAGCAAATCTCATCTTCGCCATGCCTTTCCTTTCTCTCACTTTGGGTATTTTCTGTGTTTTTCTGGTTTTGTGAAAGAGAGACACTGGTTTTGTTTGTTTAATTTGAGGGGTTTTCTCATTAAGCATTCAGTGCTGTCAGTTTCCCTTAGGCACTGGCTGTACCCTGAAAATTCTGCTACACCCAGTTCCATACATTAAAAAAAAAAATCCTCTGAGGCCTTGTCTTTGACATAGGAATTATTTGGAAATGTGCTGTCCAGTTCCTATTTTGGGAGAATTTTCCTTTGTCATTCTGTCACTGATAACCAGAGAATGTCCTCGGGACATTGTTTTAATTCTTTTAAGAACTGGCTCAGGATAATATTAATGACTATTTCGTGGGGTGTTCCTAGGAAGCATGCGTAAGAAGGAAAGTTTGCTTCTGGTGGACTGATTCACCAATTTTGGAAAGAATTATGTAATAACTAAATGCTTTCGTCTTTATTTGAGATTGTGTTATGCCTTGATAAATTCGTTTTAAATTTAAAATACTGTTAAGTCGGAGCTGAGGAGATGGTTCAGTGCCACAAAGCATGAGAACCAGGATTTAGACCCTAACCCCAGGCATAAACACTGAATCTGGGTGTCAGCTCTGTCGCAATCCCAGTTCTCAGAAGGTGAAAACCTGGGTAAACTAGCTTAATTCATAAGCTCTAGATTCACTGGGAGACACTGTGTTGGTAAGTAATGTGCAGAGTAATCAATACAAACACTTGATACTGACTTCTGGCCTCTGCATGTACACCCTTGTATCCATACACATGAACACACACACACATACACACACACACACACACACACACACACACACACACACACACACACTCATGAACCACATTCATGTATATGCATAAAAAGAGGAAATAATGTTCAACCAATGACACATTGACAACCCATAACCTGCTGTGTATCACAGCTTAACAACACAACACGCTAGAGAGTAGGGGGCTGGTTGCCCCGTGATCCCAGGCTGACTGGAAGCTGTGGCACCCACAGCTACCCACTGTGGTGAGAGAGGACCATTCCACAGCCCATCATCAGCCCAAGAGCAAATCCAACATTCTACATGTAGTTTCTACCGAGTGCATACCATCATTTGCACTGCTGCAGAATAAGACAATTGCAAGTCAAGCCATAAGCTGAAAACTCAGGGACTCACGGTAACAGTCCGCACTCAAGCTGTTTCCCCAGCCTAAAATGCCTTTCTCACAGCTGCTGCGGTGTGAGCGTTTGGACTTCCTCCACAGGGATGCTGCACAGGCTGGCTGACCCCAGCAATGGCCAGCAAACACTCTTAAGGTACACACAGGCCCTACAGCAGGCAAGTGGGAGTGTTTCTTTGCTTGGCTCACTAGGTTTCCTTGCTGGCCCAGGGCATCCAGTTCTGTGTGGCTGCTCCAGAAACGACTGCCTCTGCCATGGTGCCAGAGGTAGCAAAGGGCTTCTTAGCACACAGTCAGTGTAGTCCATCTCCCCTGTGGGATCATGCAATATATATATATATATTTGGTGGGGCTGGAAAGATGGCTCAGCAGTTAAGAGCACTGGCTGTTCTTCCAGAGAACCTGGGTTCAATTCCCGCAGCTCACATCTGTATGTAACTCCAGTTCCAGGGAATCTGACACTCTCACACCAATGCACATAAAATTACACACACACACACCACTCTAAATAAAAATATATAAATTAGTCAGGTGGTAATGTCACATGCCTTTAATCCCAGAATTCACGAGGCAGGTCTATAGTGTGGGTTTCAGGACAGCCAAGGCTCTACAGAGAAACCCTGTCTTGTAAAAGAATCTGGATATTATGATGATGATGGAGATTGGATCTCACTCATGACCTTGCACCTTCTGGACAAGTGTTCTAATGCTGAGCTGTACTTTGATCCCTTTCTTTTTATTCAATTAAAACATATTTACAACATTTCTCTCTTCCCTCTGCTCCCTCTCCCATGTCCACTCTCTCTCAAATACATGATCTCTTCTTTAACCATTGTTGTCCCATATACACATATATAATAAACGTGTGAATACAACCTGCTGAGTAGGGATAGAACTTTGGACTAGGAAAGAGGTTGAATGCTACAAGCAACATTTAATGGGCTGTCCTAGTAGCTTGAGAGACAGTAGTACTTTGATCAATGTGAACTGTGGAGGGCCATCTTAAAAGGTTTCAGAGGGAAACAACATTAGCAACTGGACTACAGACTGTCCTTGCCATATTTTGGCAAAGTATGTGGCTACTTTCTGTCCTTGCCCTAAGAACTTGCCTGAGGCTAAACTTAAAAATAATGGACTAAATTTTTTGGCAGAGGAGATTTTAGGATAGTCCCAGAAAGGACTAAAATGATAACAGGAATCCTCAGGAATGAGCAAGTCTGTAGGACTTAAACCACTGAATTCTACGAGTTCTTTGAAGCTATAGTAATCAAGATCACATGTTACAAAAGAACATAGAGTCCAAAACAGACACACAAGTGATCATGCTCCTGTTTTGGAGGTTTGTTTGTTTGTTTGTTTGTTTGAACATTATTATTATTATTTTATTTTTATGTTCATTGGTGTTTTGCCTGCATGTATGTGTGAGTGCCAGATCTGGAGTTACAGACAGTTGTGAGCTGCCATGTGGGTCCTGGGATTTGAACCTGGGGTCCTCTTAAAGAACAGCCAGTGCGCTTAACCACTGAACCATTTTTCCAGCTCCCACACTCATGTTTTTCAAAGATGCCAAAGCAATCTAACAAGAAAAGAAAGTTCTTTTCACAAATAGTTTTGAAGTAACTGGATGTTGTGAATTTGAAGAAAAGCGGACTCTCTAAGGAGGAAGTAAGGAACTAGCTTAGCCCGTGTCACAGCTATTGCTGTGAAGAGATACAATGACCCTGGAAACTCATAAAGGAAATCATTTAATTGGGTTGGTTTACAGTTTCAGAGACTTAGTCCATTTTCATCATGGCAGGAAACATGGTAGCGTACCGGCAAACATGGTGCTTGATAAAGGACTGAAAGTTCTACATTTTGATTTGCAGACAGAAGGAGACTGCCTTATTGCGAGTGGCTTAAGCATATAGGAGACCTCAAAGCCTTTCTCCAACAAGGCCACACCTCCAAGCTACCACAGCCTGCAATTCAGAATGGACTCTGAAAGCCATTTCTTACTATGATGTTGAATATAAGGTTTCTCTATTCCTGAAAGAACAAGACAGAGCTTACAACCCCCGTGCAAGTCTGTTCCTGTTTCAGCTGCCAAAATAAATACCCAAGGAAGTCTCATTTTTGCTGCCCAGACAAGCCCAATGGAATAGAAGTTATATCATTATGCCAATGTCAAGCACTCAGAAGTCAGCATGACTGTGTTTCCTCCCTCCTCCTTCCTTCCACCTCTCCCTCCTCCCTTCCCTCTCTCCCTCCTCCTTCCCTCTCTCCCTCCTCCCTTCCTTTCTCCCTTTCATTCTTCCCTCCCTCCCTTCCATTCTTCCTTTCTCCCTTATTTCTTCCTTCCCTTTCTTCTGAAACAGTCTCCATGTTAAAAAGTCTCTCACTTTTGTTTAAATTTCTTTCTAGTGAATTTTATTAATAACATCTATATAGAAAATACTTAAGTTTTATGTTTCTCTTATATCATACATAAAAGCCAGCTTGAAACAGACCATAACAGCATCTTCATGGTTTGAAGTAAGTAGAAGTTACCAAATAAAGCAGAGATCCATAAAAGCAAAAGAAAGACTCACAATAAGTTAGACTTTATCAAAAGTAAAATCTCCTTAAATGGTGCTATGAGGGGAAAGAGGCCTACAGAGTCGGATAAGATACCCAAGCCTGCATCTGACCAAAACCTAGTAGGTTAAAGTTTGCCTCGGACTTAACAAAGGAAAGGCAAATAGGCTGATTGAAGGAAGGAAGGAAGGAAGGAAGGAAGGAAGGAAGGAAGGAAGGAAGGAAGATCTTGAAAAAATAAGCTAGGATAGAAAATAATGAATTATAAAAATTTTAAAAAGTATTCAAAGAGGTACACTCAGTACTGATCAAATGAGTGGTGCATCTACAGGGGAAAGAAAAATGAATATTATGTTATATAATAGCCAGTCTCCCCCAAATGAAAGCAACAACTAGACAAAAGACAAGAAGAATGCAGAAGACTGACAAAAAACATCCACACACTTGACAGAACAGTTATGAAAACCAGTCACTCTCTTGGCTAAGAGGTCCTGACAAATTCCATCTAACCAACATCATTCATACCACACTCCCTCCTCATGATACAATGATATCAAGGACTAGAGACAACACTGTGATTTTAATACATTCCAAATCTGAAAGGAAAAATCTTATATGTTTGGATTCAACTTATATGTTGAATTATTCCTAGATTAAAAAGAAGTCCTGGGCTGGAGGACACACCTCAGTGGTAGTGCAACTGCCTACCAAGTGAAAGGCCCTGAGTCTAGCTTCCAGCACTATAAGAAAAACAAGAAATCACAAGTAATATTTACAAGAAAACCCATCTTTTAGTACAGTTAGCATAAAATAAAAAAACTAAAAGTTTATCATAGAAGAAAAAGACTATACAAAATTAGAAGGAAGGTAGAAAGCAGAAACAATGGGTAAAACCAAAGCACCTTTGCAAAGAATAGGAATTCTTTAAAAAAAAAATTGCCTTGACAGGACTCACCACTTTTTAAAAGAAGGCATCAGAAACAACGTCTTGAAATTAGGAAGTCAAACACCTATACCCATTAAATAAAATTTTAAGCAAGAGGTTTATTATATAAACTATATGCCGATTTGTTTTAAAAATCAAAGAAAATATATAGTATAAGTTGGCAAACTGACAAAATAATAGAAGTTTTAAGTTAATAATGATATTTAAGAACATTGAGGGGAAAGGAAACAAGGTAACATTGCATGTCCATTCACAAGCTCATTTTGGTTTTTATAGGGGTATATTTGTTAAAACAACAGAAAATAGATGATCTCTGTTGTCACAAGTTCTTCAAGATAATAAGCGAAGTGGATTGATTCTTGAGGTAAATGTAGTCTCCGTAAGAAAGAAGAACAATCTACTGGTTTCACATGTCACTTTAGATATACAAGTCATATGAGAAATATTAGCTTTTCTAGTTTAGGAGTGTCCTCAGATAATAATAATTTGTTATAAACCAGTAGGTTTCTGCCAGGAATACAAAGATGGTTTTATCATTAGAAAATAGTATGTGTACCATTTTCTTAATATGTCAAAGGAGCCATAAGCAAACAACATCACCACAACACAAAGCACTCAATATATGTGTGTTTAGGTTGTAATACTCACAAAAATTAGGAAACTAATAAGGGGCCGTAGGGGAATGGAAACTCCTTCAAGGGAAGGGAGATAGGTACAGCGATGAAGGGGTAAAGGGGATTAAGAGAGCAGGAAGGATTAGGAGGATGGGAAACCTGGATAGAGGACAAGTAACACTTAAGTCCATTCATAAAATCCATATGGAAACCAGCAACACACACACACACACACACACACACACACACACACACACATTGAAATGCATTTCCCCTATAATAGGAGATCAATGCCCCAAGTAGACCAGTACCAGAAATGGGTTACCTCTTCTAAATTATTAGTCATCAGGATGTCATAGAGCCCACACATTACAGGTTACTGTCATTATTGTTACTTACTCTTGAGAACATGACAGTAGGACCATTGTGGTGGTTTGAATATACTTGGCCCAGGGAATAACACTATTAGGAGATGTGGTCTTGTTGGAATAGGTGGGGCATTGTTGGAGGTAGGCTTTAAGACCCTCCTCTTAGCCACATGGGAGTCAGTCTTCTCCTAGCAGCCTTCAGATGAAGATGTAGAACTATCAGCTCCTCCCATACCATGCCTGCTTGGACACTGCTATGCTCCCACTTTAATGATAGTGAACCTCTGAACTTGTAAGCCAGCCCCAATTAAATGTTGTCATATATAAGAGTTGCCTTGGTCATAGTGTCTTTTCACAGCAATGGAAACCCTAAGTAAGACATCCATATTTCTAAAGACACCACATACTTGGATCATAAGCATGGAGAAATCCTGACCTGGAACCTTCATCCCTACCAGCTAACTTTCATAGTGCTAGAAGATGCATGCTCACAGAAGACAAAATTAATCATCAATATCATTCAGCTATGAATCTAGCGAGGTACAAACTGGTCTGTCGAACCATGTTCACTGGTGTAGTAGTGGCACAGATGTCATGGGAGCAACCATCTACTTTCTCACTGGATTTAGGGCTTTATATACAAGATGGAATGCATACCTGGTATGCTCTAAAGACTTGCAGCCACATGGGTTATAGGCTCTCGGGATAGCACCTACTACTGTACATAGCACTAAAATGACCCCTAATTATTTATTGTTATATCACACTCCAGTGCCTCTCTCAGCTCTCATCAAAGAAATGCTTCATGCAGTATATGACAATTGACAGAGAGATTCACAACTGGTCCGTACTTATTGAATAAGAGCCTACAGAGTGATCAGCCCCAAAGAGAACATCTATATCACAATATGCTCAAGATTTTAGGGTTCTTTTGGGAGCACAAAGAGGTGGGGGTGGCCAGTGGGAGGAAGAAGGATATATATATAATCAAAATACATTGTATGAAACTTGAAGAATTGACAAAAATATTATTTAAGTATGTAAGCGCAATCCTCAAGAAAATATTTTGGCTTTTTTATTCAGATTGGAAAGCTGATGCTATAATTCACATAGAAATATTAAGAGTCTTGAATAACTAAATTGATTTGAACAGCATTAAAGAAAATTATTAAAGAAAATTCCACATGGCTGGGGGTGGGGGTGGGGGGAGTCATGGATTTGATTCTCTTCCTCTAAAAAGAAAAAGACACCCCGTCATACTCAAAAGCCCTTTTACAAAGGCAGAGTCATTCAAATACCAGTTATGTGTCAGAGCTGACAAGCTGGAGGACAGGATAAGATGGAGAACTTAGACTCTCTGGCTTGGGTGGTTATCAGAGGATGGCATCAGACGAGCAGCCCTAGGAAGCCTGGGGGAAACAGTTCAGAGACAAAAGACAAATCCCAGATGAAAGCTGTTAGGGGAAGGGAAGAAGCAGGCCCTGGGAGGAAATGTGGAAACTAGAAAGCTTATGGTTTGAGTTTAAGGTTGTTTTGTTTGAAAAGAGACCTGAGTGGAGAAAAGCCCTCAGAAGGGCCAGCTGAGCCGTAGAGGGAGAGTGTCATGTCCGAGTCTTCTCCAGAGAATTTAGGAGACAGGGATGGAGGTGAGGTAGTCTGTGTCCCCAGTCCAGGGCAACGTGAGTGTTCTGCTGTTCATCCTGCACACATTTCCCTTGGTTTCTGTGACTGCCTAGATTTTAGAATAGACAGGTAAAAAGCAGGACCCTCAGAAGAAAGTAAAGAAGTCAGACCCAGAAAGACCAAGCTGTGTGTGTTCTAGAGAAGAGAATAAGGACTACCTCCACTACCCTCAGGAAGCTTAGTTGCCATTCAAGGACAAGGTTGAGGCTTGGACAAGGGTGAGATTTAAAATAACAGAGAAACCCGACAGCGGAACCACCCTGCACTTTCCAGCGCTCATCAGCACCTGACCATGCCACCCTGCTCTCAGGGAGGTAACCGTAAATGGATCAGTGACAGGGTGGGCCTTGAAAAACCGAGCCCTGAAGATCCTGAAGGATTTTTATGCAGCCTTGAATGTCCCTGAACTTGAAATTCACTTTATTGTCTAAGACTAAATGGAGTACTGAGATATGAGGACGTCCTTAGTCCCAAGCTAAGCAAAGTTCCCAGGGATACTGTGGGAGGGGACACGGTGGGTACATGCAGCACAGTTAAAGAGGTAAAGAGGTAGGGTGAAGGAAAGCAAAATAAAAGTCTCAGTGCTTGGCTCAATGGTCAAAGTCAAAGCCAGAATGACCATCAGTTACTGCAACTGTAGGGGAGCCGAGCAGTGAGACAGAGCACGACAGGGACTTGGTGGGAATCGAGGAGGTGGCTCTGGGCTTTGGCTGTGGCCAGGCATGAGCCTGGGCTCTCTTCCATCCATCTGGCTAGCTGGGTCAGGCCTGGGTGGGCTGAAGAGAGGAACCCAGCCTAGAAAGGCTCACACAAAACCAAAGGAACTGAAAGTTAGGGAAATGAAACATTCTGTGGATCCAAACCTAGGGCTTGCGGAGCGAAATAAAAAGGAGTCGGTGGCTGTCCGGGCTCCAGGAACAGACTATAAAACCTAAGCAGATGTTAGGACTCAGAGTTAATTTGGCAACGTCAGCTGTGGTCCCAGGGAAGTGGGGGTGGGGGGTAGGCTGGAGTGTTGCTGGAATCCTCAGAAGACACCTCCAGTGAATACAAAGGACATAACTGCTGTCCAGGGCACAGAGTTTTCTGCTCAACGCATGCATTTAAGACTTCATGATTGGACTCCAGTGGCTGCTGAAAAGTTCCAGAATACCCTCATCAAACACAACAGCTCTGTGCTGTGAAACTAAATGGCTTCAGACCTGAAGGGGAGGTGCTATTGTTACTTTGAGATAAGTTTTATGTTCTCCGGCCTAAGAGCGACTCAGATGCCCCTCCGTTTTCTTTTGCTTCTCATTTGTTTCTTAATTTTTACAAATACTTCTGGGGGAGGGGAGACTAGCTCAGTGGTAGAGCATTTGTCTACCCTGCATAAGTCCCTGAATTCAGCCTTCAGCATTGCAAGAAAGGTGTTTCATCCGGATGTGGCCCTCAGGCCTTGCACCCTGCATGGGCAGTACAGTGGAGCGGGCCCTGGTGGCAAAGGCATGGATGAGCTTCCGAGGGTGGGTGTGAGAGTGGGAAAGTGACCTACCCCTTGCCGGCTGAGGCATCGGGTGAGCTAACCAGGGCAGTGCTGGCAAGCTCACCCTGGTGGTGTGGGTGAGAGAGAGCTGGCAGGCTGACCAACTCAGCCATCACCCAGGCCCAGGTCCAGGGCCTTGAGTTGGCCCACCCCAAGCATCTATACCATCTATGAACTTCTAGAAGGGGCCGGTGAAGGGGCCGGTCCTGCAGATCCAAAGCTGCAGGATCTCCATGACACAGAGCGAAACCAGAAAATCTGAGGAGTCCCTGTGAGGATCCAGTATTGGATAGCAGAACCCGGAGACCTTGAACCAGACCAGTGTCTCAGTGCAACAAACACACGCAAGTGAAGATGTGTGGACAAGAGATTATGCTGAGGGAAACACTGAGCATGCTGAACCTTCTGTGACTTTAATCTTCTTTTATTTAATTAGGGGGGTGGGGTGAGGTTGCAAGGGTAGAGGGTGGATATGAAGAGACGGGGAGATGAGTGGGATTGGGGTGCATGATGTGAAATTCTCAAAGAATCAGTAAAAAAGCATAAAATACATACACACACAGTGTTTAATAGACATATAACATTTCCCATGTTTGGGCCTTGAGCGTGATGGCTCTAGACACACAGACATGGTGCAATAATCAAACCACAGTGATTAGCACGCATCTCTGTAGCCTCAAATGCCTGTCATTCTCTGTGTTAGGGACCTTCAGACTATTCTAGTTGTTATTCTAGTTGTTGGGTATATCAATCTTAATTTTCAACATTTGCAGAAATGAAAAACCCCCTTCAGGGGTGGGGAATGCTTTGTACCTATAAGGAGAAAGGCCCAGGTGTATGGTATAGTATGTATGTGTGTCTGCCTACCACTCCCATGGGTGATATTAGGTATCTGTTGGTGCATACCTGTCCATAGTTTGCCTAGAACAAACAGGGGGTTTGCAGCCTGGAGTCTAATAACATGATTTTGTGCCTTCTCTGCTTTCAAGTTCCTTAGTTTTGCAGGCAGGTACTCCTGGGATGTGGGGGGTATGTAAACATGTCAGGCCATTCAGCAGGGAGCTTAGAAGCAGGCCTGTGACAGGGCTGCAGGTGCCTGGGGTCACTGTGGATGGAGATCAGATGCAGTATCCTTCCCTGTGACACCCAATCTCACAGGCTTGTTTCCAGTCAGACAATCAACCACTGTCCCCAACCCGTGGGCCACTCAGCTGCCTGTTTTGAATGATGCCAGACACTCAGCAGAAATTTCAGTGTCTTCCCCAGCAGCACTGGGGAAGCCTGGACCTCCAACGATGCCCTTGTGTGACTGGCTCAGCTGCCCAGGGCTCCTCTCCATGCACAGCAGAGCAGCCAGGTTAGAACCCACTTCCTTTAGTCAGAGACACAAGCTAAATAATCTCAGGTGTCCTTGTCCGTCTCCTCTCTGGGTTTGTTTTTCTGTTTATCCCCATAAATAGGTCACAGCGGTTCCCAGGATGCCCAAACAAGGTAGGGTAAGCAATGGTGCGACTTAGCAAAAAGCAAGTAGAAAACAGAACAAAATAAAGAAAAAAGAAAGAAGAAATCCTAGTCTTTGAAGGCTATACCGTGGCTATCCTAATGGAGGGACAACCACGAGTCAGTGCGCATACGCCGCAAGCTGGCCTGAAAGACTGAAAGCAAGGCTGTGTGGGTGTGGTGAGCCATGGCACAAAGGTGTCGCGTGGCCCCTCTGTGGCACAATCAATTGCTCCTGATGGCAGTCAGTAGCCATTTTGCCTGAGGTCAGTAGCAGTAGATCAGATATATTTTGGTGGGTCAGGACATTCTCAGATTCCCTTGGACCTGAACACAGACCACAGGAGTGAGGGGTAGGATGGAATTTTGGCTATTCGATGGAACAAGCCCTTTGCAGCTGTGATCCAGCTATGGCTGCAGCTGTAGGTAGGGTTGGTTCATGCAATACAGTGGCCCTCCTGGGTGTCCTGGGATGGTCTGCTGGACTGTCCTCTTGTTTTTATAGTGGAGCTTTCAAAGTTCACTGTCACCCTCAAAAAGCATGGGAACCAGGTAACATGGATCTCCAGGCCTTGACTGCTCTTTCTTATCCTTTCTACGGTGTAAAAGATTAGGCTATTACCTTCCTTATGTCTCATTAAGCCACCTGGGGCCATTTCTGCCTAGCTACTCCAGCTATCCCTGAACGTGCCACTTAAGAGTCTGAATTGTCACCCTCCCCGGGCTAATTATATGGGACCAACAATCTTGTTGGGCCTGCTGCTTCCTGTGGCTCTAAAAGACAAGGCCCAGGGATGTTTGTCCCCTCCAGTCACCAATAGCTGAAGGCACTCAGACACCACTAGTAGCCTCTGGGCTGGAGAAAGCCATATTCCACCACATTGCAGGGTTATTAAGCACATCAGCTTAGGGTCCAGCTGTTCAGAAGGTGTGGGTGCTTTATGAATCAAGACATTTGTGTTTGTTTATAGAGATGGTAAACCAACCTGGAAAATCCAGTCTGTTCCCATCCCCAGGCTCTGAATGAACCGGGGAGAGCATCCTGGGAGAGATTATTTCCTGTCAATTACCAGAAACACTATGAGTAAACACGTGGGGGCCTGTTAACACACACCTATGAGCTAACGTGGCTTTATCCCTCCCTTGGGCAGGTATCAAATGTTCACTTCGCAGTCCATGAGGGACCTGGTAAACAGCCACTGGGGAGTTTTCTTTCCTTTAATTGGAGTGGTTCTTGAAACAGATGTCTGATGTGTAGGGATATCTGGATGTCAGCTTCTGAGGCAAAAAAAAAAAAAAAAAAAACACCAAAAAAAAACAGAGAGAAATTCCAGTACAGCAGAGCAGGAGAGAGACACGCCAGGGCTAGCCCATCAGACATTGCGGTCCTTAAGTAACATAGCCTCTGTTATCACAGAAGGAAAAGTCAGACGCGAAGCATGCAAATCCAAAGCGAGATTTCAGCAACTTAGGCAAGTTCTTGTCATTGTCCAGTTTCTACATTCCCCTTTCAAGAGCCTGGCACGGGAGCAAAGAGCTCTTCCCATCCATCCCTGGTACGCCTCCCTCATTCTTGGGCATTCTGGGAAACGCAGGTCTAATGCTCGTCTCAAAACAACCTTCAGCAAGGCTACAGGAAAAGGCCTAGCTTTTATAGTTGTTGTGAAATGTAAGGATGTGGGAGCTGGATCTTCTGGAAGCAGACATGCACTGGGGTATCCCAAGGAGAGAAAAACCAAGGCTTTCGACTGCGGCTTCGAGGCCTGGACGGGAAAAACCTACCCTTGAATTTTAAGAATTGCATCAACCAAAATGAGGCCCTTTTTACAACAAAGGAGATATTTAGAAAAGAAAGAGAAAAGACATTTAATCAAAATTTAGTCACAACAAGCTTATAATGTAATTTGATTTCTAGAGACACTTTACTATTTTTTTTAAGCAAAGAAACGAGAGTATACATTAAAAATAAACTTTTTCCTTTTGGTGTACTCTTTTTAGTTGAATGTGACTTTATTCTATATGTCAATTACTTTTAAAAGTCTAAAAAAAATTATAGGTTTAAAGACGGACATAATAATCTTAAATGTATATTTTCCTAACAACAGGGCTGCAAAACAAGTTAAGCAAAACCAGATAGACTGGAAAAAAGAAAATAAACAAATCCCCGGTTGCAGTTGTAGACTTTGATACTTTCTTCTGGGTAATAGTGAACAGAGAGAGCAGCACCAAGTACAGGAGGGGCTTGAGGGCAGCATCGGCCTGACCTCTAACACTGAGTACTTACTCCTCTCTGCAGGAGCAGGGCGCTCGCCCTTTCTGGTGCACAAGATGGGTCCAGGGGAACACGCACAAAGTCAGGCCGTAGTCCAACAATGAAAATAAAAATAAAGATAAAATGTTTGGGCCTCATTAAACTTAAAAGAATCTAAATTGTCCAAGTTTTTGGTGTGTGACAATAAAAAGATTAAAACTAGAAATAAATATCAGACTATATGGAAAAAAAAATCACCAAATATGTAAAACTTTCAATAATCGGTGGTGCCAAAGGGAGTCTCCAGTGAAAAGTAGAAAATATTTTGAAGTGAATAAAAATAAAAGATGTATGAATCTGTGGCCTGGAGCTAATGTCCTGCTTAGAAGGACATTTAATGTGTTAACTCCTTAGAACATGAAAGGCTTCAGGTTTGTAATGTAGCCCTCCTTCCATAAATAACTAAGGGGAAAAGGAGAAAAATTAGCCCAAAGTTAGAAGAACAAAAATAAGACAGGAATCCATGAAACCAAATGCCATTTGTCAAGAAAAATCAACAGAAGGGATAAACTTTAGCCAAGCTGAAGTGGGAGGGGAGAGGACGGAGGAGAGAGGAAGGAGAAAATATCAGAAAGAGAAATTGGTGCTTGTAAGGCATCAGAAGAAATACTATGAATAGCTCAGAGCACATTAATTCAATAATTAAGAGGAAATAAGCCAATTCCTTAAAAGCTACAGACTCCTAAAACTAAGCCAAAAGAACATTGCTTCTACCGACGGCATGTATATATCTTTAAAGACTGAGTTTGTGGCCTTAAACAAGTCTTTCTGAAAGGCAAGCCCTGGGTCTGGATCTCACAGCTGAACTTGGATAAACAGTGAGAGGAAAAATAACAGCAAGTCTTCCCAAGGTTCCAGACAAATTCTGAAGGGAATGGGTACTTCCCAACCCATCTAAGGAAGCTGATGGTGCCTCTCTATTAAAAGGCCACGAAGCAAGATTCAAAGAAGAAAACCACGGGCCAGTCTCCCTGATAACATAGCCGCTACAAAACCAAGAGCAGGTCAAATACATCATTTTACAAAGAGAATAACACACACAGGGAAAATGGAATAGATCCTGAGATAAAGCTGGAGCACAGGGAATTCATATCTGTGTGTGGAGACCACATCTGTGTGTGGTCCTACAGGCCTGAGAGCCAGCGGTGCAGGTGAGGCCTGACCCAGTCCACTGAAGGAAGTTTATCATTCAGGGAGGGGCAGGCTTTTTGCTCCATCCAGGCTTTCAACAACAGAGTACGATACATGCACAGTACGAAGACTAACTTACTTATCCTATAGTTCACAAACTTAAGTGTTAATCTCATCAAAACAAAAATTCCCAAATGTGACACATTGCACGAACTCTCCTAAATCTACCCTCTTGGCACCAGAATGCATTTTCTTAGACACAGCTGAGAACACCCTCTGCCCAGAGGATGAGGCAGTTCAACATATATCGGAGCCCTCCTGATCCAACCAGTTCCCCCAAAGCCCTGCCTCTGGACATTCCAGTGGGATTTATGGGGGTGAGGGTGGGATCTTGGGGTTACTGGTTCTTCTCAGGGATCTAGCACTGGCTTAACTGATTACCAGCTGGCCTCACCTGCCTCTGCCAGGTGCCCCAGGAGTGGGCTGCATGTAAAAGGACTGCCTGACACCCCAGTGTTCTCTCTCTCTCTCTCTCTCTCTCTCTCTCTCTCTCTCTCTCTCCCCTTTCTGCCCTCAGAGCCCCTGTCTCTCCCTCTGTCCTCTGTCTCTCTGCCCTTATGGTTCAGTTTACTTGCTGCCTTTACTCTTTCCCCAGGTCCTCCCTCCTCTCCCTCTCTCCAACAACCCCCTTTATACCAGATCTATTGCATGATGTAATTGCTCAGGGTCATACATTGACACGGGCCCACTAAGTACCTCCTTGACCCTTTATTTTTCATAAGTGTTGGTGGGGAGGACACTTAGTGTCTACACCTCAGCATGATGACACTTCCAGAGCCACGATATCTGTTGGACCGTGAGGCCATTGTTGTAGAGTAGCCTGAATCTTATTCTGTTCTGGGCCCCATTGAAAACCATCAGATTTGCTGATATCCCAGTCAATGGAACAGAGCAATACAAGGAGAGAATTGCCTTCCAGATATATCAAGAACACCAGACATTGTATGTGATTGTGTGTGCATGCATGTGTGTGTGCATGTGTGTGTCCGTGTGTGTTTGCACAAAGAACAAATAAAGGCACGTTCCCTTCACCTTAGAAGATACATTGTTACATGTCTAGACTGTTAAAACCCTAGGGACCTCACTGAGCTAGGAGACGCCTGCACTGTAGTTGGATTTATTTCCTGACCTGACTTTTGTTGATAACATCTCAGTAAGTCTAAAGTAGCTGTCTGTCTGTCTGTCTGATCACTGGGCCCAGACAACACAAAGCTGCCAAGGTATTGCCCAGTGTGATTACTCATGGAAGTCACAGGTGGCCAAGATCCTGGGGAGCCCCACAGAGCAAGAGTGATCACTTGATACATAGGCCCCTGAGGCAGTGTGGAAAAGCTAGGCTGCTGGGTACCTCATCTTGATAAGCAGCTACAAGTAGCCGCACCTCCCATGCAAGGGTACAGAAATCCATTATCACTCTCTCTCAGATCCAACTGTCCCCTGTGGGAGCTAAATAGGAGCACTGACTGGGCTTGGGTTGGGCACAATCATATCCACAAAGTCCCTCCAGGAAAACAAACTTGGTCTTTGCTTCCTATTTGTCTCCATAGGGAGAGAGTTCTAATTTTCATTTGACTTTTGCCAATATGCAACTCCTTACTCATAGTAGGAAATCAACATAAAGGTTCCTGCCCTCTCGACATTTGTCTCCTCCAATGACGCATTTGGGAACTGGGTAAATAGCCATAAGATGAGTTAAGGAACGATTGGACCTATTATGAAACCAGATGGCGTCTTACCTCCGCTGATCACCTGATCTTTATTACCCCCTACTAGGGCAGGCAAGCATAAGAAATAATTTGGTAAATTCTATTAATTCACTTGACAGCCCAGTTCCTTTACCAGCACAATGCTCCTCTCCAAACAATAGCACCTAGCAACTTTGGACGCCCCCACCTGCATCAGGCTACACGTACACACCTTATTGAACAATGGAGTACGTGTCTCCTCCCTTGATGGCCATCAAATGTGGACAGTTTCTATTCAAACATAGTTCCAGTACATCCTGGTCCAAGGATGGGAGGACTCATCGAGCCTGAACTGGTTTTGGATGCTGTGCACTAAGACAAAAACCTGTGTCCTCCAGTGAACTGTTAGGGAGGAACCTGTGCATACTTGAGTGTGCACGTTTTACCACGTTTCCCTTGCCCTTGCTGGCTAAGATCCCTTGGCCTCTGCTACCCTGAGATCTGATTACTCTTATTTCATGTAGTTACTCCAAATCAAGGGACTGCATGGTTGATTCTAAGCTCATTCTAAGCTCAAGCACATAGGGAGAACACCACACAGACATGATTAAGGGGGTGAAGGGGGTTGGTCTAAGCCCCTTGACACATTCAAGTGTCCAGGCCCCTCCCATGAGGACCTCCAACCACCAGACTCAGCCTACAGAACACTCTAACTGCCATAACAGCTGGACCCAGGCCCTGCAGACACAGACATCCAACCAAGCTCTGGACTTGAAAACCCACCAATCGCCACCCTGGGAAACTCCAAACCAAGAAACACTTGATAAACCCTGTCTTCTGCTCAATTCTCCGCTGCTTCTCACTTGAGTAGAGGTAGATACCTTCTTGGGTTCTTCCCTCTCAATAAACCTCTTGTGTGAGGTTTGCTGTACAGTGTGACTTTGTGATATTCTTTGGCTCTCTACTGACAGGATACCGTTCCCTTCAGAGCTGTAACAGTTTGGGAAAACCTTCTCCCTGGAGAGCAGAGGTATAACACTTGCACTAAGGGAAATTTCCTCTCCAGAGCAGAGGCATAACACCTTGGGAAACCTTCTCCCTTTAGAACTATAACACTTACATTCAGGCATAGGATGACAACTTCATTCTAACACGGCTGTCTCTACCTTCCTCTACAACACAGAAAGTTAGGCTGACACTTTGGGCTTACTCACTCTAGGCTACACATTAGTCTCCATTTCAAACCAATGGTTGGGCAATGTTGGAGCCATTTCAATCCCCCTGAACTGAGTTGCCAATGGTGGAACCATTAGTGGTTCCCTAACAGCAAATTAATCTTAGTGCAATTTTATGTTCCTTCTGTGGCATGGCTATCCACATATGCAATACCCAGCCTTCTACATGTCACCTGATTGTTTCTGTATGAATAAGGAAACTCAGGTAGCTCTCTTAGAGTGTCATATACTCCGGTCATATTTTGTCCCCTTTCCTTTGGGTTCTGTCTTAATAAGGGTTTCCATTGCTGCAAAGAGACACCATGATCAAGACAACTCTTATAAGAGACAACATTTAATTGGGGCCAGCTTACAAGCTCAGAGGTTCAGCCCATTATCATCATGGCAGAAGCATGGCAGCATCCAGACAGATAAGGTGCTAGAGAAGAAGCCAAGAGTTCCACATCTTGATTTAAAGGCAGTCAGAAGTCTGTCTCCCAGGTAGCTTGGAGGAGGGTGCTTCCCATACTGGGTGGAGCTTCAAAGCCCACCCTCACAGTGATGCACTTCTTTCAACAAGGCCATACCTACTTATAGTGCCACTTCCCATGAAGCAAGCATATTCAAACCACCATATGTTCCATTAGGACTCCTTGCAGCTTTAGAGATAGGGGATAGGGCTAGATTCTGAGTAGAATAAGGATTGCTTCAAAAGGCAATCTTTTCCTTTCCCTCTTCCTTCCCTCAAACTCCATAAAAGAAAGTCTCAAACAATAATCAGGGCCTCCCATTATCCTCATTCCCCATTCTTTGTGTCCCCAGACTGGAGAGAGAGACTGTGTGCACCGGAAGCAGGAAGGCTGTTCCAGCTAACAGAGTTCAATGCCTCTAGCTTGCTTCACTGGGACCTCCTGAGACATTCCATCATAACCCAGGATCCCAAGCGCTCCCTAGCAGGCAACACTCTCTCTAAGACTTTGGATTTAATTTATGGCATTAACTAGGACATTAGGAAAAGCCAGTCAGTCTCCTTCCCCTTCCCCTTCCCCTTCCCCNTCTTCTTCTTCTTCTTCTTCTTCTTCTTCTTCTTCTTCTTCTTCTTCTTCTTCTTCTTCTTCTTCTTCTTCTTCTTCTTCTTTTCGAGACAGGGTTTCTCTGTGTAGCCCTGGCTGTCCTGAAACTCACTCTGTAGACCAGGCTGGCCACGAACTCAGAAATCCACCTGCCTCTGCCTCCCGAGTGCTGGGATTAAAGGCGTGCACCACCACCGCCTTTGCTTCTTAAATTCATTTGCTTAGAATTACCCAAAGGTGACATTTTATTATCTGTACTAGTAGATCACTTCAGCAAAGACCACTGTTTCCTTTGCTACAAGAAATGGCCATTACTGTCTCGAAGGCCAGTGAGGTAGCAGAGCTAATTCCAGACAACTCAGAGCCAACTCAAAGAATCATCCTTAAAATCCTGTTCCTGAATTGGCACCAGGGCTCGCTCTGCTGGTACACAAACTTACTGGGATAACCTTACAACCTAGACGGATTTCTGGTTAGAAACAGATGGAAATGAATAGATCCAATTCTTGAACGTTGTCCTCTGACCTCTATACATACGCTATAGTATGTGTGTGCCTTCACTCACATACATATCACACACACACACACACACACACACACACACACACACACACACACTTTAAGAAATAATGTTGTACCCTTCACACAAAAATCTGTATTAGTCAAGATTCTACAGAGAAACAGTCCAATTATAGACTTTTATAGAGAGATGTTCTTGATTTTCAACAGAGTTACATCCTAAAAAAAAAAAAAAGTAGAAAATCAGAAGTCAAAGAACTTTTAGTGCACTTAACCTGCTGAACATCATACTGAGCATAACCTGCTGAACATCATACTGAGCAGTACAAGTAGAGGTTGTGTGGATGACTGACAGCTGTGGCTCAGGGCTACTGCCCAGCATCACTGGAGAATATTGTGGTACATAGCACTTGCCAGGAAAAAAGTAAACTGACCAAATTCAAGGTCTGGAGTCTAGTGCATGTGTATCAGTTTTTTACCAGTGTATAATTAAATCAAATCGTTACATTAAAGCAATGAAAATCAAGAATCTACATACATATTTAATATTTTCTTGCATATATAATCTCTATTATATATAATGCCATAATTCTATAAATATATTGTTTATAGTACATAATAAAAATGTGTGTAATATGTATGAAAGTATTTAGTCTAAGACATCGGCTCATGAATATAACTCTACCGTATGGCTCAAGACATAGAGCTAAAGGTATACTTCTAGTCCAAAGGGCAACAAGTGAGAGCAAGGGGAGCCCACAGTCCCGAAGCCTGTGGGCACTCTGCCCTGGACTTTATCTCAATCAGAGAGACTAATTATGGTGGTTTGAATGAGAATGATCCCATAGAATCATGTCTTTAAATATTTGGTCTCCAATTGATAGAACTGTTTGGAAAGATTAGGCAACATGATCTTGTTGGATTCCTGAGTCACTGGGCTTTGAAAAGTCAAAAAACTAATATCATTCCCAGTGTACCCTCTGGCCCTGTTTGTGGTGTGAGATGTGAGTTGACAGCTATTCCTGTCACCATGCTTTTGTTCCATCATCATAGACTCTAACTCTCTGAAACCATAAGCCAAATTAAGCTCTTTCCTTAGCCATGTGTTCTTATTACAGCAATAGAAAACTAGCTCATATACTAGTCAACTGATTAGATGAAACCCACCTACATTATTGAAAGGAAATTCACTTAAGCAAAAGCTTAGTAATTTTAATTTAATCTTACCTCCAAACATTTTCTTAGTTGATACCTAAGATATACCCAGAGACAGTGTTAAAAGTAACATAAACATATTCTTAAATAGAAAAGGCACTGTCCAGAGTTAGATATTCAGGAATCATTTTAAAGTTCTAAATAAACCAAGGGCAGAGGTGCACGTCCTTGGCCTGATAAAGGACATACATGAAATAAACTACAACTGACGTCATTCTTAACAGTGAAAGGCTGAGCACAACCATGATTTGAGGTATTCACACCAAAGGCAGTGTTACACACAACTGCGAGAAAAGTGGGAACAAGCTGAGTGTCTCTCAGTGGATAATCACACACACACACACACACACACACACACACACTGCATATAACTCAACAGTGAGAGGACCCATTACTGATACACACCGCAGCATGCATGGATTGGAGAGACGGTAATGTAGTTAGAAGAAGCCATTGTGAAGCAGGGCTTGCTGTGGGTGTGGGAATCAATCTTGATTATCAATTTACTGGAATCCAGTGTGAGGATGGAAACAGGTCTTTTCTCACCTGCGCTTGCTGTGTCTGTGGGAGTTAATCTAGATTTACTGAGGTGAGAAGGCTTACCCTGGTATTGATGGTACCTTTCCTGGGCTGGGACCCCATGGAATAAGAGAACTGAACGCGAACAATTCTCAGTCTGCTTTTGGACAGTGGATGCAGAATTCCTGCCACAAAGGCTGCCCCACCTCGGTGGACTTTACCTTCAAACTGTAAGCCAAAATAAACCCTTCCTCCCTTAGGGTCCATATTGCCAGGCCCTTGGTCGGCAAACCAGAAAAGGGAGTAAGAAATACAGTCAGGTTCCATTTGTACGACACTGAGAAAAAAAGGGAAAGCTACAGTGATGAGGGGAGATAAGGGGCCGTCAGCGGCTAAATGCAGGGGCGAGGGAGATTAGATACAAAGGCACAGCAGGGAAGGACTCCCTGGGGAGGTTAGAATTGTCCAGAAAACTGCCTGCGGTGATGGTTCCAAGACTAAGCATATGTAAAAACTCACGGAACTACAGCTGAGGGAAGTCTAATACTCTATGTAAATTTAGACAGCAGGATGGAAAAACTTCTGCCAGTGGGCTGGGGGAAAAATTTAATAAAGGAAACAAGATTTCACTTTAAAATGCTTAATTGTGCATTACTTATTGATGAATGGAGTCCGTAAGATTTAACCTTTTTTTCCCCCTGTGGACATTTGATGTCTAAAATTACAGTTGTCACATTCCCTGAGTGTAATTGGATGTGGACGAGCATTTTGCATCGTTTAAGGTGGCAGGGAGGAGGCGATGTCGGGCTTCTCTGTCTGGCTTTAATGATATGTCAAGCTGCTCGAAAACCTCTCTGGTTTTGGAAACTGACATTTGGGCCTCAATTGTCCAATTATCTGGGCCATCACCCTTGGGTCTGGACTGTCCACAGTGATGTTTTCTGGGCCCAAGGCCAAGGCCTCAAGGCCAAAAACCTTGACTGACGTCAAGAAGCCAAAACCGGAGAGGGAGAGAGGGAGGCTCCTCCTGGCGTGTGTGTCTCCTCTTGGCGCATGTGGCTGCCGTGGAGGAGATACAGTCAGAGTGCTTGGGGTAAGAATTTTCTCCTCTCCAGACGACTTCACGTGAGTACTTGAACCCCCCCCCCCCGTGTGTGTTCAGAAGGGTCCAAAGTTACCTAGAAGGGTTCTATCCTGTCTGCTCTGATACGGAGCCCACGTGGCATGAAACAGCACGGCGCAGCTCACGTTGCAAAACCCTGATGTGAAAGGCACCAACATATCAGGGCCCACAAGCAATGGCGGTCCTGCTCCTCCATGATCGCTCAGTCAATTGGAGGCTCCAGATGTCTTGTAAGTAAACGAGAAACCTTCTATCCACTATCCCCTCTTTTACCAGCTGGAGATAATTTATCCCAGGTCACTGGCTGGTTTAGAACTTGTATCCAAACTCCTTGCAATGGCTTACATATGCTGATGGGTAAGGCCCTTGGAGATGGCCCTTTCTCTGAAACATCTCCTCTGTTAGTTCCAAAGGTATCCGGATGCCTTCAGTAGTTACCCCTGGCTCAAGGTATTGGTCTACAAATGGGAATGGACATGGAGTAACCATTGAGCTACATGAACTCAAGAGGGTGTTGTCCCATCCTGGAGGATATGGAAACGTTGATAGAGAAAAGAACAGTGGATATTAGGGGCCTAAGTGAGGAGCCTCCTTGTATGGAGAGCTGGAAATCTAGGGGAAGGTAAGGACATACCTCACTACTCTCACCTGCCCTCTGACTAGAGTGCCTCTGCTTTCCAGAAGCACCTGACAGGAACCCACCAGCAAACATCTCCTCAAGCTACACAGAGTTAAGGAACCGGTACCTCAGTTCCTGCTTCCTGACAACCGTTAACCTCAGCACAGGCTGAGCATGCCAGATTGAAATATCAAAGCCAGATTTCATTAATAAACAGGGGCTGAGTTGCTGTGGGTTTTTTTTTTTTTTTTACCTTGATGAAAAGTGAATGGGGCCAGGGGATGTGATGGAGGGAGGGACAGAGGTGGAATCTGATACCCTTTATCTACATCGTTAGGAAGAACGCTTTTGATGAGACCACCGTCTCAGATAACCATTGTCTTAAAAGACTTGAAAGACTGCTGCTTTGTGGGGAAAGCGGCTGGGAGAGGACATCCCAGCATGTCTTTGGAATAACAATGGCACCTGAGCAGAATGTGAACAGATTTGTACGTCGGTGCCAAGTGCCCTCAAGGTGAGATGGGCTGGTGGAAGATTAAAACTGTAACAGGAGACCTCCCTGCATAGAATAGGCTTCTGCCTGTCCCTTTGCTTTCCTCTTGGTGTAAGATACCTTCCTGAGATTGCCACCTCCTCAGAGAACAGTCTCTTGGAGGGATTCCCGTTGCCTGACTTTGGAATCCCAGCATCCAGGGCTTAGAAGATAAGCCATGAAGCAGTAAGAAAATTGCTGGTCTGTCCCTACCCAGCAACACCCAGACTCATTCACACCTTGGTAACCTGAGCTCCACAGTCCTCCCCACTCCCTTGCCCAGCCTTGCAGGAAGCCAGGGTAGCCTTTCATGTGACTTCCGTTTCCTTTCTAGGTTATCTTTGGTGACTATGTTTTCAGAAACATTTTTTTTTTTACAGAAGCTTTCAAATACACTGGAATGTAAGGAGACTGGATGAATGGGTCCACACACACTAATTAACAGCTTCCCACAAGCATTAAACCATGGATAACCTTGTTTCATCTATTCTCCAACCCCCCACACTCATCCACATTGTGTCATTTCAAAGGAAACTCAGACATCATGCCACTCTATCTGTAAATAGTCTAAAAAGTCAAGCTTTTCCATGATAAAAGCACAGTATTGTTTCTGTGTAAAGTATTTAAACAAAAAGCTCTTAGAACCATCCAAAATTTGGGATTTCATGTGAATGCGAACACTGGAACAAGAGGGGAAATTAGGATTTGAGCTCCTTATTCCAAGATGGAGCCAGGTCAGGAATGTAGTCTCAACAACTAATTAGGATTTTAGTGCTGTGAACAGACACCATGACCAAGACAACTCTTATAAGGACAACATTTAATTGGGGCTGGCTTACACGTTCAGAAGTTCAGTTCATTACCATCAAGGTGAGGACATGACAGCATCCAGGCAGGCATGGTGCAGGAGGAGCTGAGAGTTCTACATCTTCATTTAAAGGCTGCTAGGAGAAGACTGGCTCCCAGGCAGCTAGGATGAGGGTCTTAAAGCCCCACGTCCACAGTGACACACATACTCCAAGGAGACCATACCTCCTACTAGTGCCATGCCCTGGGCCAACCATATATAAACTATCACAACTATGAAGTGTACTTTGTCCAGTTGCCTTGTCTGAAATAGAAAAATACCTGACTGTTTGGCATCTGCCTTTGATCCCTTAGTTACTAGCCGTATGCTCTAGGGAAAGTCTTGAGTTAGCAATTGGAATGATAGTTCCTTATCAATGACATGTGGTAA
>LR749512.1:2277519-2296609 GCA_902729485.2 Mus minutoides | reverse complement strand
CCTCCCTCCTCTTCCCCTTCCCCTTCCCCCCTCTTCCCCTTCCCCCTCTCCCTTCTCTGCCTCTTTTCACTTTAAACTACCTATAACAGTTCATTTGATATAAGTTTCTTATAAACAGCATGTAGTTGGCTCTGCTGATTTCAGTGAGTTTAGATCTCTTACATTTAATGCAGTCGTTGCATTGTAAGGCCATAAGCCTGCCAGTTTGTTTCCTTTCTTCATTCTTCCCTATATTCCTTTTCAAAACACTTTTTAAAGATTTATTAATTTTTGTTCTTGTTTATGCATGTGTGTGTGCCTTAATGTCTGTATGCGAGGCACATGCAGGTAGGTACCTGGGAGGTGAGCAGAAGGCATTAGATCCACAGGAACTGGAATTAAAAGCAGCTGTGAGCTTGACTGATTCGAGTGCTGGGAATGGCACCTCTGAGCCATTTCTCCAGCTTCTCCTTCTGTGCCTTGTTTCCATTTTCACTTGTTTTATTTCAGGTTAAACGCTTTAGAGAGATTTGGGGCTGAATAGAAAATGTCCCCAATTTATCAACTCATATATCGGGGACTTGGTGACCAGCTGGTAAACTTCTGGGAAATGATTAGGTCCTGAGGAGTTTGACATAACCAATTGATTAATCCCTTAATAGCATTACTGAGAGCAATCAGGAGTAGGAAGTGGGCACTATCTGGAAGAAGCAGATCACTGGAAATGTGCCTCTAGGGATTGTATCTTGTGCTGGCTTCTTCCTGTGTTCTCTTTCCTGCTTTCTGGCTGTCATAGGTCATTTGTCCCTGACACATGCTCCTTTGCCATGACGTTCTATCTCATCATTGGCCCAGAGTCAGCACAATTGAGGACAGTTGTCTGAAATCTCTGAAACCAAGAACCAAAATTTGGGTTACTTTTCTTGGATAGTTTTGTCATGCAACTTAAAGTGAAGACAGTAAAACTCCATTTGTATTTATCGAAACTATTTTAAGTGAATCTCTTTGTGGTCAGTTCAGATATTAGAACATGTGTAGACAACTGTCACAACTTATTGGTGCCATCTCATCAGGTAAAATGGACAGAGTGTTTTTAGCCTCTTCATGTTCTTTATAAACACAATGTCTTCAGGGCTGTTTTGTTTGTTTGTTTTTTGTTTTTGTTTTTGTTTTTCGAGACAGGGTTTCTCTGTGTAGTCTTAGCTGTCCTGGAACTCACTCTGTAGACCAGGCTGGCCTCGAACTCAGAACTCCACCTGCCTAAGCCTCCCGAATGCTGAGATTAAAGGCGTGTGCCACCACACCCGCTGTCTTTGGGGTTTTGTTTTGTTTTGCTTTTTTTTGTATGTTTGTGGGTACACATATGTACAGTTGCACATCCACACATGTGCATATTCCAATCCAGAGGTTGACACTGGATTCTTACTCCATTGTTTCCCACTGCATACTTTGAGGTGAGGTCTCTCACCGAATTTGGAGCTCACTGATTCAGCTAATCTTGCTAGCCAGCTTGCTTGAAGATCTCCAGTCTATATATCTGTCATGCTAGGCTTACATGACATTTGACTCTAGACCTCACATACGTGTACAAACATTTCATCCACTGAGCTATCTCTCCAGCCTAAATGCCCTTATTTTCTTTTTAATTCCTGGAGTTTATTTTTGCTGGATATAGAATTAATTGGAGCTTCTGCCCTGGAACTCCAGAGTTGTGTCATAGATTTTCCTTTCACTCACCTCTCATACCTAGAGTCTGAGAAAGCCAAACATTGGGGATAAAAATCAATCCATAGCTGCTATTTAAAGCCTGCAAGCGGCTGATAATGACTCCCCAGATAATTAGAAATGCAAGTACTTACTATTTTTCTCAATATGTAATTTTGTTCTTAAACATAAAACAGCACCTAGAAATGTGTTCATTTAAAAACGAAATTATTTGATATCCCAATGATTATATTTTATCACAGAGCAGGCTACTGTTCTAAGTCATATTGAACCATCCAATTTTTATTTAAGTTGTTAGATTTAGACATTAATTCCCCAAACATTCAGTGATGTGTGGCAGTAGTAGCATGTTAATAAACCACTCTCTGAATAGACTTGTAACCCACTTCACAGGAGGGGATTCACGCTTGATATTGTAAACCTGGTCAGAAACTCATGATTGGAGAGACCATGGGCCCTACTGGGGAACAGAATTCTATTGTTCAGATAAATCGGCATAGTGCCAAACTGCTTTGAATTATTTATATTTAAACCATAGGCATCAGTCTTAGAGAAGCCTATCTTTCTAGGGGATAGGAATGAGTGTAGAGACCCATGGCTGCATAAGTTACTAAGAATAAATCATGCATAAATGGCAGATGAGTGCCTAGCACTGAATGGGACATAGCATCTCTTCTAAGCTCAGGGAAAGTCCACAGAAGAAAGGGAGGTAAGAATATAAGAGCTAGGAGATAAAAAAGGTTGAAAAACACCATCTCCTGGGCAAGACACAGCCATTTCAGTTATGAGCTCATAGCAGCTGTAGATGCCTGCACTGGGTGTGTGCAGGAATGGGCCCATCCATAGTCTGATGATGGACAAAGGGCTCAAAGGGGCCAAACCTTCCCTGCTAAAGTATTTGCTACTAATAAATTCAGGGAGGGGCAGTCATTGCCTTCAGTTGTTCTCCCTAGTGACTCTATCAGACTCCAGTGGATAGTTCCAATCCAGTGGACACACAAATGGTCCTAGTTAAACTTAATGGGTCAGAAAACAAAACTTAAAGTCATGAATCTTGGAAAGGAAGTATGGAGGGAGGAGGGAAGGTTAATAAAGATGGGAAGGAGATAAGTTAAGAGAAGGGAGGAAGAGAAAGTAATCAGAATGCATTATATACATGCATGAATTGTCAAAGAACAAACTTAATAAAAGAGGTCATTACAAGTAGACAGCAGTAGAACACATATCCTTTGATGCAGAATAAAATTAAACCATAGTTATTTTTAATCACCATCAGAATACACAATTATCTCTGGTCATCTTTCCAGTTTCTGAATCCTTGAGTTTTCCTTTTCTGTATAAATCAAGGAATAAGAAGCCTTAGAAAGAACTACCCCTCAGACATACAGACAGCTAGATATTGTATGCTTCCTCTCACTTGTGAGTTCTGTTCTTTATAGAATACGTTACCGTAAAAGTACCAACGACATAAAAGTAGATGCAACCATCTCGGGAACAAAGAGGAGTGGTGGGGAAGGAAAGGGGGGGAGGAGGAGGGTAGCAGGGTATGACTGGAATACGCTGAAGGTACATTTATATACTTGCCTGAAAGTAGCCTTAGGTAAGGCTGTATAATACAAACTAATTCATGCATTCAAACACCGCCCCCCAATTTTAGTGAGAAATTTCAAGTTTCCTCTTTGTTCTAGCCATTAAGTTGGTCAATTTGCTTCTTTTTAAATAGAGATCAAATTTAAAAGAAATGAAGACAACTGACTGGGAGTGAGTCAAGTCAAAGCACCCATTGTTGAAAGCTACCTCCTCCTCCCTCATTTTTGGAGGCATACATTGTTTCCAAACTTTTCTTTGTGGGCAAAACCTGTCATAAACAACCTAGAATCCCCTTTATAATTAATGTAAAACTGCAGACTTTCCATCAACAAAAATGTGAGTTCTTGTGTTGGCTGGTAGCACAGCTAATTTAGCTTTGTAATGAGATAAAGTATGTAATCAGATGGCCATGGAACCTGGGCAGCCAGACCCTGGGAAATGCCCTGATTTCTGACTGTGGTCTTTGGGAATTATCTCCTAGGGTCCATAGAGGGAAGTCAAGGGGCCTTCTGATTGCGTGTGACCCTGGTCATGGAGGCACCTTCTCTTCTTTCTTGGCCATGATGCTGTGGAGTAGATTACCCTGCCAGCTACCTCCTGCTACCTACTACAAGCAGAGGGTGTGCGTTTGCAGCCTGGTGATTTGTTTGCATGCTTGTGTGTGGACATAAGACCCTGGTTTGTATTATGGCTGGTGGTTAGCAATGATGTCAAAGGAGAGGAGGTAAGCAGAGAGTGTTCAGGTAGCATGGTGTGCAGATAGAGCTGGTTCTATGGTGATTATCTCTCTCTCTCTCTCTCTCTCTCTCTCTCTCTCTCTCTGTAAAAGGTCTTTGGGAGAGTCATAGGGCTGCCACCTGGAAGAAGGACAGTTACATAAAAATCAAAGTTCCCTGTCATGGCTCAGAAACATTGTAAACATATAGAATGATGGAAATTGCCACATCTTATATTCAGCCCACAACTGAGCTCTAGCTGGTCGTGCAGCCACAGGAGCAAAGAGAGAAGCCAAGTGGACCTCCACCTTCTTAGTCAATGCAACATCCAGATAACATCAGCCCATCAGTTCCATCCCCAGGGTCTTTTAGAGCAGGATGTTCATTAGGGATGCAGGATGCAGAGCCAGGAGGGCCCCAGAGGTCAAGAAGGAAAGTGAGAAACACAACCCGTGGAGAGGGAAGCCCACGCATTCACGGAAGTGGGGTGAGCAGGGTCTTAGGCAGTGAGCTGCACTGGGACACATGGGCACACGATGAGGGTGTCTCACTAGGAAAGGACTGGTTGGCTAAAGGACGAGGCCAGGTGTTATCTGTGTTCAGGTCTTTTTAGCTGTCCTCAGTAGAAAAACAACCTTGGAAGGTGGAGAAACAAATACCTCCAAAGAACTCATTGTCCACCTGGCTCTGTCCCCTCCCTGGAAAATACAGGAAATGGCACGGTGTTCTTGGGCAATCAGACGCTGAAGCATTTTCTAAGAACCTCTAATAACCCTGGCATTTTAAAGCCTTCTGACCCATTTCACATCTGCATAGCTTTACTCATTCAATGAACACATACCCAGGAAGAACCTGTGAAATGCAGGGGATTTATTTTCTTCTATTCTGTTATCAATGTTATTATTAACTTCATTTTGATGTCAGTGTATCTGCATGTCTGTAGATGTTATGTACACTTGCATGGGTGTGTGGTGGCCAGAGAACAATCTTGGGTGTCATCTTCATAAACACTAGCCATTTCTCTCCAGACTGGGTCTATCCATTGGCCTAACCAATTAGGAGTGAGCCAAGGATCCTACTGCCCCTCCCTCCCCAGCACTGGGCTTACAAGTGTGCACCACCATTTTGACATGTGCGTGGAACTCAGTCCTTCCCATTTGTGAGGCGTTTTAACAAATGGGATCTCCCTTCCTCCAGCCTCTCTTTCCCTTCTTTGCTTTTTGAAATATTTTTTGAGCTGGGCATAATGATTCACACCTACAATTCCAGTGTTTGGAAGGCTGAGGCAGGAGAACTGCCCTATATTCAAGGCAAATTTATGCTGTATGAGTTCCAGGCAAGTATGAGCTTCATAGTAAGACCTTTTCTATAAATAAATAAATAAATAGATAGATAAATAAATAAATAAATAATATTGACAACTCTATTTTCTTTGAAATGCATTAAAATTCCGGCTGGCTTTGGACTAGCCTAGCTTCTGGGGAGGTTTGCACTTTAAATCTCCATACCAAGCGGTTGGCTCCTAATCAGTCCCTGTCCCCTTTCTCCTCTATTCTTGTCTCTCACTTCCTACCCCTTCCCTATCCCCTTACCATCTTCGCAGATTTCCTTGCGAAAAGATTATTTATGAAACACACGACTGTGGAAGTGTTCGGTTTGAAACCCTTAGGCTGTAGTTGAGTCTCCGGCCCTCACCGTAAGCACTGAAAGAATTAGAGCACCAATCAGGAAGTAGCAAATAAATTATCCTCTGTCTCACCTGAAAGCACTTTAGAAACCACCCCATGAGCCATGTCAGACTCGTGTTGTCTTTAGAGATGTTATCATTTCTGGTGCTCTGTGGTGGGGAGCCGGGTGCAGTGTGCAGAATTTGAGACAGGGACAGGAAAAAACATGAAATGGGGCAGACCTTGAATGGCGGCTGTTGCCTGATGGAGTTCGCAAGGTGAAAATATCAAAGCCAAAGGCTTGCAAAGCATAATGTGCCACATGAAAGTCTTTACGTGGCAAAAGAATGTTCCTCGCTGTAATCAAGGGGGTAAGAAGAGCACGCTGAGGTACACTCGCTCTGCCTGTCAGAAGGAGAAAGAGTGAGCCTGATTTCTGTCTATGGTAGGGACATGCACCTTGACAAAGTGGTAAATGAATGCCCAGATAAACGGGATCTCGTTAGACATGTGTCTGGAGCCCCTGCCCCAGAAAATCCCACATCCCTTTTTCTGAGAAAGACACTCGAAAATCTGTTCTACTCAATGTCTGAACCACTAACCAGAGAACATACACAGGCTGGACCTTCCCCTCATATGTAGCAGAGGTGCAGCTTCACCTGCATGTGGATCCTGAACAACTGGAGCAGAGGCTATCCCAAAAGCTGTTGCCTGTAGGTGGAATATGTTCTACTTGCTGGCCTAAGTGTGAGAGGAAGCGCCTAGCCTCACAGAGATTTGAAGTGCCAGGGTAGCCCCAAACAGAGCTTAAGGGAAGCAAGTGGAGGGAATGTATGAGACCGTGATGAGGAGTGTGAGTGGTGTCTGGAGAATTGGGATGGGATGGGGTGGGGACTAGAGCTCATAATAAGGACTCAGTTGTTGCTGTCCGACCACCTTAAAGGTCATCTGAGTATTTTAGGAGTTTGGGACACAGATATTCCTTCTATCTGACAAAAGGGACTCTGTAGAAAAGACAGCAGTCAGAGAGCCTAAGAGGAGGAGAGGCCATCCAAAGGCTTACAATCAAACTTAGCCCATGGCAAAAATCCAGAACATAAATCAGGCACTCATAACTGTACAACACTGTGGGGAACATTAAGAGACAAAGTTCACATTAAGTTTTGCTTAGTAAAGGTGGCATTATAGTTGTAAAACTGGCTAGACCATGTACCAGAGTTCTGTGAAGAAATAAAGTAAGTGTAATTAGTAGTCTGTTACATAAGATTCTGGCATAAAGAACAAGTACCTAGAAGCTGCATAAGAGAAGCCAGTTAAACTCGGCACCTAATCATCAATTCAAAAGAGAAATAGAATCCCATTGCGATTTTTATAGGATTGTCTAGCGAAGTTTCAAAGACCTGACTTGGGGTTTTTGAATAAATAGTTTGAATAAATACTCCAAACTGAGAGTTTGATGCTAAACTATCTGGCAGCTTCCTGTAATCAGGGAATATTCATGGTTAGGGTATGGACCCTAGAATTCATTTCTGTTAAAAGAACTGAACACTGGAGTGGGGAAGGGAGGGGTAAAGGGTATGGCCAATTGATCCAAGCATGCAGGCCTCATGCCATTTGGGTGATGGGCTGCACAAGGCTCTCCTGTTCACAGCATCCTCATGTTTGCCTCTGTTGTTTGAGGCATTTAGGTCACGGTGTCAGACACCAAGATGCTCACTGGGCCAGAGAATCCACCCCTCTGTTATGTGAGACTCGAAGAGTTAGTCATCTTCCCTACAGATGAGGAGGAGGTATTTTGTTTGGTTTACGTGAGCAGAGCTGGTCAGGCCAGAGTCCAGAGACAGAGGCAACATACTCTGGTGGGCTCTGTTTTCTTATGCATCCTTATCGTGGAATGAAGCTAGCATGCAATTCATTTTGGTGGGGCTGTGTCCCATCCAAGGGGAAGGGTACTGGTTGGGCCTGGGGACATTGTACCACGCAATTGTGTTGTAAACTTAGCCCATTTGACTCTAGCATTTAACTTTCAGAACAAGTTTTAAAAATTACCCGACTTGGAATATTTTACATTGAGCATACTTTAACTCTACTTTAAACTTGTTTTGAATTACTTGCTTCAGGCTTAACTTTGGCAACATACAGAAGACTACATAAGTGGGAGATATAAATTGGTCTCTGTCTCCAAACTTGTCCCTGTAAATGAACCATATCTGTACTTACCATGGCTACAAACACAATTTTGAGCACATAAAGAATTTTTAAAGTGTCTAAAGTTTTCCTAAGTAGCTAAAGCTTAACAAAGTTAGCAATGACATAAGTGATTAGACATATATCTTTAAGTCAGAGTTTATAGCCTTCTTAAGCTCCCCTCCTCTTCAAGGGTATTCAGGGGGGGTGAGAGGGCTGTGTGTCTTTTTTTTTTTTTTTTTTGTAAATGAGAACCAAGAAGCTGGGGGAGAAGTATTTAGGGAACTAGATATCTGTAATTGCATTTAGCCATTTTGACTTTTATATGTAAGTCTCTCTTGATTGAAAAAATTAAAATACTATGAAACATAACAGTAAGGAACTCATCATTCGTTATAAGAGTTTTTAAGGGGAGGCGTTAGGTAAGATTTTGGGCTATCATTCAGTATATATAACAACTCTTTTTCACTGTGCAGGCAAACCTCCTCCCTATTTTTAGTTTTTAGCCTTCACATGCCCAAAACCTTGATGCCTCGCATAATTAAAGCCTAATTGTAGTCAACCAGCCGGGAGGATGACTAGACTCTCAGGTAAAGGTCAGATGACCTTATCAATCTCTTCCTTAGTTGAAGGAACATTAACATTGAACAAGTCCAGCTGCAGTTGCTTTAACCCAGCACAGTTGGAGTTCTGCAGGTGGCCATTGTTTAGCTTAGAGGGCATTGTGCAACATCACCTCCATGAGAAATGGTGGAATCCAAATTACACAGATGGAGTGATGTAACAAGTACAGCCAGTATACTATATGCTGTAAAACCATCAGGCCTCATAAGATGCCAAATAAAACTTACAGAAAACACAAGGCAGCCTTTATAACTTACATATCGCGCAGAGTTTTTTGTGTGTCACAATCATCATTAAATTTGTGTATATATCATCTAACAGAATTTAGCTGAGGGAGCCCTGTTAAAACTACGATGCTGGAGTGATCACTTAGAGAGTTTTAGCAGAGGCCCCTTCACCCTTTCCATGTGGAGCATCCTTTTAGCTGCTTCTATTGCAGACCCCTTTATAGGATGAGATAAACAACAGTAGCATCTGTTATCTGTTTCCATGTTTCTCAACCTTCCCAATGCCGTGACCCTTTAACAGTCCCGCATGTTGTGGTGAACGTGCCACCAACCCCCAGCCATAAAATTTTTGTTGTTACTTAATAGCTGTAATCTTGCTACTGTTGTGAATCGTAATGTAAATATCTGATATGCAGGATATCTGATAGGCAGCCCTTGTGAAAGAAGCTTCAAGTTGAAACTTCAGAATGCAGCTTCAAACTGAAAATCGAAATCTATGCTGTGTCCTAATGCCCACTCTTTCTACTTGGTCTCAAGCCTGCTTTGCCCAAATGAGATAGGACGGCTCTTTTGTTCTTGGAACTTCTTTGCCTTATGCCTTTGGATTGCCTTTGTTTCTGCGCAAAGGGTTGCAACTCACAGATTGAGAGCCGCTGTTCTATTGAAAACAGTTACTTCTTAGTTCTTTTAAATTACAGAAAGTCTTTTCCTGGGCTGAGTCAGACCCCCCCCCCCAAGAAAAGACAATAAATTGTTTCTCTTCTCCCTGTTAGAGGGTCAGAGTCAGGGGCCAGCCAGACCCAGGGTGGAAGGCTTTGGAGGCAACTTTGAGATAACTAAATGTAGGTATGAAGTGAGCAGGCCAAATCTCATTCTCCAGGGTCCCCCGTTTCAGTGAAGTTAGACAACCTGAGACAATTTTGTGACCATTTTAAAAATATTATCCATACCCCCCAAATATATTTGAATCTCTAAAAGACTGAACCCAGTGATCTACATACTCATACCCAGTTTGTGTATGTGTCTGCAGACAGAGGCAAGGAAGGAGGAAAGAGTGCTTAAACAGGCAAGACACTAAGAGGATCTCAGCCCCAGCTGTAAGAAACATGAGGCATAGAGGTGGACACGCTTGATCTCAGGGAGCAGGAGTATCTAAACTTGGTGATGCTGAAACAAAGGCACAAGGCAAAGAAGGTCCGAGATCAAAAGGGCCATCCTGTCTCAGTTGATCAAAGCAGGCTTGGGGACCAAGTGGAAACTGTGGGCATGAAGACCCAGCGTAGTCTTCATGCCAGGAATGAGAAGGGTTAAAATGACCTTGCGGGGAGGGAACATAGGATGCGACTGAGTGGCCTCAGACCCTTCGGAGTTTGTCTGAGAAAGTCGCTTAGGTATGTAAGAATGTCAAAACTGAATGTTTCAAAGTGGGATCAGCGGTTGCCCTTACGAAAGGACTGTGGCCATCTGAGTGGATGTCTGAACGAGTTGGGTGGAGCTCTCAAGATTCCTTCAGAAAGATAATTTAGAACACATTTTTTAATTTGGTTTTAAGTTTGAAATGACAGGCAGGACGAGTGGAGCGTCTTCTCCTGATGCCTGAGGCATCATCCCCCAGGTTCGGAGATGGATGAAAATCCACATGTTAAGAGGGTGCACGCCCACACTCACATGACTCAGAGAGTCACAAGGTGCTGTGGTTTCAGAGGAACCTCGAAGACTTGGTGATCAAAGGAGTGAGAAGCTCCTGAAACTTTGGGGATCTGCTCAGTGCCTCTGAGTCAGACACGGACGGACAATCATCCTGTCCTGTAGAATTTGGTGTGTGGATGGCAGCCATCAAACAACAGAAAGACTCTTAACTTGAAGATCAGAAAAGTCTAAGTGGAAGAGATTAGAGGAAGGAGGGTCAGAGGAAGGAGAGGCTAGGAGTAGAACAGAGAGGATCAGGATCCAGAGGGCTTTACTTGGAGTACCAATAGTTCCAAGGACTGAGGTTCCATCCATGGGACGTAGGCTACACACAGAGGCAGGGGTGACCAGAGTGTAAGTAAGGTCTTCGGTCAGACTGGTGACTGTTTATCTGATATAGTGAGTTTGGGGGGGGGCGGTGTGCTCCCAAAGGAATGCCCCAGGGAAGGAGGGGGAAAGAGGGCTTAAAGCTGGGAAGGCCCTTAGAGGGTCTCAGCACCAGGTGTAAGGAAATGAGACATAGAGACAGACAGACTTGATCTCAGTGAGCTGGACCTGCTTTATTAGAAGAAGATCTGGGGCCCCAGGCTTTCCAATGAAGGTGGAGTGCCTTTAGAGGGGCTGGGGACAGGTACACATACACACACACAAGTGCAGGTAACTACCAGGGAGTTGCAGTCATTTTTGTGGTTTGGCTGGGAGTGGGGTGAGTTGTTTTCACTACCGGGGCATGTTGTTTCTGCAGGTGAGGTAGAACAGTCAAACTGAGGGCCAAGCAATTCTTTATGATTCGCAGCTATTGCCTGGTGCAGCCTGACTGAACTAGAACTTTCAGCTGAAAGTCCACTTTCCAGCATTTCTGCTGCCCCCAGACAACTACAGTCTGAAAATATTAACTGAATGGAAAATTCCAGAAATGAAACAAGTCACAAGTTTTAAACAACTTATAAGAGATTGCTGTCATTGTTCTGCCTTATTATTAGTTACAGTTTTAATCTCTTAGTGTACCAAATGTAGAAATTAACCATGAGCATGTATGTATGGGGGAAATAGCATACAGAAAGCCAGGCACTAGGTAGCTGCAGTCTCATTCATTCACCTTTTGGAAATCACCTCCCCATCCCCCACGCATAATGAGGTGCTACTAAATTTGCATAGCGGAAGTCTAACACATCCGTCTTCCCAAGGCCACATTCAGTATAATGTCACAGTTGCTTGGAGCTGGTGAGAGTGAGAGTATTTCCACGGGGCAATCGACAAAGCTACAAATAAGGTGCTTTAATGACAATTCAACTCTAAACCGTGTCTAAAGCCACCAGGTTGTGAGTAACAGGAGATAACAAGGCGATATTCCAGAGTTCCACAGCTAATATTTGATTCAGGGATTCTGTAAGAACTACATGTGTTTGTTATAAACACAAGAGTTTGGAGGGGAAAAAAAAGACAAAAGACTCCTGGGAGAAATGGGAGGGTCCAGAAGTTGCAGTAAAGAATACCGTGTAGCCTGCTGTTTATTGTAAATGGTGCAGTGCACATTCCGGGTGTCACCAACTCTTACTTGGAATTTGTATATGCGTGAATGCATGTGCTGTCTTTCGCTAAGCCGCTGTTAGACAGTTTGCACAGTGATATTGGACCCACTGAGACAGAACAATCCTGTCGCTAGCAGCACCTGCCCTGGAGATCCTTGCCAGGAGATGAGTTAAAGCATTTCGGGAGATGTCTACAGAAGGACTCGCTCAGATGCCTGGGAAAGCAAACAAGTGACAAGATGACATCATTCTTAAGGAACATGCAAATGACTGCCCAGACAGGAACCGTGACTCAGCCATCTGCCAGTGACTCAGCTAGAAACCTTCAGTCAAATAAAGTCCACTACCATGTCCTTTGAGATGTAAGTACCACATGCTGTTGATTGGACAGTGCACCACAAACTCGCTGCCAGGAAGCAAGGAAGTGGCCTGTGCAGTCATCTCCCGTTTCCAGACACTGTTAAATGCGGGTGGGGCGGGAGGGAAGGCATAAGGACTGGAGAGATGGCTCAGTGGGAAAAGATCCCTGGAACATTTGGTAGAAGGAGAACCAACTCTCAGTAGTTCTCCTCAGATTTCCACATGTGTCCCATGGTACAAACACTATACTCTCTCTCTCTCTCTCTCTCTCTCTCTCTCTCAATAAATACAATACAAATTTTTAACGAGGAGCAGGGTTGGCTTGCAGTAAGTGATGGGGTGGGGGAGGGGATGATCCAGAGGATGAGGATGAAAGAGGTGGATCATTATTGCATGTTTAAGAGTAAAATGTCAATATTTCATTCAAACCTTTCAATTGGCGTTCATTTATTTTCACGTGTGCACAGTGCACATAGGAAGGTCAGAAGACATCGTTCAGGAGCTGGTTTTCTCCACCCTGTAGGTAGGTGCCAGGAAGGGAATTCAGGTTTTCAGGTGTATAACACTGAGTCATCTCACAGCCCCTCCCTTAAATGTTTATGAATGTTGACAGTGGAGCAGGTGCCACTTGCAGCCATGGTTCCTGTGAGCCGTGGTCACACAGCACAATGTTGTGCGGGGACATCAGCAGCTGTATGCTCTTGTCCCTGCCGAGCTCCTGGCTTCCCTCACAGAGGAGCTGGAGTCTGTGGTGGGGTGGTGAGAGCTGGGGAGCCGCCCCCACCAGTCCGGCTCTCTGATCACCTAATGACATCATCTCTCTGTGTGATCTTGGTAATCCTATCCGCCCTGTGCTTTTCCTGAGCAAAAATCAATGAAAGCAAGCCCTCAGAGTGGTCCTCAATCCACTTAACTGTCCTGCCTTCAGATTTTGACAAATAGTCCATACTTCTTAAGACCCTCCAAACTCGAGTCTGCCTCTTCCTCGTTATTTCTTTGAAATTCCACTCAGTGGTCTCCATCTCACATGTCTCCCTCCACCTGACCCTGGCACACTTTCTCTCTGCCCTCTCCTGCAGGGGCTAAGCTGAATTCTTCCCATGGACCTTGGCAGAGCCTGGTTCCCTGCACAGTTGGTCAGGGACACATGCAGAAAAGGCATGTGGAGGTCAGCCTCGCACAGTGACACCCAGAGAGAAGGCAGACATGCTGATCTAGAGACATACCACTGACATGAGGTCAGAGCAGAGCCCCATGCTCCCCATCGCTTGGCTTCATCCAAGCCAGGACAGAGCCATGGGACACCTCGCCTATCCAGGCCTGACCATCCAGAGCCCTCGCCTGCCTGTAGAGTCTACAAGAAGAATTCAAAAAGGCTTTTAATTGTGGAGGGCTTTCAAAATTTTTTAACCAGAGTGCTGTTCATTTTTACTTTTTTTTCCTCTTTGGCATGTGTGTATGTGTGTTATTCATGTGTGTGCATGTGTCATCCAGGTGTGTGGTGCATGCCCATGTGTGTGAAGGCCAGAAGTCAACATCAAATGCCTCTTCAATTCTTTAGTTACTCTTTACCATGTGTATGCTCATACCTGTGTGTGTGTGTGTGTGTGTGTGTGTGTGTGTGTGTGTGTGTGTGTCTCGCTGATCCTGGAGCTCCAGGGATCTCTGTCTCTGCCCCTGCTCCTGGCACTGGGTTACAAAGGCACCCTTTGGCTTCCCCTGGGTGCTGGGGAATTAAGCTCAGGTTCTCCTGGGTGTGATAGGAAGCCCCCACCTACAGTACAATCTCCAAGCACCAAGCACTTATCTTTCTGAGACTTAATTTGTGAGTGACTGATTCCAGGGCAGCTAGGGTAGTAGTCCTGGTCTAGGAACAACCCCTGGGGACCAGGGTGGCCTTTGGGTCTTATCTATGCCTGTGTCAAGGGTCAGATTTTAGTATGGTCCGTATAGAGAGGATTGATTTCAGGAACTGACACTCTCAGCTAGCCTCCTGTCCCAAGCTTGAGTCTTACTTGGAAGCTCTTTGGTGCTTCCAGCCATCCCAAAGCTCCCGGTAGTGAGAGACAGACCACATGTACCGATTTATGGAACCAAGAACAGGGCAAGTGGAAGAGTCTTCTTAAGGCTGTCACCAGTACTCATGTTGCACTTCCCTGAGGTTCCTGGCTTACCTGTGCACAGATAAAGTGATAAGGAAGTCAAGGCAGAGGCAGAGAGACTGGGGCTGGAAGAAGCCCCTTTCCTTTCATGACCTTGGACCACACACTTCAAAAAGGACTGAGCCAGTGGTAAGTGTTCAATAATTGCTAGCCAATATTTTTGTTTTCTTTAAAAGTCACATGCAGAAAGTGGCCTTTTATTTCTGTGAATATTAAGACACACATAAACCTTCCAGAGAAGGTCACAGAAGAGTTCTGTAGCCTCAGGCAACTCCCTCCTGCTGCCCCTTTCCAGCTTAGTCTCTCTTTCCCTTCTTTTGTTTGACCTTTTCTAGAATGTCATATAAGCACAGGTAGGTTTGCCAGCTAAGACTTGTTTATTTGTCTCTGTATAATGGCTTTGACATCCATTCTGGTTATCATTTTATCTGTAGTTATCTCCTTTTTTTTCTCACTGAATAGTATTCCAACGCACACTGTTAACAGTTAATTCATTAGGTCATCTGTTTTATAATCTAAGGTCGTATCTGTCATGACAGCTATGAACGCTATTCAAATCATTGGGCGCCAGATGCTGCCTGTGCCCTGGACCGTCCGTTGTCCAACCCTACTTGCCCTTGAGGGTTGGAGGTGAGGTGGCACAGAATCAAAGACAGACTCCGAGAGCAGGAGAGACGCTGCAAGCTTGTCTCAGCACTGCTGCTAGCTCCTCTAACACCTTCCACCTGTGCTCCACTGGTCCCAAGAAAGCATCTCTTCTAAACAATCAATCATAAACAGCAGTTCATGATTGGTTGGCTCTATCTGAATCAGCAGTCCTTGGACTCTTAGGCAGTTCTCAATTAGGTCCTCCTACAGGAGATGCCTTTGGGGCTGCACGGCCCCCAGCATGTATGTAATTGCCATTGCTCCTACATTTTTACCCTTTTGTTTTTAAATTCTGACAGCCTAGTGGAAGCCTGAGTGCCTGAGTGCCATTGTCGATACATTGTTGACCCCACTTCAAAGGATTCCCAGTATACTGGATAGTGAATCTCAGGTTGTGCTGTCTTCCAGGATCTTACTCTTTATTGACTACCGGCCCTCAAAGAGACATCACTCCAGAGGCAAGTCACACAAGGGGAGATGACGAGCAGCCTACAAGGTGGTCTCCCAGATCTCTGCCATCCATACTTTGATCGCTTCTTGGGCGGGGGGTGGGGTGGGGGTGGGGGTGGTGCAATCAGGATTTTCGAGAGCCATCAGCACCTGGATGGCTGCCTTATTTATGGAGAGCTGCCTGGAGATATGCTGTGTGAGACAGTTAAACAAAATACTTATTAGTATGACAGTTCCACCCGCCATAGCGTAAGTGGCTAACAACAAGGGGTCAAACAGCCTCTTAATATTGTCACAAATCGGTCTTTGCATGAGCACGGGTCCATTTCTGCGGAGCAAATATCTAGCAAAGGATCAATGGGTCACAGGTGGCAGTGGTACAGCCTGGTGGTTTAATGTCTATTTTCTGAAGTGGCTGGAGGTACTGAGAGTATCACTGTGTGCCTACTTACTACCCACAAGTCTTCTGGGGGTGAAGTTCATTCCATACTCTCCACCCACCTTTTTAACTGTGTCATTCATATTCTTGCTTTTAAAATTCAAGAAGAATTTTACATACTCTGGATAGGCTAATATTACATTTGCAAATACATCCTGCCAGATGGTGGATCATCACTTCTTCTTCTTCTTTCTTTTTTAAAGATTTATTTATTTATTTTATGTATGTGAATATACTGTAGCTGTGTTCAGACACACCAGAAGAAGGCATCAGATCCCATTACAGATGGTCATGACCTACCGTGTGGTTGCTGGGAATTGAATTCAGGACCTCTGGAAGAGCAGCCAGTGCTTTTCACCACTCCCCAGCCCTGCTGCATTTTGTGGAACAGAGGATATTAGCTGTGGTGGCTTCCAGGTCATGAGCTTTTTTGTCTTTGGTCGCACACTGCTTCTGATATCAGATGTCTAACCTCAGGCTTGGATGCACTGCTGTTTGCATTTAAGAATTTTACACTTTCTTAAGTAAATTTTGAATAAAGATGTGGTTCTCACATCAGGAATTTTTTTTAAGTTATTTTTCCTTCAGAGTGTCCAATTGTTTTTTTAAACAGTTTTAAAAATATACCTGCTTTAGTGTCTTCTTTATTACTATGATAGATACCAGGACCAAAGTGACTTATAAAAGAAAATGTGTAATTTGGCTTATGGTTTCAGAGGGTTAAAGTCCATGATGGAGAATCAAAGGAACACTGAGAGATCACATCTTTGTCCACAACCATGAGGGAGGCACAGAGAGACCACAGTGAGTTGTAGCGGCCTTCTGATACCTCAAAGCTCATCCCCAATGACACCTCTTCCAATAAAGCCACACTCCCCTATCTTTCCCAAACAGTTCTACCAATCAGGGACCAGGTATCCAAATATATGAGCTTATGGGGCCCATTCTCATTCAAACCATAATATTTTTTCCTAACATTCAAATATTAGGAATAATATTCAAACCTATTATTTGTTTTAGTTTTTCTCTTGGCAAGTTGAAAGGTTTTCATTTTTTCATTATATTTAGTGTGTGTGTATGTGTGTGTGTGTGTGTGTGTGTGTGTGTTTCCTACAATGAAGAAGCATATGCAAAAAGTGTCCATTACATGTCTTATGAAATCATATGGATATGCACTTGTCTGGAGAAGCAAGCCCACAAAACACAAACTCCTAGATAAGCCAACAGCAAGCTAAGTGCAGGACCCAGTTGTGGCCCTGAGGACATAACAGTGTATGCAATGCCTGCCTGGCCTAAGCGAATCCCAGGTTGAGCTGCATATCCAGATCTTGTCTCAATCAAACAAAATAAAAAACAACAAATCGCAAAATGCAGCCCAAAATGAGAAGGCACCAGTACCCCCAAATTAAGTTGCTAAGCCATGCCTGTGAGTCTGCAAAGTTAAATTAACTCTGGGGTAGACCAGACACCTCTGGTTCCGGGTGACCCTGTCTAGACCCCTGCCCAAGGAGGGGTGATGCTCCATGGTCGCAAGGCAAGGCAGGTTCTCTGTCTTGTCCAGTTGGTGGTCAGATGAGCGAGCGCTGCTAAAATGAACTGACCTCAGTGGAAGTTCAATCCGTTCCTGTGCTGCTCAGCTTGGGGGGGGGGTGAGCTGGAAATCTGTTCCTCCTCCTCTGAACCTGGGCAGACCCAAAGCAAAGAATTTACCCTGATGACTTTAGTACCTTAGAAACCCTCCAACGAGCTGGGCGTGGTGGCGCACGCCTTTAATCCCAGCACTTGGGAGGCAGAGGCCGGCGGATTTCTGAGTTCGAGGCCAGCCTGGTCTACAAAGTGAGTTCCAGGACAGCCAGGGCTATACAGAGAAACCCTGTCTCGAAAAACCAAAAAAAAAAAAAAAAAAAAAGAAACCGTCCAACGAAAGAGCTTATTGTTTTGTGACATGGTTAATGTCCCGACTTAATGGTTCTGTTATATCATACTCAGCACCCTAAATTAGTGGACAATTCAGACTGTGCTCCCCCCCAGAATTTCAGAAGGAACTTCTACGGAGAGGAAGCAACCAGGGTCGACCATGCAGCTGACCTCCTTGGCTCCCGTGAGAGCTGAGTACCCCGGCTCCCAGTCAAGCACCGTGTACTCCACTCTGTTGCTCCAGATCTCTGTCTCTGAGCATTCACCGACACAGGGAAATTATTCTGCACACGACTACCAAACCAGTTCAGTGTTCATTGATTCAGTTAAAGATAAGAAGCCCTTCCTGTGCCGGCTCCCAAACGCTTCTATTGTGAAGCATTATGTTCAAGGAATGTAGTTGTCCTAAGGGTCTCACAAACTGGGTCTCCCAGGCTCCCAGGGCTGCTGCCTGGGTATGGCCATGCCTACCTAACAGGCTGAAGAGATTTTTACATTCGTCACCTTGACAGTCAGGTAAGGTAAAATGCTGGTACCTACACTTCACAGGCTTGCACCTAGAAAACTAGTGTGGACTCACGGCTGACAGACACCCTTCTGAGAACCATTGCCTGACTTTGATCTATCGTCACTGGTTAAAAAAAGACCCAAGAGTCAGCTAAATAGCTGAAAACCTACATTGTCTGTGACATGAAATTTCAGTTTTAAGAGTAAAGTCACATTTCAAACTTGGATGCGATTTCACCAAAAAATGGGAAGTAAATGGCATTTTAAGGAGAGAAACTAGAACATAACAGATGATAAGGATTGGCTAAACATAGCTTAGTATGGTCCAAACATCATGACTTGCTGGAGGTGGACGAGGCATGAGGAAGAGTCTCCTGAGAAAGGAAGGACAACCTGTTAGCAGTTGAACCTCAGCTTCAAAAGAGCTTGATTCCTTGATAGCCCCTGTGGTAGTCTGAATAGGTCTGGTACCATAGGCTTATAGGTTTGAATGCTTCCCCCTTAAGGAGCGTTACTACAGTGGGTGTGGCCTTAAGAGTGGGTGTGGCCTTGTTACAGGAAGCACGCCACTGTGGGAGTGGGCTTTGAGGTCTTTTTTTTTTTTTTCAACTTTTATTAGATATTTTCTTCATTTACATTTCAAGTGTTATCCAGAAAGTTCCCTATATCCT
>LR749512.1:1943484-2277419 GCA_902729485.2 Mus minutoides | reverse complement strand
TCATGGTTATTCTTCCACCTATAGGGTTGAAGACCCCTTCAGCTCCTTGGGTACTTTCTCTAGCTCCTTCTTCCTTGGGAACCCTGTGTTCCATCTAAAAGCTGACCGTGAGCTTCCACCTCCATGTTTGCCAGGGATTGGTATATTTTCCCCCGAGACCGCTATATCCGGGCCCTTTCAGCACCATCTTGCTGGCATACGATATAGTGTCTATGTTTGGTGACTGATTGTGGGATGGATCCCTGGCAGCCGCAGTCGTTGGGCTTTGAGGTCTTAATGCTCAAGCTACACCCCATGTGGCACTCAGTCTCCTTCTGCTGCTTTTGGATCAAGCCCTAGGCCTCTCCTCTTGTCAAATCTGCCTGCAGGCTGCCATGCTTTCCACCATGATGATAACAGACCAAGCCTCTGAAACTGTAAGCCAGTTCCAATTCAATGTTCTCCCTTATAAGAGTTATCAAGGTCATGGCGTCTCTTCAGTGTAATAGAGACACTAACTAAGATGGGCCCTTGAATTCTTCATCGGACTCTGAAATAGGTACATCACTGCTCTGAGGGAAGAGACCCAGGAAGCAGTGGAAGAAGCCCTCAGGAAGAAGACCATGTTTCTCTCTGGTACTCTGGCCCACATTGTCTCATCCCATGTTCCCACAGGCACCTAAGACCCAGAAGGCATTTGCTGAAATTTCCAGGTTCCTGTGTGTCAGAACAGAGGATTGGACCTGAGACATACCAATAGTGGTAGAAGTGGAGAATGCTTATTAGAAAAGATTGTACTCCCAAGCATGGAAGCAAGCCAGGAGCTGAAAACAAGCAGAGGCTCTAACTGCCCCCCATCCTCAGCCGTCACAGGTCATGTATATAGTGAATATATCTTGGTGAGGGAGACCCCCCTAAAAGGTTTATCTTGAGCATGCTGTCTCTTACATGTGCCCCTGACAGAGAGTTCCCTAATCTTTCTGCCTTCTGGAATCCTTCATGCTAATCTTGATGCCTGTCTCTCTGCAGGCCCTATGCACTGGCCATGGTCTTAGATAAATCAGTCATTCTTTGAAACTCAGTTTACTCCCATTTAAAAGAAAAGGAAGGTGGAATAAAACCTCCTATCTTCCAACAGTGTTGATGAATTGATGTCACTAATTTATGTGAGGCACTTAAAAGGGGCGTCAAGACAAACGCAGTTGATCGACACTGGTTGATGTGGTTACTGTCATGAATATGGTCAGATGACACGTTGAGCTTGGTCAAATTGAGAACAGACATGCTGTTTCTTCAGCTGCTGGCTAACTTCATGTGTGTCATGTCACTCCCCCAACACACACAGATTCCCAATACAACATAGCTGGATTCAATGACAGTCACGCACGTTAGCACACTGTATTTCTTTTCAGCTTGTGATTGTAAGACAATACCAGCTATAATTTATATATTTACTACATTACATATTTTATACACACACACACACACACACACACACACACACACACACACACACATATATATATATATATATATATATATATATATATATACATATATTCATATATATATATATATATATGCATGTCTTATCAGGGTTTCTATTCCTGCACAAAGCATCATGATCAAGAAGCAAGTTGGGGAGGAAAGGACTTTTTCAGTTTACACTTCCACATTGCTGTTCATCACCAGAGGAAGTCAGGACAGGAACTCACACAGGACAGGAACTTGGAGGCAGGAGCTGATGCAGAGGCCATGGAGGGTGCTGCTTACTGGCTTTCTTCCCCTGGCTTGTTCAGCTTGCTTTCTTATAGAACCCAGGACTACCATCCCAGGGATGGCACCAACCACAATGGGCTGGGCCCTCTCCCATTCCTTGATCACTAATTAAGAAAATGCCTTACAGCTGGATCTCATGGAGGCATTTCCTCAAAGGAGGCTCCTTTCTCTGTGATAACTCCAGCTTGTGTCAAGTTGACACACAAAACCAGCCAGTACAATACATATGCTATATATAGAATATTATATGTATATTATAAAATGTATATATAATATACATTTACTATTGTTACTACCAGTATATATATATACATATATTTATTATATACTATATACCATATACTATATATTATGTTATATGTTATATATTATACACTATGCATATATGTATGTTATATGTAGAATACTATATTGCACATTATATAATGTATACTATATACACATTTACTTCAGTTACTATCATTATATATTTACTACAGCATACATTTACTACTTAACTGGAATACTGATGGAGTTTATACCTCATGGGAACGTGCTCTCCTGAAGTTCCTGTGTGGCTGTGTTTATTCTAAAGAAAAGCCTTTCAAAGAGAGAAGCAGAAAGGCACTAGAGGGGGGAGTAGAATGCAGGGGGCCACAGCAATTCCCTCATTTACTTGAAACCAAAGGACAGGAGGGGACTGGGGCCATTTCACACAGCAATGCAAAGACCACTTGGCTCTCAGGAGCAACATAATAGAAACCATCCTTCAGCCATACAGAACTGTGGACTGCTACAGCTGATGGTGTGTAACACAAAACACACTTGTCTTTTTCCTTATATACCTAAATAAACTCCTCCTGGGGGGAGGGGAAGCACACTCCAGTAATCTGATTTGGTGATGCATTTCGGAAAAGAATGCACACCGAGGAGGGCTGGCACAAAAGATATGGGAAGCCATCAGCCAAATGAACCAAAGAGGACAGACCCACCGCAATGGGACAGGGTGGAAAGTGAGGAAAGCTATCGGCAATGGAACGGAATGAAGCCCTTGGGGGTTGTATCATTTTCATCAGCCTGAGTCATTGTGGGAGACCGGGAGGACAAGTCCAAATCTATTACTTAAGAAACCTCGGAGCTGGAGTGGCAGTTTTATAGGTTGTGTGCGAATATTCATAAAGCCCACACTGGGTTTTACATGCCACGGTTCTGAATGACTCCAAGCAACGCCTTCCCATTGAGACAATTGACAAAGCAGGGAGGGGCCATAGGCTGGAGGAGCGTTTAACCTCCACCATGGCCATGGAGAAAACACTGGAACAGAGTACGCCTCTCTGAAGGCCGAGGTCTTGGGGTGCAGGGACGGTGTTCCTCTGCGCATCTGTTCTGGGTGCGTTGGATAATTTTTGGATAAGTTGGAAAAGTGGGCTTGCTAATGCCTCTTCTTCTTCCAGCACACTTCTCTGGACTAGTGGAACCGAATACTCATGACCCAGATTCAAAGCATCCTAGACATTATGACACTATGGTACCTGCTTCCTAGGGGACAAAATTCACAGAATTGGAAGTGGGTTTCATCTTGGCTCTTTTCTGTCCCTCAATTCTGGCCCCCAAAATCTCACTGAATGTATACTTCTAATCCAACTTCTGACTGAGCTAATTGGGTCGTGCTTTTGATTTACCAGAAAGGCCAAAGTTGATTCTTGTAAACGAAGGGAACAACATTCAATAAGCCAGACATCAGAATTTGAAAAACTTCGTGGGTAAGCATCACAGGAATGAAGAGATGAAAAGGCTTGCTAGATCTGCTCTCAATATTCATAGTCAACAGAAGACTATGTAATCTGGGTATGGTGGCATATGCCTGTAATCCCAGCACTGAGGAAATTAAGGTCTGAGGACCCAAAGTTCAGAGCTTGCCAGGGCTACAGAATGAGTTCCAGGCCAACCTGAGGTAATAGAATATAACTGATCAAGGAAGTGTTTGTAAAAGCAGTGGGGGCCTGAATTTTTTTCTTTCTAATTTTTCTTTTATACATATCTCATTTCACGATAAGATAGAAAACAGAACTACAGCGAGTTATGAAATAAGATATATGTGTGTGTGTGTGTGTGTGTGTGTGTGTGTGTGTGTGTGTGTATACTTATATACTTATATATACATACACACATATACATATACAAAATTACTAGGAAATGTGTGGTTCAGGTAAAGTGGCGTCTTGAGGAAATGTCATAGCCCTAGGTACTTATTATTGGTGTTCATTTTCAGCTTAAAACAAAAAAAATTAAGGAGAAAGAGAAATAAAAGACTTTGTGGCGATTCCAGAGAGAAGTGATAAAAATAAAAGAATAAAAGATTTTTTTAAGTGAAAAAAAAAAACTGCAAATAAGCCTAAGAGGTATACCTCTGGAAAAAGAGCTAGACTAGATAATTAAATAATTACATTATAACTGTTGACATAAACATTAATCCAACCCAAGGGAAAAAGGAGAACAATTAAAGAAAAACCATGGAGACGGGGACAGTCTCAGCTACAGGAGACAGTCTTCCAAAATGACTGACAACCCTGCTTACTGCTACAAACGCAAGTGTGAAGAGCCATGGTTTTACAGGAAAACATAGATTCCTAAAAGTAGAAGTCAGAAGAGGTAGCCATAGAAACAAAGTAACCTGTGGCATAAGGATGTCAGCTCTGTGGAAGAGTTGGTGGGGAGGGCTCCCGGCCCAGCTTGCTGTTGGACGGATTCTCTCAGCTCTACAAAGCAGTCCCGCTGTCAGTCGTCTCTAAACTGCCACAAATGCTGGGGAAACCAGGAGCTCTTCCAGGATCAGTCTCATTCCAGCTTTTAAAGGCTTTCAGATTTCCAGAGAGCTGCAAAGATGAATTCCTGTAAGGCCTTCTCTGAATTCCTCGATGACTCTTTTGTCATCGGTGTCCGTGTGCCAGGCTTGAAGGCTGGAACGAAACTCTTAGGCAGTCTGTAGTCTCATATAGATCTTCCAGTTTCCCCTCTGATGACCTTTTGCTATCACAGGAACTAATCCAAGGCTCTGCAGTAGAGGTAACATAGTACTTTTATGACTCAATAATGTATCTAATGATTATAAAATTTGACAAGCCCTCACCAAAGAAGTTTTGTTTGTTTGTTGAAATGAAAAAGACAAAGACGTCTTCCTTCCTCCTTTCTTTCTTTCTCTTTCTTTCTTTCTTTCTTTCTTTCTTTCTTTCTTTCTTTCTTTCTTTCTTCTTTCTTTCTTTCTTTCTTTCTTTCTTTCTTCCTTCCTTCCTTCCTCCCTTTCTCTCTCTTTCTTTCTTTCTTTCTTTCTTTCTTTCTTTCTTTCTTTCTTTCTTTCTTTCTTCCAGATGGTTTTTCCCATAGCTCTAACTCCACCTTTGAATCATCAGTCTCATAACCCACTTATCTGAAATGTAGTTTGAGACACACACTGAATTCCATGTGCATTTTTGAAGTATTGTGGATGGGATCACATGATATTTAACAAAAAAATATAGTTGGGTCTCACTCTGATCATAGCTACCAAAAGGTCTAATTAGTTCAACTGCACTTTAAAAGACAAATATACTCCAACCAACAGGGATAAGTCTAAGATGTAAATATTCCAGCTTAGGGGATCTAGCAAATATAGTTCAAAGGCCAGAAGAAAAAAGGTAATTATTCATAGATTTAGAAAAAGCATTTTTTTTAAAAAATAGAAACAGATTCACCATGATTTTATGCACGTGTTATGAATCAGCAGTGCTCAATGACAAAGCTTCAAAGGTGTCGTCATTGAAGTCAGGAGAAATAATTGACATTGTCAATTAAAATTATATTGGCATTGCTGCCAGTGTGGTCAGACAAGAGAAATGCAATGCATACAAATTAAGAAGAAAGTATATTTTCATTATTGGCAAATGTTAACAAGTTTGCCAATAACTCAGAGACACACTTAAGAATCAACTAAAAAGAAAAACTATTAAAACAAAATTATATAAAACTCAGTAGCTTTTGCATGTAAGAGAAACAACTCCCAAAAAATATAATGCCCTTCTCCCAGAAGATATAGATTGCTAAATCAAAAGCTCAGTGCCAGGTGTGGGGTGCCCCTACTCAAGTCAGGGGTGTCCCAGAGACCTCAAAAACGATACAAGTGATTACCATTATTCTTGGTTGACCAACAGAACTCAATGATAAGATCCTAAAGATAAAAACATAGACTTTGGCCGTAGGACATGAAAAAAATCAAAAGGATACTGATCAGGAAGTATCTTCCATGCTATCATGGTACCTAAAGATGCTGCATAGACTGCTGGGGGTTCAGGGGAGTGTCATCAATAACCTTACCTGCTATGAATGAACTCTGTGAGCTACAGCAATGACTGCCATGATAAGATATATCTATGGGTGCAATAGTGGTACAAATATCATGGAGGTAACAAGACACTTTGTGATTGAAGTGAAGACCCACTCCACAGAGGGAGACATTGCCTAGTAGTGTAAATCTGACTAAGAAACTATGGTTGGGGATTCCACAGACCCCAAACAACTAATGTTGATGCTAACCAAATGGACATAGTATCAAACTGCCCTCTAAATTTGTATATTTCTATCCATAGATTAATGTAGCATACATCCCTTATTAGAGATCTATCTTTGTCCAGTAGATGGTGGTTTACACAGAAACTCATAAATCTTCAAAATACAGAGAATATGTTCATTCACAAATGGGATATGTCATCCACCCATCCCCAGGGACCATCTCGGAAGAGGAAGCAGAAAGATTGTTAAGACACAGAGGTTGAAGAAGCCCTGAGCAAAACAGTATTTTCTGGGCATGACTGGACCATAGCATTTATTAACTCACAGCAGATATGGTTTCCCTCACCAGGACTGCATAAGATCAAGATGATCAACATCCTAGCGTAGAGTGGGCCCCGAATCCTAACTGAGGTGCTTTGATGATTGGTAGATTCTGGACAAAGAGTCAGTTTCCGTTAAGGGTGTGGCTCCTGGTTGTCAACCATGCTCCAGTGAATGGACCCACACCCAGAAGTATATGAGCAACAAAAATTAGAGTCAATGGGTTATAAACTTTAAGTAAATAAATAAATAGGACGTGAAGTTGGTAGGTAGCAGTGGATCTAGGAGAGGTTAAGGAGAGGAGAAAGAGGTGGATGGGATCAAAATACATCATAGAAATTATCAATGGATTAATTAGCATACATTTAAAAATGTATAATGCAAAAGAACACTTCTTGAAAGTAGAGAGAATATCTGGTACCATGCTGAATAGGAAATATGGAAGTCTCCCATAAATGCACTCCATGAGTGAAACCAGCGACATACAGAAAGAGCTACTGTGAGGAGATGCTGGGTAACGTGGCTCAATGCTGTAAAGGTGACAAATTCCTTAATCAGCAAGGTCAACAACAATAATGACAGGAGCTGTTTCATATTTTTAAGTGAATAGTTCATTCTAGCTATTTTTCTCTTGATGTGGTGAAACACTGACCAAAAACGACTAGGAGAGAAAAGAATTTAATTTATTTACACTTTACAGTCCATTTTCAAGGGAATTGAGCCCAAGGGAAGAACCTGGAGACAAGAACTGAAGCAGAGACCACAGAAGATGCTGCTTCTCCCCATGGTTTGTTCCAGCTCGCTTTTTTACACAACCCGGGGTCAGCTGCCCAGGTACAGCACTGTCCACAGTGAACTAGTACCTCCTGCATTAACTACTAATCAAGAAAATGCTCCCACAGACTTGCCCACAGACCGTTCTGATGGAGGCAATTTCTCAAAGAAAGTTCTTTTCCTCTAAACAAGTGACTTTATTTCTGTCATGTTCAAACAAAAACAAAAACAAAAAACCCAGCACAATAGATCCCCTTTCAATTTTTCACACAACATGTCACTATTAAACCATAACTTTTCTTTTCTTGTTTACCCCCTGGGATCTCATGGTAATATTATAATATAAAACAAAATTCAACTTTTACAGGTCCCATGGACTCTTAAATTTTCATCACTTTAAAACTAATATCTCTTTGAAAATTCAGTCTCTTAACCGTGTTACATATCTTCTTATTCCAAGAGAACAGAACCAAGACATAATAATAATTACACTTAAGGGAAACCAAAGTAGCTTCAAATCTTGTAGCTCCATGTCTGACATCTGGAACTCCATCATGGTCTTCTGGGCTCCAAAGGACTTAAGGGGGCTGGCTTCTCTATTTCAACATCTCTAGCACATGCAGCCTGGGTTTGTCTCCTAAACCCAGGCTGTCTCTGTGTCACATGATATGCTGTCTTTATCAGTATTCACATTGTCCTGGCATTTCTACTAGTCTAAGTTCTTCCCAATAACTGAGACCTCCCCTTCAACAATGACTTCTCCCTAGCCTCACCATGATCCCTTTATACCTTTAAAATCAGTACCACGTGGGAAGACTCTTACACACTGCCAGTTTGGGTTTCCAGCTTGAAATGCAACTGGACTACAGCTCCTGTGTGCTGACACTGAAGAAATATTCCCAGGAGAGTTCATCTTGAAGATAATGGTTTCTTATTAATAACAGCCGATTTTGTGTTCAGCCCCAACTAACCCATTACAATTGCTCCAGTAAGGAAAGGTTTCATTTCTATTGATTCTTGGCCCCAAATACCACATAAATGCCCTTCCCTCTCAAACTTCTCAAGCCAGGCCTCCATCTTCTGCAACTCTCTCAATATTCCTATCACCCAAGCTCCCGTAACGTCTTGCTAAGATGTGAGCACCAATGGCTTTCCAACCTGCAGTTCCAAAACGCTTCCATAGTCCTCCCCAAAACCTTGTCAGGTCTTTCACACAAGCACTTCACTCTCTGTTCCAATTTCTGTCTTAGTCATTTTACTGTTGCTATGATAAACACTGCTTCTGGCTTGCTCTCCATGGCTTGCTCAGCCCAGGATTGTTCCTGGGTCAATCTCATAGAGGTGACTCCTCAACTAAGGCTCCATTTCCCTGGTGACTCTAGTTTGTATCGAGTTGATTGAAAATAAAGGATAATACACAAGGACACAAGGTATTGTGAAAGTTACACAGCAGGGGTGGGGGAGGCTAGGAAAACTGAAAACAACTGAAGGTCCACAAGACAGGATTGGCCTTCTCACATTTAGCACAGTGGAAGCCACAGTTTTGTTTTCATGTATCAACAAACATGAATGGAACCTTGTGTAGTGAGTACAGAAACATGCCAGACAAACAACGGGCAGGCACAGATACAGCTCAGTTGTAGAACAGTCTAGAATACTGAAATAAAGAATAAAAAGGTAGATTATTCAGACCTGGAATTGGGATCATTGAGTAACAATATGCAAAATATTAAATAATAATAATGTGGTTCTTATCTTACTCTATTTAACCAAAACTTTGTAAATGGTTGTGATAGCTAAATACCTACCAGTGATGGAGCTGACAAGATATGAGATAAAGCTCAAGACCATTGGAAACATCTTGGGTGTTTTTTTGACAATATCCTGTTTCAGTAAGAATTATAAATCTGATCGCATAATTTCATTTCCAAACAGAAATAATACAATCACATATGAAGTAAAAGATGTAAGTCACCATCTGGAGAGAAAGTAAGTCACAATCTGGCAGATGGCATGGAAAAATCTCATTTCCATAACATGTAGTGATCTGTTGAGCTTCGATAAGCTAAGTGCAGGTAAACAAGTAACATAAGCCAGGCTGCTTTCAGTACAATGAAGCAGCCACAACTACCCATGCTCGGTCATAGCTGTGTGAGCCTCATCTACTTTGGAAACATAGTACCTTTAATCTTTCAGGCTGGCAGTGACAAAGAAAAGTGTTTATTCCCGAGAAGAAACAGGACAATTCAGGAGGTGTGTCTGATAGAACCTGGGAGGCTACTTTGTTGGTCTCTCTCCCTTGACTGTGTTTCTCCAGGGCTTTGCCCTTTTGTAGCATGCAAAGACACATAGAAGGAGACCCCGACAAGAGCCAGACGCCTACCCGTTAGGAAACTTCATGAAATTATGGTAGAAGCAGATGATGGAGTCCACAGGAAACAGAATCCCCCCACACACACCCTGCATAATGGAAACAAATAAAAGAAAGAAAGTAATGAGTTTGTTTGGATATTCTTCCATAGAGAAGTTTTTCATGAAGCTGAACCTCTGTAGGTTTGCCACAGTCTGGCTTAAAGTTGGGTTTGTGGGTGGGTTCAAGTGTTTGGGGCTCATTTACTGTGCTGAAATGTGTGATATTTTTAAAAACTGGGGATGGCAAGCTTCATAGTGGTCACAGACAACTTCAGGCTCTGAATTTTGGGTTGACCCCCTTCAAGCTGGCAATACTGGCACAAAAGGAACTTACTAGCTGAACCCACCTCATATGACCACAGAGAGGACAAAAACTATATGTCTAAGTATCAAGCAAAGCATCCTACGAGTGACAGGAATATCTAAGACTCAGCCATTACCCTCGTTAAGACTTGACCTCCTAAATTCATAACTTTGTGGGTCCAGTGGGAGGCGGGATGGGCTGTGCCCACTCACTTGAATGTAGGGAAGGTTCATGCTCTGTGAACTCCTGAAATACTCATGTCTGCATCCATTTGGGCAAGAGGAGCCCTGCTGGAGCAGGGAAGTCAGCTAGGAACTGCATGGGAGGAAGAGTTGCTTTCCATGTATAGTTCTCCCTCCCCTCCTACCTGTATGAATTGCCTTTTTAATTAAAAAAACAATCCCAGTATTAAGCCAGTAATAAACTGAAGGGTCTCTGCTCCGGCTAGGAGGAATTCCGTGTGCCCACGGCCTTTCTCCCTGCCCACTGAGGCTTGAGCTGATGTAGTGCCAGTTCACAGTGCTGTTGACAGACTTCAGCTCAAAAGTCCCTTTATGAGACCTTGTCCCTGAGTAAAGCTTGCAAATTGCTCTGATCTTAGGGGACAAAGCCATTGCTCATTCTCTGAGTCTCTCGGTACCCTACACAATAACGTAAGAATTGGCGAAAATTACCCCAGATAAAGCGTCTTTTAGAACATCAAAGTCCCTGATTTCCAGGCTGTAGGCTGCAGGTATGTGACAGGCCTGACAGCCCAGATGGAAGGCAGAGATAAAGGGGAAAGTGAAATTCTCCCGGAGCCGAGGAGCCCACGAGGATTTCTGCAGGGGGGGTTAATGTTATTCTCAGAGGTGTGAGCACATTTGGCTTTTCACGTTCTAAACCAGGTAATAATCAGGGCAGATAACCATCAACACTCAGGAGGGAAGCAGTCAGCCCTTCCCCAGACGGAATCTCCCGCCCTGTCTATCTCCCACCCTGCTTATTTCGCTCTGGCCCCCCAGAGTTTTTGTGAGCGTACATCCTCCGTGTTTCAGCTGGATTCTTTTGTTTCTGATGTTAAGACTTGAGACTCCCTCTCCTCGCCATCTTTTTCTCAACACTAAAGATTGAGCACAGAACTCTGAGCATCCTAACTGAGTGCTCTACCACGGAGTGGCACCCCTGCCCCTTGCCTCTTTCCCCCATAGCCTTCTTTACATTTTTTGAAGAAAAAGCTTTACCAAACTAAGGTTCTCCTTGACCAATGTGAATGTTATCCATAAATACAGCCAAGATGGAAGCTTCTGCTCATTCCCTCCAAGACACCGAGCTGTGGCTCGACACCACCAGCGCCTGTTTGATATTTACCGACCCCTGGAGAGTTAGACGAGGTATCCTGCAATTCCTCTAGAATGTCCTTCCTATTCCTGCTGTCCACTGAGCAATGCCTGACTTTTTGAAAACAAAGTATTTTACTGGGTCGCAAAAAGAATAGTGCCGTTTCATTCTTTTCAAGTTGGCAGCAAAACTGCCTTATTTTAGTATTAAATGTTACATTCACTAAAAAAAAAATTAAAAATTAAAAAAAAACAATAAAGAAAACAGAGTCACCAAGTTGACATGCTCTTGTTTCTTTGATATAAAGTATGGGAGACTAAGAGGAGGGCTAATATGAATGTGATACCAGAGGATCTGGACATTAGAGAGCATATCCCTGAAGGATCAATGACCAACAGCCAACAAACAGAACTCTTAGAGCAACTTTAACGGGACATACTTTGATTACTTGTAAACCAGGCACAGTGTTTCCAGGTAGAGCAGAAGATATTTCACACAGTTTAGTGTTCTGCTCCCCGGCTGAGGAAATGCAACCATTTATACGACTCATTAAATAACTGCTTCTTGAACCTGGAAGCCACTAAAACGCACATGGTTCAGTCAGTGGACGAGGCCACATCCTAGGATGCCCACGGAGTTAGTGGTTATCGCTCAGAATGCAGCTGTGTTGGAACACATAAGACCCTATCTCTAAAACAGATAGATCTTCCCCCATCCAACCCCACACTGGTGTCTTTCCCCGGGGTCTGTTTTTCCAGGCCACTCTTAGAAGGGCTTCACGATATATCTCATGCTCCAGCTGTGGAATATTGTTAGAATTGCTCCCAAACACAGCTGATTCCCAGAGTACTTTGTATGTGGCCACAAGATTTTTGTCAAATAAAAATAGTGGCACCTATTATGATTATTTTCCCCAGGGATGTATGGTTTAGCATTTTCCCAACATGAAACCCACTTTCAAAGAACAAAAGTTTTGGCCCTAATGAGGATAATCAAGACCATGCAGGAGCCCTGAGCCTTACAGCTGTTTTAGATAGGTCTGCAGAACTGGGTCAAAGCTGGGCCTGGACAATGTTGATGGCTTGTAGGAGAGTGGCTTTCAAAGCATTGTCTTGTTTGACGTCTGTCAATACCTGGTGGTGGGTGGTCCCCACCATGAAGAGCACATTGTCTCCATCTTTTCAGTTGAATCTTGTGAGGGACCAAGTGGCCTTCAGATCAGGACAGGGCACCTTGTACACTGCCTCGCCTTGGCTGAACCATACTTAGGCCATCATCACAAGGCCAGAGGTCATTGCTGCGTATTGTCCCAAAGTCTTTTGGACCTACTGACTTAACCAGGATCCATTTTGCAATAAGATGAGTTGAGGTCAGATACAGAGTCCCAGCAGCTCAGGGATGCTGCTTGACACCAAGGAAGCAGTAGAGAATGGAAGGGAGTGTTCAGGGGTAGTAGGAACCATTGGAGTGAGACTTCTGCTTCTCAGCCTTTAGAGGGGCGGCAGGGGAGGAGGAGACAACAGGAATTCTAAAATGATTACACTGGTGACCTTTGATCAGGTGATAAGGTTCAGTTCAAGACCCTCACTAGAATTTTGTAATGTTTAATCCCATGATTCATCAGCAAATGACGTAGCTTTCAATTTAGCAGTCAACAACTTTCCTCCAGTGATGTCTCCTCTCTCAGAAAGTTTCTTTCCGACCATCACTTCCACACCCCTCAGGCTCCAGAAATCAACATCTCGGTGGTTATCGATGCCTTTTAAATGGACAAAGACATATATATACATTTGGAGTTTTAGGCTTAGTTTAAATGAGAGAATTGGCTCTCAAGGCGGGGCAAGCTGGGCAGGAACACAGCAGGTGACTGACCATTGTCTCACCATCCCTAAGCTCCACAGGCAAGGGCGAAATGCACATCTTCAGTCCCTCACAAAAAGAAAACTGGCCCTCTTGCCATTCTTCAGATGAGCAAGGTGACAGGTCAGCAAGCCCCACCACTGAGAAAGCCACACTGCCCCGGGCTCTGCGATGGCTGACGCGTGGCTGTTGCGAGACCCCTTGGATACCTTCAATTTGAGTGAACCTTTAATCAGGTGCTGAAAACCGTATCATTTGTAATGGAGGGCATGCCAATTTTGCCAGCCTGTGCCTTTTGTTTCTTGACCTGGAGATTTACGGTAAGTGACTGTCTCTTTTAATGCAACCTTCAACTAAAGAGAACCGCCAACCAAACCTTGGATAATCCTAGTAATTTTTCTTAAATTTTCAAAATATAAATGGTAAATAATAATGAATAAAAATAGCTGCCCAGCACTCGCTTGCTTTTTACCACAACTGCTTGTATTAGTGCATGGTCCGTGAGGTATCTGCGGACAACCGAGCTCACAATGTCCATTCGTTTCGTAGTTTCCTCTCTTAAGACTTCCATGGCTGCTTTCTCCACGACTAGCATGTGGATACTCTCTAACTGCTTGATATCATGCTGTATAAGTTTGACGTGTTTATTGCTTTCTGCTTCTGCATCATTACATGGTGTGCTTTAGGAAATGTAAAATGAAGTCCCTTACAGATATAGTATGTGTCTCCTGCGTTTTAGTGTTTGGGGGTATGCATGTGTGTCCATGCCTGAGTGTAGGTGTGCATGTGTGAAGATCACACATTTTCTACCTCATTTTTTTTATTTCTTTAAATATTACTTTGTGTATATGGGTGTTTTGCATGCAAGTATGTTTGTGCTCTCTCTTTCTCTCTCTCTCTCTCTCTCTCTCTCTCTCTCTCTCTCTCTGTGTGTGTGTGTGTGTGTGTGTGTTACGTATTAGATTCCCTAGGTCTAGAATGACAGACCACATATGGGAGCTGGGGATGGAACCCTGGTCCTTGGGAAGAGCACTTGGTGCTCTCAGCAACCGAGCAGTCACTCCAGCCTCCTGGGATTACAGATGTACACCACCACATCCACCTCTGTATGGGTTCTCATGATCTAAACTCTAGCCAAGCACTTTTGCCCTTTCTCTATGGGTATCTCCTCTCTCGTCTTCTTTTTCCTAAGTGGACTATCGTATGGCATGCTTCCTCTTCCTGAGATCTCTTCCCCCTCTTCTCGTCTTCTAGAAAGCATGGCAGTACACACGGCAGAAGGCGTGGGTCTTGGGTTGATTGTGAAGCATGGTGATTCACGACGGCTCATGGAATAGGACCAAGCACCTGCTGTGTCCTCAGCCTGCCCTGATCTGAAGTCTAGCTCGATCCTTTGTTGTAAAATAAGTTCAAAACTCCAAATGTATGTATGTCTGAGTCACAATCACTGAGTACCTTTCTCAAAGTGAAAGGTGCCTGTCCACCCTGCCTTCCAAATGATACTCATCGCTGTGTCTTGGTCATTAGGATTCAAAGTAGTATATAGTTCCTGATGCTCCCTAGTGGGAAACAATAAAGAACCAAAAGAATTATAAAAGTGCATTTCCATATCATTCTAGTTAGATGACGCTAAAGCTTTGAAAGAGCAACATCACCCTCTTCATCTAAACATGAGAATTCTGGAACTCGTTTGTCCGCAGTCTCAGATCAGGTCAGTGAGAAACAGACTGGGTAAACCAACAGAAGGGGCAAATTTTCTCTTTCTGGCTCACACTGGCCACTGCCACCCACCAACTGGAGGAACAGTTGAACACTCAGGTCATAGGGTTCTACAGTGCTGTGAAGGAACTACAGTCCACGTGGGCCCCTGAGAAATATCAACCCTGGGCCACTAGCCATCTGATCTTTTGTCCCCCTTTGTCCTCCACCTTCTAGTTTTCTGTTTTTAATTAGGACTTTTGAGTTCTGTAGTGCAGATCTGAGCCATTTTAAAGAATGGCTTTTATGCTGTATCTTTTAAGGAAAGTGATTCTGGGTTTCCAGCTCTATCTGTCATTCCACCCTCATGCATCTCGGAGAAATTAGCAATGTGATTCTTCTCCCTCCTCCCCCCCCCCCACTGCAACCTAAAATAAAAAGCTCTCTTATTTTCCATCCAAGAAACCATGGGGTAAGGAAAGCAGCAGGCGGACAGGGCTAATGAGGTATAATTAACCAGAGCCAGCAGGTTTCTAGGGTCATGTGTACCTGCACGCTTCCCTATGGCGGAGCTGGGGAATGATCAGGTGTGTGTGTGTGTGTGTGTGTGCCCCGTCTGCATGTGATGGGGAAGCTGGACTCTTCTAGATGACCTCAGGATCTATAGGGCTGCTTACAACGCTGACTTATAAAATACATAAAGTCGCCGGGCATGGTGACACATGCCTATAATCCCAGCACTTGGGAGGCAGAGGCAGGAGGATTTCTGAGTTCGAGGCCAGCCTGGTCTACAAAGTGAATTCCAGGACAGCCAAGGCTATACAGAGAAACCCTGTCTCGAAAAAGAAAATACATAAAGTCAAGATGTCCACTCAGTGTAGAGCCTCTGAAAAGCCACACCACGCATTTGTCTCTTCACAGAAGCAGCTGAAAGACACATTATTGCCTGATGATGGAAATTCATCAGTTACTCACCTCATTCCTTCCACAAGCTAGGAGCCTTTCTGAACACGTCTTTGGAGTCTGGGACTGTGCATTGGGAAGTTGCTGTGTTTGCAATTTATATACCATCTCTGAGTCTCCCTGTATGCCTTCTCTAACCCTGACTCGTACCCCATCCATAACTCTATCACTCAGCAGCCAGGTCCTCAATGGATGGACAGAGACCATCAGAGAACTCTCACTTCCCGTAATAGCTGTCACCTAGATGGTTTTAAGTCCTTCGGATGTTGTTCTCATTCTGCACTGGAGAAACTGAGCCCAGACACCCCTTGCATAGGAAACTAAAATAAATAAATAAATCATTTACCTTCCATGTTTGGCTGCCTGATCTGGTAAAAAAGAAACAGCTATCTTTTAAACAATATCTTAATTCTTGAACCATACCTTGAACACATTCACAACCCTACCCGCATGACCATTCCTTCCTATCCATCTTTGAATTTGCGTTTTCTCCTTCTCCCCCCGCCCCCACTTGAGACTAGTTTGCATTGTCCAAATAGTCTTAGGAATGGAGCTTGACCTAGCATTGTTCAGCTTATCAGGGATTACACCATTAAGAAAAATGCTTTTCCCTTTTTCTGTAGCAGTCAAATACCTGTAGGTCCTCAGTCACTGGTGGGATTCCCTGCCTGCCTGCCTGCCTGCCTGCCTGCCTGCCTGCCTGCCTGCCTGCCTGCCTCTATGCTGTGTTTTTGTCTAGCTTGAGCTTCGGAAGGTCTTGTGCCTGCTGCCATAATTGCTGTGAGCTTGTATATGCAACTACCCTGCTGTGTCCCCAAAACACTGAAGAGACAATTTTCCAAAGGTGCTGAAGGACATGCACCATCAGATCTGGGAATCTATTTAATCTTACCTAATCACTCACTCGTGTGTGTGTGTGTGTGTGTGTGTGTGTGTGTGTGTGTGTGTGTGTTGGGGGGGCATTGTTTTGTTTTGTTTTTTAACAATTTTGATTCTGGATGAAGTGTATTCCAATAAATTTTATTTTATACCATTTATATACATCATTAGTTGATGTCTAATTCTGTGCACGTTGTCATGAATCTTTAGTAATTTATACTCATTTCCAAATGTATTTGATTTATTTAACTGACATGTAAATAGAATTCCCGGGAAGATAGGAATTCATAGGAAGTCTTTAGGAAAACCTTCAGCTAGTTTTTCAAACTTCATATATACGTTATAAGAGGATGCTTTCCCGGTGTTGAAATACCAGAGCAATTCCCCAGAAAGTGTACAACAATTTACCTCTGACCTTCATTTTTAAATTTTTATTTATTATTTTTATTTACGCATGTGTGCCTCTGTGCATTTATACAAACCATGTGCGTGCAGGTGCCATCGGATATCAAAGGGTGTTGGATGCTCAGGAACTAGAGTTAGTAGGTGCTGGAAGCTGAACCCAGATCCTGCCGGAGAAGTAAGAGTTCTTAATCATGGAGCTGTTTCTCCAGCCTTGCTTCTGATGTTCTTAAGCAGTGGGTTCCATCCCTTGGGTAACACTAGGCTGTACAGTTAGTAATCATGTTAGTAATCACTAGAAAGTCAATAGCAGATGCACTCCTGAGGGTGATGGGAACTGTTTGGGGTGTTAACACTTTGAGTAGCATCCGTACAGCTTGCACAGTTGACTCTGACTGTCAGAGGTGCCAGGAAGCTTCAGGCTGTCCTGCAAGTCCAGGGGGTTGAACGCAGGTCTCCATCTCCCAAGACTCCCACCCCTGTTCCCTGCCTTCCAGTTTTCCCAGTTACTACATGAATCAAATTACAGGCACCTCTGCTGGGTTTCCTGTGAAATAACAGATCTTACTGTAACCAAATATTACCATCTCGAGAAACCCTTATGCAACCAGCAGGGACGCTCCATTCTCAGGCAACAGAGAAAAGCTTCTTTGTTCAGAGGTCGAACACCTGGAACACGTTATCCAGGGCAGTCACAGTGGAGAGGGGGCTCTGAGAACCCAAGGCCGTCCTGTCTTTGGAAGGATGGGCCACCTGATGCAGCTGCCTCTTGGCTGTGTTTGGCCCAGTTTCATCAGCCCCTGGTCCCTGAAGCAGGGTGTGGACAAAGGGTGTAGAAGCTGCTGTACAGCCATGGAGAAGGACCATGCTGGTACAATGCACTCCAGGACAGCACTTAGGGCACAGAAGAGAGGATCAAGGGCTCAGGGACAGCAGTCTTGGAGTCTTCCCTCCCATCCCAGCAGTCTTCCACTCTCTAGAGCAGTTATCTGATAAGACTGTATGTCGGCTGTGTGAGAGGCAGCCACTCCATGCGTGCGGGATCAGCTCAGGCATGAGGACACTTCTCTTGGAAGCAGAGAAGCCCAGGATTCTGTCTGTGCTTCAGAACATTCATGTTCCAGGAGAAAGCTTTGTCTCCATTCTTCTGAGGACTCACAGAAAGGGAACAGGCCAAGGAAGGGTTCAGCGGTGAACCTTAGAGATAAGAGTCAAAGCTGGGTGGAGAGCTCAGGGCAATGTGTAACCAACCATGACCGTGGCCTGCCTTTATGAAAGGCCAGCAGGAGAAGCAGGCAATGTTCCAAGATAGATTCAGCTTCAATAACAATATAACTTTTTGAAAATAATACCCCAGTTTTGCTAGTGTTATATAGTCTTACTATAACCTTAGGCCATTGCTGGAAAGGACCTTCAGGCTTAGTCATCTTAGAGCCCTACAGCATGGTATCTGAATGGAAGGGGATAGTGTTCTGTTCACATTATCAACTTAGGCCCTCTCTCTTACCACCCTGGAGCCAGGCACAAGCAGGTGTTGAGACAGCCACAGAGTGAGGCCTGAATAATTATTTTTCCAGCAATTTCTAAAGATGCCAGAACAGACAAGTTAAAAAGAGATATCATAATGACAGCCATTTGCCTATATAATGAGAGATTTGATATAGCCAATAAAGTGCCCAGTTTTGAACAGGCATCTAAACCCGTTTATAAGCATATAAGTTTTTCCCTACGCCAGCTGACAAACAGATAAAATAGAATGTGTCCTCGTGATAATTTTAATATCATTCATCACATGTGGTGACTGAAAACAAATCAAGGGCTGGGATACAGCTCAGGGGTAGCAGCTACGTCTTGCCAAGCATGCGCAAAGCCTGGCCTCCCAACACAAATCAGTCAAGTAATGAATAGCCAACCAATTGGTTCTCACACAGTCTCTGATGGTTATTTGGGAGAACAAAGCCATAAACACATCCATTAGCCAGAAAGGTAGGAAGAGCACTCCTGCTGAACTATGACTATTATCAATAGTTTTAAAAGATTTTAGTGATTATAACTACACAATACACCTTAAGAGGGACCGAAATCCAAGCCGATTTTGAGGCTTGTATCCTTTACTCCCGTGTCCCAACACCCACGCCTGGCTCACCATCTGAAAGCGCAATGCTTGCTTCTGAACTAGGGCGAAGGGTACTGCCTGCAGAGCACTCCCTAAAATGATGGGGAGGGGGGGCTACCCATTCATCATTTCCTGTGCGGTGTCAGATTTCACTCGGCAAGTGCATTTTCATTCATTTAAGCTGATCTCTCTGGCAAGAGGCATTTCGGCCGCTTCATCCCACCCTAAAGCAAGTTTAATTTCCTTGATTAAAAGTACACCCGTGTTCAGCATGTCTCATGAGGCCAAAGAGGGACATTAATGAAGAGTTTCCCCTTTGAAATAAAATATACAGATTTAGTTTCCCAGTGTTTCTGTGTCCCCCGTCCGTCCCCCACACCCCCTCTCTCTTAGTTTTCATGTGGTATCCGATATCACAGAGCCTGGCAGTAGAGGGAAGGGACGCCTGGCAGTAGCGCTTCTCATGGGGGCGTTCTCTGGGCTTGTGGGCGTGGCATAGATGTTATAGGAACAATAAGAAACCAGGAAGGGATCCACTTTTTACCCACCCTGATGGAAGAAATGCTGTCTGGGGTAGAAGCGGGGGGCCGGAGGGTAAAAGGTTATTATCAAAAGCATCAGGAAAAGAAAACATTTCTTGAAGTTTACTGCCATTCAACGGCCTCTCTCACGAAGGTTTTTACCTAGAACATTCGCACCAGCTACAAACGCTAGTGAAGAAACAGCTGTTCTATTGACTAGGACTCGATGCAGAACTAGAAGAAAGGCATGTTTTGTGTGTATCTGTATATTTATGTCTCTCAGGGGATCGTGTACGCTGATTATTATTTTTTTTACCACGATGTGCAAAAATTGCTCAAACTGATATATAATTAGACATTTAAAAATATAAACTATCCTTATTTAAAGCTCAGACCCACACATTTATTTTTATTTATCCAGAAGACTGAAACAACATTTTTTAAAAGTTTCTTTTCTTGGGCTTCTTGTTTAAATATATAATTAGGCAGTTTTTGAACATACCTAATAACGGCGAGGTGACTGAGGGAGATCCTTCCAAAACTTAAAATATAAATAAATAAATAAATAAATAAATAAATAAACGCAAGCTGGTTAGAAGCTGTTCTCACCACCTTTCACCTAGGTTGGGAGCTTAGCTACTCACTTCCTGAAGCCAGACTGTAACGATAACTCGATGCCTGGATATTTGAGAGCCGAAACTGCTGCTGTTCAGACCTCAGTCTAGGGGAAGGGGCAGGGATTCCTCCTCGGAAAGAGAAGGTTCTAGAATGGAACGCCACATTCCCCAAAACTACTTCTTCCTGGAATGACTCAAAGTCAAGGACGCATGTGACATGTGTACTATTTTTGTTAGTTTGGGAGGAGAGATGATCAATTCTTCATTGCTAATGGGAAATGTCTTTGAATGCTTCAGAAAGATACAGGGCCTATGAAGGAAGTCACTGTCCACTCGGGTTCCTTTCATTTTCCTCAGTAGTCATGGTATGATATAAAGTGAACACAGCTCTCAAACGTCTTCCTCTGTTCTCTTTGCCAGTGCTGGGGCTTGAACGTAGGGTCCTGAGCATGCTAGGCGAGCATTCTACAACGGAGCTACATCTCTGGTATCCTCACACAGTCTGCTGCTGTTTGCCTTGCCGTATGACCAACACCAAGATAAGGGTGAGACGGGTTTTATCTCCTAAAGGCTCCCAGCCCCTTCCTGTGAGCAGCCCCACAAGGACGCTAAAGTCCTGACTTAAACCCCAGGGTGGGGGTCATAACTTACACATTCTTCTCTGGGTGGCATCTCTCTCCTGAGACCAGCATCTGCAGCCCTCTCTTGTCCGAGGTTAGACTCGCTCCCTTCTCTGGGTGCGTTTTTCTTGGTGTGGACACTACAGTGAGTCTATCCAGTCTGCATTTTATTCACGTTCTAATAGCTCCTCACAAAGTGAATCAGCTTTCCATCAATGTCACAAAACACTGAATAAACAACGTGAAAAGAAGGGCTCCATATTTTTGGTTTTTTGTTTCAGATGTAGGCTTTTGTTTGACTATTGTTTTTCACCGCGATAAGGTAGAGTATGCTACGGAAGGGAAGGGGCTAAGCGGTAACGTGTTAGAAAGCAACGGAGGATTGGGTGGTGCCAACTAGCTCCTAAGGAAGTAGCCGGCCGACCGTGAACAGGCTCTGGACTGGTGCTTCTGGGGTAACTCACTTCCCACTCAGAGTGAGGGGCGTGGCTGAGCCATCCACTCCTGTAAGGCTTTCGTCCATGTTTGCACAGTGAAGGGACAAAAGAGGCTTCCTTAGGAGTCAGGCTGCCTCCAGACTCTTCTGCTTGTCTCAGCCCCATAAGGTGCTGCTGCCGGTAGCACCTGTCGATTGGATCCACTAAGTCACAGAAACCCACCTACTTTGGCCAAAGGTCCACATGCTCTTTTTTAAATTTTATAATAATCATCATCATTGTCATCCTCATTGTCATTATTACTATTATTATTTCTCATTCTTGATCAAAAAGTAACAAGGACATTTGAGGACAACTTGTGTTTTCTTCCTCTTGTTTCTTTTCCCTTCCCTTCCTTTCCAATTTTCCTTCCTTTGGGGATGGGGGTAGAACTCAAACTCTGTTAATTAGATACCTCAGCACTGACAACTTTTCTAACCGACCAAAGGAGTGGTTCTCAGACACATATCAGATATCCGGCAAATCAGATATTTACATCACGATTCATAACAGCGGTGAAATGACAGTTATGAAGCAGCAACGAAAATAATTTTGTGTCTGGAGGGGGGGGGGTTTCACCACAACATGAAAAACTGAACTAAAGGGTTGCACCCTGAGGAAAGTTGAGAACCACTGCAGTGCCAGTTTTTAAATTTAATAAACACCACCCCCACCACCTCCTACAGAGACTCTTCCACAGCAGCTGTGTGAGCTCTTCTCCCTGAGACTCCCTGGCTTCATTCGGGCCATCTTCCTATGGAGCCATCTCTCAAGCCCTTCCATTGCTGGCCACATTGGTTAACACCTCCATCCAGTTGTGCCAGGGTGGTCAGCCCTTGAGTCCTCAGGGGTCAGGTTACAGGAGAGTGGCTTGTCAGCTCGCCGTAGCACAGGGAGGACAAGCTTGTGTGTATTTAGCTTCTGAGGAGTTCAGCTAAAATTTTCTTCACCTTCCACACAAAGGGCAGGGTTCAGTCTACCAGGAAGGGATGCTGGTTCTCACAGGCCACACCCTGCAGTGTCTGCCTCACCCTCTTTCCTCCCTCCTCCCTCTGGAAAATAGCAACTGCTACATCATGAATACCCTCGGGCTCCACAGTAGACAAACCCCCACACAGTAAGGAATTTTGAAGCCTCCTGCCAACAGCCCTGTGGGTAAGTCTTCTTGGAAGCAGCTTACCCAGCCCTAGTCAAGCCTCCTGATGCCCACAGCCCTGGCCACATCTTGTGTTCAACTTCTTGAGAAAGCATGAGCAAGAACCACCCATCTAAGCCGCCTCTGCGTTGTGGGGCAATTTGTTACACAGCATTAGCTTACAGCTTATTAGTACTAGTCACTAGTATTAGTACAGTCCAAATGGTTCTGGTTCTAGCTTTAAGAAGCAGGACAGAATTGTTTATCTCTCCTTGCTGAAAGCTAACTGTATATGCAAATCCTTGACTAATGAAAGGGACCCAAACCATTTATGTGTCGCTTTGATGGAGAGCATTTCAAGAGCCAGTAGAGTGTCACCAACTCTCTCCCTCTATCAAAGCATGGGGAGTGATATGAATAGGGTGGTATGAATAGGGTTCTACCTGCTGTGGACCACGAGGAGAGGACATAGAGAGCGAGCTGACCCACCGTGGACAGCAGAATAAATAAACTATCGGGGCTTTCCACATCTCTGCTATAGCTGCTTGTTACTGCAGCACACCCTGCCCTGCCCTGACTGATGTAGACAAAGCGATGCCAGGATCTTATTCTCGCCACCCACATTCTCTGGGCCCAGCCAAGCCAGCCTCTCTATGGAGTTCAGAACAGAACCTTGAGTGTATGACCCTGATTCTGCATGGGAAGCAGCACCCACTCATGCCCAGTGCAGGTGACAATAACCGCAGAGTCTGGTTAAGGAGCGAGTTAAGGGCTTGGCCCAGTCACCGTGGCTCTGTTCGATGGGACACCATGGATGGCAGAAGCTTGCGAGGCAGTGGCGGGAGTGGAAGGTGTTAAGGAACAGCCCCTGCAATCAACTCTTTGCTTTCTTTTCCAGAACCATAGAGAATTGGGGGAAATTACTGTCTGGCCACCCAGAAAACAAAGACTGCTAGGATTTGTTTTCTTTTCTTTTCTTTCTAGACCAGTCCACAGTTCCCCAAGGAGCTGCTGTGGTTTTGAGCTTCCTTTGGCCTCCTCCAATCTCCATCACTCACACCCCGCCCCTCAACTGTCCGTCTGCATCCCCTTGCCCCCCCCCCCCACTCTCTCTCCTCCCCTGGCTCTCCAGCTCTAGCCCCCTCATTAGGAAGTGTTAGAAAGTTGTTGAAGTGAGAAACGAGCCCGTGAAAGCTCGTTGTCCTAATTAAACTTTGACAAGGAGAGAGACAAGAGGTGACAGGGGAGCTTGGAAGGGACAGGGCCACCATCAGAGCCCCAGCCTGGGCTCAGGTCGGGGAAGGCCTTTGTCCTGCAGAACAAAAGCTCCTGTTTACATGTGTTAAACCTCATCAGACTTCATCAGATTCAGGTGCAAAAGCCTACATCCCCAATAGGCCCAGCTTATGTCACCTTCCAGAGGACTGAGGGTCCCAGCCATCAACCCCAATCAGGACCAGGAACCACATCAAAGCGTCTTCCTGCCCACAGAACATTTCTGCTCTGAAATGCACTGTTGTTGTGACTTCCATGCTCTTCCCCTGAGGAATTAGGGCACAGAGCAATGCTGGACCCCGCAGCAAGCATTGTTAATGAGAAAGGAAGGGTGGGATTGCCCTGGCCTGCCTGCCGACATAATCACATGAAGCTGCAGCTTTGGAACAGACCCCAACGGCCCCAGAGTCAATTTCCCTGAAAGCAATGTGAAGCAGAGCTTCCTGGGAGAAGAGACAATGGCTCCCATTGTCTCTGTCACTTCCCCTCCACCCGCCCAGATTAAGCTTCCACAAGGAGCCAAGGCCCTGTGCAAGCCATGTTTGTGGATGCCCAGTCCCGCTTCCCAAACCCCCGTGAGAAGCCGTTTCTTTCCCAGTCATTGCTTCCAGACTGGCCAAGCCAGCTAGAGAGGCTAGGCCGGAGCCCAGGGAGATCTGGGAGTAACTTACAACACAGAACACTGGTGGCTAGTGGTGTCTCATGGGGAGCTGGGAGGCAGCCAGCACTGGCCTTATTAGACATGCTCAAAGCCTGGGCAGAGGCCAGGGCCTTACATGTTCTCCATCCCACTTCCCTGCCTAGCAAGGCCCTGGGAGGAAGCTCTAGAGGGGACAGATCAGGGTGGGTTATGCAGTTAGCCCTCAGAACATTCCTGGAAAGTCTATACCAGAGTCTTCAAGATCAGCTTTCCCTCTTCCTTCCTTCTTTCCTTCCTTCCTTCCTTCCTTCCTTCCTTCCTTCCTTCCTCCCTTTTCTTCCTTCCTTCTCCCTTTCTTCTTCCACACACGCACCCCCTGTCCACCCATTTCCTTAGTGCTGGAGGAAACCAATCCCAGGGTCCTGAGCATGCCAGGCAAGTGTTGTGCTACCAAGCCACAGCCCTGTCCACAGACTGCATTTCTCCCTAGCACTCTGAGCCAGCAACCACACTACCCTCTACTTAGCCACCTACTTCTTCCTCAGCGCTGCCCAGTCCTGTTGTCTCCGGAAGCTTGCTAGAAGTGCTTGCAACTAGAAGAAGTTTCCCATCATCTACACCTGACGTCCTCACACCTTATCTCACCTCCAGACTGTGTTCTGAACTGAATGTGGCTGGAGAGCCCCGGATCAGCAGCATGGGGCTGGCCCAAAAGAGGAGTGAGGAAGACATGGGAGACAGATGGGGGGTCTGTGCCAAGTGCTGGGTCGGAACAGGGGACTTGTCCTGAATGCTATACCTCTGCATCCCGCTTGAAGTACTTATGAGAGCGTCTGCAGCAAGAGCAAGACCTTGGCTCCTCTTCTCGCTGGTAGGGAGGCCAGCATGTGGATGACCCACCATAGTCAAGACAGATGTTTCAATGGTAGGGTTAAGGAAGAGGGAAGGGAAGGTGTGGTGCAGAGGACGGAAGACTCCTGAGAGAACTCTGGCCCTCAGTGGATCCAGGGTCCATAGGAAGGATGATGGAGTACAGCAAGGTGGTGACTTCACTGAGGCATCACAGTAACGTCTCATCACAAAGGCTCTTGTACCTCCCTAGGCCTGGTAGAGCTGCCTAACTGTGGCGCCCTTGGAAAAGTGTGGCTCCCGTTCTGCCATGGCCTGCCACCTCTTCCGGCCCTCTCCTGCCGCCATCTGGCCTTCGGGCTAGACGTCAGAGAACAGCCACTGATGTGTGGAAATCGGAGCCATCCTTTGGGGCCCCTAGAACCTAAGGTGTCTTGCAGAAGACAGAGATCATTGTTAGATAGCGACAAGAGTGACCTGACACGCTAAGTATTTTCTGGTGTGTTTCTTTTTAACTGTAGATCTGTTTTTAAAAGGCTGACGTGCAAACCCAACCCAAGAATACCTTGGCTCTGGCTCAACTCGATGAAACTAAAAAATGATTTAGTGTCATGTCAGGCTGTTGCATATTAAAGTGGTGCCATGCCTTCGATGAAACCAGTTCAGATCCTGAAAAGGCCTTAGGCAAAGTTAAAGTTGTAACTCACATTTCAAGGGAGCAACTGTAAACACGTTCCCCAGTGTGTTCAGCAGCCAGGACTCCTAATGATACTCGGTGAAGGCTCGCTGCCCCAGACTAGGGAGCTCTTGTTTTCTCCTCCCCTTCTCAAAGCACATATTTTCTCAACATCTGTGTGCAGAAGGGGACGTTCCTGAGAAGGAAACGTTTGAGGTGGCACTGGCTTGTGGAACTTGACTGCATGGTTCCTGGTTTATAAAGGCAAATGATTTCACAGGAAACCTGAGTTTCTGACGCCCAGGGTAGAGGAGGACAGGCAGGGAGCCTGTGTATACATCGGGTATGGTGTCTCTCCAGCTGTGCCGCTGCGGAGGCCTCTCTGTACGAAGCCGCTAATGGACAATGCCTGGGCCCTGAGCCCACAGCAGATGTGCCGAGGAACCGAGCCAGGAAGGGCTGAGATGTAGCTGACAGAGGGACACAAAGGGCCTGAGAAGCCTAGCAAGGTAACCACAGGCGGAAACCTAGAAAAAAAAAAGAAAGAGAGAAAGAAGACATTCCCACCATTCCCCAAAATGGGACTAACATGATGCAGCCCTTTTCCTTGAAGTGGGCTTGGCAGGACTAGCTGTTGAAAGAAAAAAAAGAAGAAGAAAATCAACATGTTTTACATTTGTCTGGCCTGCATATCTAGATGAGCTGGCTCCAGACCCCCTCACACACAACACTGATGCAGGAACAAAGGGCACGGCAGACAGAGTGAAAGAGGGAGGCGTTTAAAAATATTTCTCCCATGCAGTTATTAAATTGAGTTTGTAAACAGGTAGCAAGCAGCCTTTAGGATCCTCCTGAAGTTTCTCACATCTGCTTCTGGGTCTGGGGGATGGGCAGGCCCTGCCTATACTTCTCAGAGACCACCTTCAGCTTTAAAATGGAAGGCAAGGGTCCAGCACCTCTGGTGTTGAGTGTTCCTGTTTCCTGATTCATCTTTTGGAGCCTCGGTCCCTTACTTCCTTCATCTCCTGCCATTTGCCATAGAAGTAGACAAGATCCCAGGATATTACAAGTCAGGGCCCAGGATAGATTACCTGTGCATCGCTCTGAGTACACACACAGGAGAAGCACCTGCTACCTGCATGTATGACGGGGTCAGATATGTCTGAACACCTGCCGCAGGTTCGGAGAAGGCACTGCCACAGGATTAGACTCCAGGATGAGCTTTATTAGGGGAGAGCCTTGAGCTCACAGGAGCTGTGGCTGGGCCTTAAAGTGGGGGAGTGATTAAGGGAGATACAGATTCACATCAGAAATATCACAGTGGGTCCCCAGAGGAAGACAAGGAGAAGGCCTTCCCTTCAAAACCCAAGAGGAGCTGGATTAGGAGTTGGGACCCTGAGGGGAGAGAAGCAGACCTTCAGGTCCAGAAAGGAGCTGCATTGAGAGAGACAGACACCATCCACTGCATGATGATGGAGTAAGAAAAGTACCTTCAACTCCCTGAAGAAAAACATGGGAGAATAAAGAGGGTTTCTGGCTTTTGCATTTCTGGTGAAATGGCAGAGGGATGATAGGGGGTGTTCCACACCACGTGACCTAACCAGGCCTAGCCTACCTGCCCAGGGGCATGGAGCCAGCCAGGCACTAGATAGCACCATAAACTCATATTATAGTTTCAAGGAGATTGGGGGAGACTAGGCTCATGTCCCCTCCCCTATCCCATCCCTGTCCCCATGTGCAGTAGCCACCACTTCAGAGGCCAGTCAGCTTTTTGACAGATTGAGGCTGGGGCACGTGGCCTGATTTCAGAGGAGAGAGAGGGGAAGCTAGAGAGCCTGTGACCCCATACCTGGGGCTTAGTACCTTTAGTCCTCACAGTGCGACTTATATAGGTACTTTATGCTGGGTCCCATGACTTATGTCACATAACAGACAGCCCCAAACTCCCTGGCATTCTCCAGTCTTTCTTAGGATCCTAAGGGCAGAGTGGAGCTCAGCTCACATGTCCCCTGCTGGTCTTGCCTGGAATGTCTCACTAATCACAGTCATCCAGGGTGACTTGACTTACCTCTCTGGAGTCTCAGTAGGAATAGCTCAGCCAGGATATTGGGACAGTTGGATCCGCCTCTCTCTGGGGTGGTGGAGCCTCTTTCTTCCAACATGGCTTTTTTCATGAAGTTACTCTCGAAAGATGTCTGGACTTCTTACATGGGGGCTCAGGCCCACAAAAGTGCAGAGGAAGAAACAGGAAATCCTTAAAGATTAGACTCAGGTGGGTGTGGCATTCCCAGTGTGTTGTAGAGCTGCAGCAGCTCAGGGACGAAGCCACCCCTGAGTTAGCATGGGAAGGAGGGACTGCACAAGGATGTGGGCACGGAGAGATGCCATTCAGGGCCATCTCAGCGATCGAGCCACTCTGCCTCCTGAGTGGACGTGACTCTCTGATGCTTGAGATGAGAAGGGCAAGACTGAAGGAGACACAGGAACCCACCCAGGACATCGTACCATCGAGGATGGGAAAGACACTCTGGGTCCCAGTCTCTACAGCCTGATTTCACGTGTCCTCTATTCTTGGCCTCTTGGACAAAGTGATATCATTTTAGTATCTTTTCACTAGCTATAACAAACTGTCTGAGGCTGAGTCATGTACCAAGCAATAGGGATTTATTTAGGTCACTGTTTCAAAGTTTAAAAGGCCAGTGGCGGCTTCATGACGCATAGCAGCATGGGAGAAACACATACAGAAAAGGCCATTTGGTGAAACAGGATGCCTGAGAGAAAGGGTCAAGTTCATTTTTTTTTTTAAGTAACAATCCTCTCACAGAGACTACACAAGGACCCATGAGAACTACCTCAATCCCATCAAGATGTACAGTGACCCAACCACCTCCCAATAGCCCTCAGCATCTTCTCATACTGCTCTATTAAGGACCAAAGCAGATACCCCCATTTCAGTGTGGCTAAAACTCAGTACAGTAGACAGAGTGGTTTATAAAGAAAATAAATGGATTTCTTATAGTTTGGAGGCTGGCAGGTCTGAGGGAAGGGCAGGCCAGGGAAGCTCCTGATGGTAAGGGCTCTACAGCGTCCTGTGGGTGTCCCAAGGTGGGAGACAGAGCAAGGTTGCTAGCTTGGGTCTCTTGTCATCTTTGTAAAATATACCAATACCCACATGGGACCCGATCCTCATGGCTTCATCTAACCCTGACTACTTAACTTACTAGTAGGTCAAAGGGTTCACCTTCATATCCTGTCTGTGAAGATTAAATGTCAACATGAGTTTTGGTGGGGACATTCCATCTTGACGGTGCGTTTGTGTACCCAAAGCATGAGGACTGCACACATAGGACTGATGGCCGGCCCCCAATCATGCTCTCTGTCTTGTGCAGCAATATGGGACCCTGGGAAACCTGCCACCGAGGTTAAGAGTTGGTTTACTAGAGGAGCTGCTATTTGGAGAGTCATGGACATCCACCGTGCCTCGTTGCAGCTACAGACCTTCTGCTCACCCAGGCCATACACCACCATGCTGGATGGCATGCACTTTATCTTCTTCACCTATGAGTGCTCCGGCTGAATCTCCACAGCCACAGCGGGTGCAAGGCGTCAAGAAATGAGACACTCCGGAGTGGGGAGCGGGGCTCCCAGGAGAGGTTCCCTCTAAGTGTGAGAGTTCCTTTGCCCACCCATCATCTGCTTCCTCCTGGTATGTTTTTGGACACACAGATCCCAACCAGCCCAGCCCCCTGGCCTCTCAGCTCAGCCTTCAGGGCAGGGCAGGAGAAAGAATGCCATGGGAGTTATGGCTTAAGGAAGTGAACCGTGATAACCGTAAACAGACTGTTTGGGATTTGGTCTGGTGTTTTGTGCAAGGCAGTGCCTTTCCAAAGGTACTGGTGTCAGGGTCAGGCTTGAACATTTTCACGTCACCAACAACATAAAACATAGTAGTGCCATTGCTACAACGCTACACTTTCCCACCTTAAAATGGGATTGGTTTGTGCATTGGGAAAATTTCCAAAAATAAATGCCCTCCATCACAAAGGTTAGCAGAGAGGGAGTCACTGGAGGACTATAAAAGAGCTGTCGCAGACAATCATGTGCGGGTCCCTACCCAAGCGTTGGCAATATTTAACACACGAATCATTGACAAGTGTACAAGGACAGGAAGAAAACCTATCAGTCCTGATGTGTAAGGCTCAGCAGAAACAGCTGTGGGTAACAGCTCAGGCTGCATGCTCTGATTTAAGAGAAGTGGTTAGTACTGGGCTGGGAGGTAGCTCAGTCAAAAAAGGTCTTGTCTAGCAAGCATGAAGACCTGAGCTCAAACCACAGGACACATTTGAAAATAACACTGGGTGTGGTGACATCCACTTGAATTTTAGTGGGGAGAAGACAGAGATCGTGACTCTCTGGAACCCACTGAGTAGTCAGCTAGTCTACCTAGTAAGTGCCAGGCCAGTTAGAGACCCTGTCTTTAAAAAAAACAAAACAACAACAACAATAATAACAACAAAAATCCAAGGTGAATAACACTTGGGGACAGCTAAATGTTGTCCTCTGGCATTCAGATGTATGCTCATACACATGTGCCCACATACACAAGTATACCTGTGCATACAAACATTCACACACACACACACACACACACACACACACACACACAAGTGGCCATTACAAAAACATTTTTCCTCTTTTAACCAACACCCTAATTGTAGGGTGCCTATGGGTGTGTCATGAAGTCTTATAGTCTTGGTGGTGCACACTTTTGTCACCAGCCCAACATAGAGTGGGACAATCTGGGGAATGGACAGCTCTCTAAACACCTGATGTATTCTGCTATCTATAAAGGGCTGATGAGCTTTGTGCTGCATTAGAATATAGGGAAGACACTTCCTCACTGCATCTGAAGTCAGGTCCCTTCTCAGATCTTTTCAAGTTTTGAGTCATTTGGTGGTTCTCAGAGGAGCTGTTCGGTTTAAAAACACAAGCTAGAAACAGAAACACAGACAACCCTAATCTGGAACTGACCTAAAGGCTTACTTCCTGGGGACTAGCTTCCATGATACCAGAAAGCAGCAAGCAAGCTTGCAGAGGAGGAGGCCACAGAGTCTTACCCAGATACGATGACTATGAACCACAGCAGGGACCAACATGGCGAGATAACCCTACAGATGCAGTGTTGGAATTCACAGCCTGGCAGTGACCATCCACTCTCTAATTGGAGTCAAGACTCATCCAACCAGAGAGAAGCCAGGCCTGGTGAGTGGAAACCTAGGTAGTTGTCCAATGCTAGGGAAGTCATGGTTACTGGAGGAGAAACTACAACCTCTATTTTACTAAACCAGCATAACCAGCGACAATCTACAAACGTTTGTCCTTACACACTCACAGATAAGTACGGTCTTCACCCCTCTTCAAGGAAACCTCTCTTTTCAACAGACAGATACCATCACAGAACCAAAAGCAACCAAAATGCAGAGTTGTGCATCCCCGTCCCGATAGATAGATACATCCACAAAACACCCTGGCGTCTAAGGCTCAGGGAAGGCTCATTGCAGAAGAAGGGACAGAAAGGTTGTAAAAGCAAGAGGATCAAGGAGTTTGCTGAGATAATTTCTCCTAGCAATGGTGGAAGCTACACCCATAAACTCTCACCAACATGATCACTCAAATGTGTGCTAAACAAGAACGCCACCAGTGGGCTTGCGTGGGTAGAAAGGACGAAGCCCAAGAGGCCCCCCACAAAGAACTGTAAACAACTGGGGAAATCTAAGTACAGGAGAGGTGATCACCCTCGGAGAAGAACACACCAATTAATTGGTTGTCCAGTGAAACATACATATAAAAACATACATGGACTGAGCAGGTTATATTTGGGAATGTACACACATACACACACTCACATATTCAGCAGTGGCCCTCCCACTTCCTAAAACATATGCTGAATCTCCATGCTATAAGACACTGCACTGGGGACCCAGAGTCCCTTCTCATCCCAGCTAAATCTCTGATGACTTGATGGTTGTGGCTCTGAACGCTGCCTGTTCTGCAGCTCCACCGTTTGTCTACAGAGAAGGACACATTTTGGAGATGGCTGTGGTCTCTACTGGGGCTGCGGCTCTAGGCTGGCCAGTGACATTGTCTCATCTCTGAGTATCTCAAGCATGGGTAGAGAGATACCAGGGGATGGCTTTTCATTACTCGAACATAAGCCCATTTTCATTTGTTCCAGAAAGAATATTACTTCTGATGTATTTAGCATGCACCTACTAATAAACTATCTGAACGAACTTTGGCCAGCTTGAGCATGGTGATCATGGCTCTGCTCACCCTGCCTTGCTTAAAAACTGTTAGATTATATTCCTGAAGGCAGGTCCCGAGGTTTCTTGCCTTATTCGGCCAATCTCTCCTTGTAAGACTGACCACCATGGTCCAGCTATCAAAGTATCAAAGTCTTGCAATCAAAAGCCCCCTTTGGCTTACCTAATAAACAGGCCCAATTAAAATTAAACACCTCATCCTAACACACGGTTTCCCATTTTACCTTTATAAACTGTCATTTTCCTATGGGCCATGACTGTCTTCTCTCTATCCAGGGACAGTCCTTTATCCCACCCACCCTCACCTACCCCCTGGACAAATGCCCCTTACCCTCCCCTTTGCTCCTTTCCCCCCCTCCTTTGTACCATTTGCTTTCTCTCTCCTCCTCTATCTCTATCTTTGTCTGTTTTTCCTGTTCTCTGTCCCTCTGGAGCAAATGCATCTGACGCTTCCAGAGATCTTAACAATTAGCAAATTTTGTCTCAGCAGGTCTCAGGCCGAGCTCAAGAGTCTGTGTCGCAAACAAAGCTCAATAATAAGCATAAGCAACCATATGATTTTATATATATATATATATATATATATATATGTGCTGATAGAGAGAGAATGCCTGTTAGTTTATGCTGGTATCAGGTTAGAATGTCTGGCTCCTGAGATGGTCCTTCTCTGACTGTGAATGAAACATGCCCAACAACAAGATTAGAGAATCCTATGCATGTCCCAGAGTGACAGGGTGGTTTCTTGGACTTGGAGTCATCTCTTGGTCCGTGGTAGACGTGGTTAATCAATCAAGATGCTCTGATGATCCTTCTCTACATAGCAGTACAATGTCAAGTAGTGCCTGAGAAACAATCTAGAAAAATACCTTTCACCTGAGTCTTGAGAAAAATCACCCCTGACTCATGGCTAAATAAAATGAGAAAGAGTAACAGGCCAGGGGCAAATTGGGCTTTTAGAAGCCAAATCAGGAAGATTTCTAGACAGTACTCCAAAGTGTCTGCAACGCTAGACAAGGCATGTATGTCCCCAAAGCTCCGAGTTCTCCTGCGGTGGCCTCTCCTCCTATAGTTCTGGAGTTGCTAAAATGCATTTGCAGCTTTGCTCTTGAAAAGTATCAGAAAAAAAATGTCCTAGAAGGGCTGAGAAACTACTCACCAGCCTAGGAGCTTCTTGGCCTGTGATGAAGCAAGGGACTAGAGTCTATCTCTCTACCAAGAGGATCTCAAGAGGCATAAACAGACTGCCCACCACACACCAGGCAGAGACTGGTCTTCCCACACCAAGGATGTCTGTCAGAGTTCTCATTCCAGCATCACTATAAGGTGAGGACTCTGAGGTCAGATGGTAAAGCTTACAAGTGCCCAACAGGAAGCTTTATCATCTATCTGCCTGCCAGGCTGGCCTATACCCACACATAGTATGTCTTGGCACTTGAACCATTTTTGGAATCTCTTGGCATGTTTGCTTTACCAGGTCCTTGCTTATCATCCTTGGGGAGAAACTTGGAAGGATGAAGAACAGGTCGGCACTGAGGCGAGTATTTTCTATTGGCTCAATCAAGAGCCTGAGCTCTTCTGGATACGTTACACCTGATCTCTAATCCCTGCCACCCCTTTGCTGGGCAGAAACCATTATTCCCAAGTAGCAGAAGGGCAGGATGACAGAGAGCAGTTGTTAGGCTCAAGCTCATCCTGGGCTGTGATGGGCACCTGTATCTCCAATAAATGAGCTTGTTTTCCACAGACCTGCCTAGGCACTGTGCACCTAGAACCAGCTGAGCACATCAGCACCAGAGTCTGCGGGCCTCCTGTTTAAGCCTATGGAGCAGCGGTTCTCATTGGCCCTATGCACCACTGAAGGTCGGGGAACTATGACTCAGTGGAGTGATGGCTCGGTGGGTTAAAAGCACCACTCACTGCGCTTCCGAAGGTCCCGAGTTCAATTCCTAGCACCTACATGGTGTCTCACACCTGTCTGATGCCATCTTCTGATGTGCAGATGTGCATGTAAGCAAAGTACCCAAAATACACCTATTTAATTGTAACTGGGAAGTGAATGCCTGTCCTCTCTGTAGAATATATTATAGTGGCAATTTCCTACTCAACTTGGTCCCATGACATCTAGTGGCCAACAGAGAAAGTGCAAGGCAAGCTGGGAGGAGCAGGTGCAAACGCACACTGATGGTTTATGGGATAAAAGATGGGCAGAAGTTCATCGTTAGCTGAAGTCTCGGTGGAGTTAGTCAGATGCACACTTAAGCCATGTAAGGCCTGTGTTTCGTTCCTAATATATATGCTGTTTTACCATCACCAATGGAAACTACACTACGAGTAATCGGCTGTCTCTTAATAAACTATGTGTATGGTAACACAAAGCATGTGCTACGTGACATGCTGATAGAATGAGATGTAAGCCCAGTGTTTGGACACTTGCTCAAGAATGAAAAGCACAGCGAAATGGGAAGTGCTGTAATCACTCATTAAGCCAGTCAGTCCCCTGGGAATGGGGTGAAGGCATTAGAAGCATCATAATGCCATATGAAAGAGTCCCATCAAAAAATAGTACAAACAGGCGTATTGCGCCTTCAGCTATGACGTGCCTTGCAGGGGAGTGTGAACTCTGCCAATGGACTCACAATGAGGGTGTGGTGACAGGAGGACCCCCAGGAAACCTCTCGACAGCATGAGCTTCAGTATCCACCTCTCCCCAACACGGTCTCCACCCCGGGGTCCAAGTAGTGGCAAACCTCCAAGAGAAGATTCCTCCGAAAGCTGTGCGTTCTTTACTGCATGTCCCAGCTGAGAGGCAGGGGGACAGCCATCTCACTGTGGGGCCAGTGAGATGCACCCGAGAGTGATTCACCAAACCTTAACATACTTGAATTATTTTTTAAACATTTTGGGTTTGGCAAAATGTATCCCGCTAAGTCCCCTTTCCCGGCATTCTTACACCCATGTGGATTTCAAAGGAAATCTAATATGTATGTTTCTTATTCACTTGGGCCTAAGTGAACACCATTGTTCAGTGAGAATCATTCTGTGTCCAAGACCCTCCCTAGTCCCTTTCTTCTATCAGCCCTTAAGCACTTTCTCTCCTAGCCGGGAGGCCTGTTTCGACCTGACCAAATTGAATACAAAAACTAAAACATTCAAGCTTAGTTCAAACCTCAGAGACCTTCAAGTCTGACACTGTCTGAGACGTTTGCAAACAACTTCGTGTGCCACTGAGAGTGTCCATGGGAGGTTCTGGGAAGGGTGGGGTGCCGTGAGTGAGACGCAGTGGCTACGGAGAGTAATGTTTGCTCTACTTTACAACTGAAACTCTGGCCTCTTAGTCCCTAGAGTGAGTGCCAGCTCAGACAAGCATCTTTCTGGTCTGGATGGCACAGTAAACCTTAACCCTCAGGGCAGCTCTCCCAGTATCCAGCATCCCTCAGGACACAGCAGACACCAGGAAGGGACTATGGTGGGTGGGGGACAACTGCCCAGATCTGGAGGGGGGGGCTTGCATCAAGCTATTTTCTTCCCTAGATGAGAGTCCACTGTCCAATTTAGGCAAAGAAAGCTGTGACTGACTCAGTGAAGTGGATTCATTAATTCCATCTAAGGGTTAGTATTGTTATTTTAAAGTTCCTATATGACAGAGACACAGTACATCTTATATATCTACACCACTGAAAAAGTGTGTGTGTGTGTGTGTGTGTGTGTGTGTGTGTGTGTGTTGGCGTTGTAAACATGCATATGTGAACATATACAGCTGCCTCTCTCTCTCCTTCCAGTGGACTCCAGGAATCAAGCTAAGGGGTAGACCTTGGCAGCATGTATGCACTTTGACCCACTGAGTCATCTTGCTAGCCCCTAGAGCATTGGGTCAGCTCAAGATAGCAAAGATGGAGAAGACATTCTTTTTAAACTGACTTCCTTTGATACAAAAATGATATAATTATTCCATTAGAGGATTTTTTCTTGTCCCAGTGATGGGTTGGGTTTATACAGCCAGCTCAAGGTGACATCCTGAACAGCAGAGGAAATCTAGAGCAAAAGGCTGACTCCAGGGTCATCTTGTGTGTCAATTCCACATTTCTTATCCTAAACTTCCAGTTCAGAAGTGCTTAACTATCACAGGGTGGCTGCCTCTGACGCAGCCTCGGCCCTTATGGCTGTGTTCCGGTCACTGGCAATGAACGAGTCTCTGTGCTGACTCTACCCCATGGGAGCTCAGGCCAAGGCTTCAGCTTCTTATATTTCTTTCTCTGCAAGAGAAGCTGGTAAGCATGTTTTATCAAAACACATGGCTGCCCTGATAATGTGGGGTTCTTATGGCCAGAAAGAAGAGAAAATTGGAAGGTCAACCAGCTGTCATGCTTACCCACATGCTCTTTCCTGGCTTTGTCACAACTCCTAACCACTGGCAGACAGGAAAGTTCCAGAAGCGGTGTATGGTCAGATGTTGTGTGTGTGTGAGGTCTCATCAAGGCCAGACCCACAAATATTGTGATGTATTCTCTTTGGTTTTATATGATTAGTTCTCTGTTTGCTTCTGCCTGGTTGGGGTTGGATTTACCTCAGGTTCGTGTGTGTTTATGTGGAAGATATTTTCTTGGGATCCAAAAGGGCCAGCATGGTTGAGGAGAGAGCCGCTGAAAGAGGCACTAGGGTAGCCCTTCAACCTTTGCCTCACTTGTGATAGTCAACTCCTGTTTGTTCTATGTGGGCTGCTTCTCACTCTTAGGATCCTGGTAACCATGGTTACATGGAATATGTAATGGACTCCAAAGCCCCACGTGTTACAGCTTTGGTCTTTATCCTGCACTTATACCTTTAGTAGGTAGGGCCTAATAGAAGTAAGTTTAGTTATTGGAAGTGTGTCCTAAAAGGGATATTAGAGGCCTAGAACATTCCTGTTTTCCCCTTTCTTTTGTTTTTCAGTCAGTGTGAGGTGAACTTTGCCACCTACTCCAGCCATGATGTCCTGCCTCACCACTGGTCCAAGAATATAGGCCCAAGGGACCATGGAAATATGAACTGAAATCCAACTTTTCTCATCAGTTGATTGTCCCAAGTGTCTTGTTTCAGCACCAGAAAAGCTAACACTTGCGTTGGTTGATTAGTTTTTAATGACAACTTGACGCAACCCAGAATCATCATAGAAGAGGGGGCTTTAATTGAGAAACCTCCCAGATTAGATTGGCCTAGGATCATGGCTGCAAAAGTTTGTCTTCATTAAGGATTAATAGGGGAGGGTTCCGTCCACCTTGGGCAGCACCATCCCTAGGCAGCTGTGTCTACGACATTGAAAGGATCAGTGGGCAGCATTCCCCCATGGTCCTTGCCTCCAGGTTCCTTCCTTGAGTTCCTGCCTTTCCTCACTCACCTAAGTTACTTTTGATCAAAGCATTTTATCACAGCGGAAGCAAACTAGGAGAACATAAGGAAACAGATTCATTTACATGTTCCCACAAAGCTGTAACACAAAGGAGACTTGATGAATCATAATTTATAAAACTCGAATAGTAAGAAGTTACCTGTTCAAATCAATTTGGCCAGCACTGGACAATTCCCACACAATGCAGACTCTGCTTCCATGAATGCAAGGAAGCACTCACAGAAAATCAATGTTGCCTTAGTTCTGGGCCACCTGTTACCCCCTTGATAGCCAAGAAAACTGAGGTTAGGCTACCTGTCCCGAGTCACCAGAGGCCACCTAAGAATTGCACAGCCTGCCCTTTGTCAAAGACCCTCCCTTATCAGACAAGCTTGGCTTTCTGGGAAGCCTTTCAGAGTGCACACCCATGTCCCTGGATTGGGTCAGACTCCAACTCACTGAAAGAGGTGAGTGATTTGGATAAGGGGACAGGATGGTAAGCTCTGGGATGCTAGAGACTCCCCCCCCCCAAGACAGCCCAGTCACCCCTCACAGAGGCTCAGACACCAGACTTGTAAAATAAAGTGTGGATTTTGTCCTACCCATGATTAATTACATTTATCACAGATTTCAGCATCTCCCACAAACATGTTTGGTTGGAAACGGAATTAGGTTTTGATGTGAGGGAAATTATCCAGCCTCTCTTTTGTCTCTGCTTCCCCTTCATTTGTTGTATTTGTGTGGAGGCCTGGATTTGACATCGGATGCCTTCCTTAAGACTCATCATTTCAGCTAGGCTGGCCAGCCAGCGAGCTCCAGGGGTCTGCCGGTTTGCACCAATCTATCTAACGCTGGAATTCCAAACAAATGCTGCCATAAAGAGCTTTTTTTCACACTGGTGCGGAGGAGCAACTCAGGTCCTCATGCTTGTGCCATAGGCACCTTGGTGACTCAGTCTTCCCTCTAGTCTCCAGTGCTTTCTAAAAATATTTGTTTGTTTGTTTGTTTGTTTATATGTGTGTGAGTACTTTGCGCACATATATATGTGTATATATGTGTATGTATATATGTGTGTGTATATGTATATATGTATATATGTATATATGTATATATATGTATATATGTATATATATGTATATGTATGTATGTATATATATAATCCCACACCATATATTTGTAATGCCTACAGAAACCAGGTGAGGGTGTAAGATCCCTTGGAACCGGAGTTACAGACAGCTGTGAGTTGTCCTGTGGTTGCTGAGAACAAAACCATCTCTCCACACTGCCCCCACAAGATGCCTAACTTTTTTTTTATGTTTATCACACAAACTAGCCTACAATGTAGTCCCAGATCACATGATGCACCCACCAAGAAGTCAAGCTTCAGACCGTGCCAGCCCCAGTGCCAGCCCCACCAATCTGAATACAACAAAACAATGAAATGAGCAGAAAACTGCAGTCTGGGAGCACTACGTAAGCTGGGAAGAAGTGAGGGAGAGACGTCTGCTGGTAGGAAAACCTGGAGAATGAAGACCAGGCTTGTATACAGCACTCCATAGTTGATCCAGTGTTATCTTGCTTGAGCCGCCCCCAAGCACTGGGGAGTGGGAAGGGGGTTACAGGAAAGGAAATGAAAGTTCAGAGCGCCAATGTCCAACCCAGGAGCACACAGCTGGGTCTGAGGCAGGCATGTGGGACTGGAAGAGAGCTGAGCCAACCACAATGCTCTGGAAGTCCCCAGACACCTGGTGACCCACTGTGCTAAGTAATGAGCCCCTCCTCCTTTGATCCCATGGTCCTTGTGGCCAAAGCCTTGCAAGGCCATGAGTGTTGGTTCCTGGCAGACACAGCCAGAAGGGAGAAACCCACTATTTTGTTACCTCATAAAATACTTAGCACCTTAATTACATCAGTTGACCCCTGGGGCCACCTTGGGACACAGGTACATCCTCGGGTGAATAAAAGTGACAGAAAAAAAAATATTAAGAGAAGCCTCTCCTCACATCCTGTGCCACCCCTCCTGCAGTTTGCCTTTGGTTCCTCCAAGACAGTGAGGTCTAGGACAAGTATCCACCTGCCTCTGTTTACTCACCTGTAAAATGGGAACTTGAACATTGCAGCTTCTCCCTGCCTGCTGAATGACAAGCTGAGGGGTGTGGAGGAAGAGACTTCTAGTCAGGACAAGCCCAGAGCCAAGCCCATTCCCTCCCCCCTCCTAACCCCCCACCCCCCTCTTTGGGAACTGCCTACTACTGGAAAGGTCTATGGTTGAGTATTCTGCTCTGACCTCCGGGTCACATGGGATTCAGTAAGAAGGGGAAGGTGAGCCAGTCTGTCTGCCTGTGGTCATTGCCAATGGCTCCAAGGCTCTGCAGATGCCACAGTCAGGAGGGAGTCTTGGGGTGGGAGTTGAGGCAGCCTGCATTGTCCACTCTGTGCCTGGCAGAGTGACAGCCGTCCACCTGAAAAGAAACAGATTCTTATGAAAAAGGACCTGAGTTTTAATTCCCAAACTCATTTGCCTCCCCTACCAGTGTAACAATTATTTAATAAGTTCAATGTCCTCTGTACATTTTTTGGAGTTTGTATTTTCTTAAAGACCCTTCAAACTGATAACCAAGGCAGGATCCAGGGTAGCCTTGAAGGACAGGAGTTCTGAGACAGCCTTTGGTCTCTGTCCCTTTCACAGAGAAGGGTCTTTCAGCATTTCAAAAGCACCCACATAGCAGGACTCAGCATCCAGGAGCCCTAGTGTGAGACATGTACAGATGTTTTCAGTAGACCAAGGTGGGACCAGCTACATGGGCAGGGAGCCCAGAAAGAGCAGGAAAGATGGAGGAAGAGTGCTGGTGACCCTAGTGTCAAAGGAAGATTCTCAGAAGCCTGTCAAACTTTGCTCATTGGAGGACCCACAGTCCCCCATCCCCACTCTCACCTGCAGGCTCAATCCTTAACAGCAGGAGACTTTCCCACTGTCTGAGAGGGCAGAGCTCAAATAGGGCCTTTCTGAAGGTTTACTGCTTATTCCACTATCCAGAGGATTCCTAGTGACAATACAGAGAGGAGGGACATTGGGGAACAGAGATGGACGCGGAGTCCTTAGAACAGACAAAAGCACATGGCCAAACCTCTCTAAGGACTAACCCCCCCCTCCTCTGTGGGGAGTTCAAGCCTCACCGACTGATGCAGCCACCCTACACGTGGGTGAGACGCTTCCCGTGTTTCAGATGAGGCTTAAGTTATCTAAGTCCTGGGGTGAATGAAGAATTTCCTAAACGACAAAATAAGAGGAGTTGGACATGCCTTTCCCACAGCCCCTTCTTGGTAGATCTGAGCAACATAAACATTAAGAGCTTTTAGTCTGAAAGCAACTACCTGCAAAGATCTCATGTTTTGTTTGGGGGATTTTTTTCCATTTTTTAAACGGAAGTTTAATATGTGCGTTTCAAAAATTAAAATAATTGCCTCCCTGGGGTTGTGTGTACTTATATGAAGGTCACAGGACCAGCAGCGCAAAACTCCATAAGGCTGCGCATAAGAACTGCTTTTGCCTGCTGTCGTGGGTGTGACAGAAGTTCCCTGCCAGCCAGGCTCAGAGTAGTAGACCTCCTCCGCTGGCAGCCCTAGCTTGGGAAGGATGGAGCGCAGGCTTCTGGCAGCTGGACCCCAAGTTGAGGCAGCCACGGGTGGTGGCCACAAGACGTCTAGATCCCGGGAGGCGCAGCGCAGGGTCCCGGAGCGAGTGCTCACTCCCGCCGAAGTTTTGAAGAGCTGCTGCGGTAGTCCGGGGACCGCAGGTGCCTCGGACAAAGTCTCGAGATTGACTAGAGAGAGGCCTGTTACTGTGATCGCCGCTACGAGCCGGCTCCCTGCCCTGACGGGTGTCCGACCCTTGGGAATTCCGGGTATTGGTGTCCCCCCTCTAAGCTCGCAGAGGGACAGCCTACTAGGCTGCGGAAGCCCGCGGTGTGGCCGCCCGGCGATGCGCAGACAGAGCTCTCTAGCCGCAGCCTAGGTCGGTCTGGGACCGTCCGGCTCCCGCAGGGGCAGGGACAACAGGAGGGGTGGCTGCGGCGGCCCGATCCCCTCCTCCTCTCCCGCGCCCGCCCTCCCTTCCTCCGTCCTGCAGCCAATTAGGCGGCCCCCTTGGGCGGGAGGCGTGGGGCGCTGCATAAAGGCGCGGAGCTGTCACCCGGAGCAGGCTGCGCACCGCCCAGGCCGAGCTGGTGCGTCGGGGACACGGACCAGGGAGTGCGAACCAGTCATGGCCACCACCAACGGGGCTGTGGAAAACGGACAGCCGGATGGGAAACCGCCTGCCCTGCCGCGCCCCATCCGCAATTTGGAGGTCAAGTTCACCAAGGTGAGGAGGGTGCCCCGTCGACTCGACGGCCTGAGACTCCTGCGCTGAGCAGCCTGGTAGGGAGAGTGGGGACCAGGAGCCAACTGTGCTGGGAGTCCGCAGGGAGCTGCCCACACCTGAACGTCTCTGGTGGGGGCCGGCTCCTTGGAAACTGCACTTTTTTGAGGGGCACCTCAGAATGGAAACCACCCGCACCTCTGGCTGGGCGATCTAAGCCTCAAAGCCTGAGGAGAAGCAGGGGAGGAGCAGTGAGTGCAGCGCCCAAGGTGCTGAGTTGCAGCCGGCAGACACCCCCCCCCCCATGTGTCCGGGCCACCGCCCACTTTGAGTGCTGGTGCTTTTGGTGAATGAGCATAGGGTGACTTCTTGGTAGAGGGCTTTCTGAGCTGAAGGACATGGGTTAGGGGGCCTGGGGTGGGGGAGAATTTGAGACACACCAGAACTGCAACTCAGAAGTAGGTCTTCCTGGACAATGAGAGAAGGGTCTGGTACCGTCCATCTGTTGTGTTCACCCTGAACCCAGCTTGCCAAGAGAGCGTGGGGAGGAAAGATGGACGTCACTGAGGAGTACTCCTCAAGGCCTCTCGATCTGGGCCCAGGGAAGAAGCGGCAGGTTGAACAAGGCCATCCGCAGTGCCCAGGCCTGGTGGTGCTTGCCCTCTCCTGGGAGGCTGGAACTGGCAAAGTGGTGAGCTCACCTGCCCCAGAGCTTCAGGGACAATGATGTCTGGGAACAGAGAAGGCTCAGAGAGGAAGAACAAGTCTAAATTCAGAGATGCGCTGCTCTGCCTGCTAGGTGTACGGGTTTCAGGTCTTGGAAACCTCGGCCCCTCTTATTTTCCTGTCTTGTCCACCGAGCTCAACTCCAGCTGACAGGATGCAAGAAGCCGCCTTCATGGGTTTTATTTTCAAAAGTAGCAATTATCCCTCTTGAATAATTTTAATCAAAAGGTGAAAAGTGGCAGGTCGCTATGTGTGGGCTTCAGATTCTGATCTGTTGGTACTTAGTCCCCCGAAGTAGTCGGCCATGCCGTCATATAAATTGCATGACATTTACATGAACTGTTTTCCCAAGGAAGGCTCTGTAATCAAGAGAGGCACAGCCCTGGGAGGGCTGAAAGTTTTTTAAAATGTAGTTTCCTCGGTCATGTCAGCTTCGGAGGGAGAATTCCAACATCGGGGCTGGGAACCGAGCAAATAATGGCTTCACTTTTCAGACCTCACTGTGATGATCCTCTCTTGTTCTGGCGGTGGCTGTTCTGTTTTGTTTTTTACAGTTCTGTAAAAACACCACAGCAGCCAGAAAGTGAACAGGATTGCCTCTTCGCTTAGCATTTTACAGAATCCTCCCACAATTGTCTGGCTACAAAGCAGGAAAAGTTTGCCTCTTTTTAGGCGATTTCCTGGAACACTTTAAAGATGCAGCCTTTATGGAGAGCAACCTGGGAGATTGTCAGAGGAGTAATTGGTTCTGACAGAGCCCCCTCCCCTTTGAGGGTTGAAGGTCTGGGGGTGTCTGACAGAAACTGCGGAATATGGTAAGATGCAGGGGACTGAGAGCTGCCACCCTTGGCCCCAGGGATGTTCCAGGAGATACTAGCTCCAGCTGCCTGGTGCCTAGCTACCCCTTTCATCCCCTTACTAGTTCCCACCTGCTCCCCCTGGGCTTCCTGTGCACCTCTGCAGAGACCCCTCAGAACAATGAAAAAGGCCAAGGTGAGTCTTGTGCCATCAGGGTGTCCTGGGCTAAGGATAGAAGCCAAAGATGTAGAAGAGCAGAATCAAGACCCGGGACAAACAGTGGGCTGTGAGGCCTGTGAGCCAGCAGAGGTGTGCGGTTTTCCTGACTCCCTGTGCTCCTGCAGCAGGGAGGACTGGATGGAGCCCAGGCAACGGCAGGGTGATTTACCAGCTTCCAGAAGGATGACTTTATCAAAGCTTCTTCATTTGTTCTCAAACTTTTGCACTGGGAGCAGGGTCATGAGGAGAGGAAGGGTCCTCTGGGGTTCCCCATACTGATCCTAGAAGTGGCAGCCTCTTCCACGTTAGGGACCCACTTTCTTTATCAAGTCTCTCCCAGTAGGAGAGGTTCTCTTTCAGGGTTTCCAATTCACCAAAATACAAAATGTTGCCATCCCTCTTATGAGAAATAAAATTCCCCCAAATCTCCTGAAAACATAGTCACTTTGAGTTTAGCTGAATCCGGTGGAAGTTACTGGAAAGAGTGCCAGCAGGGTTCTCTTGTGTGACCACCACCTTCACCTCCATCCAGAACACCTTCCAGGGCCTTCAGTAATAAAATATGAATTCTGTCTGCATCTCACGGTATCTTTAACCTTACACCTCAGTAATGTCCCATTCCTGCTGGTTCACATGTCAATGAAGATGGTTTCGTACTAGACCCGTCAGCTAGTATATTGTGATTCGCAACAATTCAGCCTTGGTGGGCCGTGCCTGTGACTGTTTCATTGGTTTTGTTTATAATTTGCTTTAGTGGAAAGAAAACTGGCAGTGGGAACCACTTACAAGATCCTACTTACTGGTAGAATAACAAAAACAGCTTTGCTCAGTGAGAAACAAATGCTGTGAGGGAGAAATATACTCAGCCAGTCTGCAGTTTTCACTTGAGGTTGTTGGCTTGCAAGGTCAATGTCATGGACAACTAAGTAATATTTACACACACACACACACACACACACATATACATGGACACACACACATACACATACATACATGGACACACACATACATACACATACACACATACATGGACACACACATACATATACACGGATGCGCACATATATATAGTTTTAAAAGAGTGTGCCTAGAGATGACGTGTATGTAGCAGACATCCGATCACTGCAATCTGCCTCCATTCCCTGCTATTTAGATTCTGTTTTACCACCTTCTCATTTTCCCTCCCCCTTGGAACTGATACCAGGAAGGGCCTAGAATCAGCAATTTTCACTGACAGTCTCTATTATCTAACCGACGAAATTTCATCTTCCTTCAAATGGGCCTGCTCCTGGCTTCACTCTCCCCTGCGCACTGACTTAAATCCTTCTCTGCTTATTAATTTCTTGCTGGTGCCGAGTAATTACTTGCCGCATGGCAAAAGTGAACTCTTGGATTTGGTTTCAGCTGGAAGAATAAACCTGTAATTGTAGCCAGGCCTCTTCCCTGCATGCTTCCCTGGGGGCCTGGCCTCCCAGGGAAGGTGCAGGCTGAGCTTCTAGAAGTTGGATGGGTCCTACTGCATCTTCCCTCTTAGCTCCAAGCTCCTAGTGACGGTCTGGGGTAGGCACTGCTCACCGCCCTAGCCAAAGCCTGGCCTGCATTGGAGGTTTACTCCAGAGGTAGCCCGGGGTGGTTTCTTTCTGATAAGCTTCAAAACATACACAAGAGAGCCTAAAGCAATGGTAACCAGCCACACACTTCTCTCTCTCTCTCTCTCTCTCTCTCTCTCTCTCTCTCTCTCTCTCTCTCTCTCACACACACACACACACACACATACACACATCTACTCTCATCAGGGAATCTTTGTGTTTTAAACAAATCAACTTCAGTCACTGAAAGTAGCTCTGCAGTGATACAATTATTATTATCATTTTACTAACTTGCATAAAGTTATGTGATATGTTTTGGGCTGTCCTGGTGGCTGTCCTGGTGGCTGCTCTGGTAGCTACCCTGGTGGCTGCTCTGGTAGCTACCCTGGTGGCTGCCCTGGTGACTGTCCTGGTGGCTGACAGGTCTTCTCTGCCATCAGAGCATGCTTTGTGTGTTAGCCCTCCTCTGTTTCTGATTCCGTCCAAAAACCACTTCTTTTGGGGTTTGTTTTTTAAATTTCATGTGCATTGATGTTTTGCCTGTCTGTATGTATATGTGTGAGGGTGTAGGATCCCCTAGAAATGCAGTTACAGACAGTTGTGAGCTGTGATGTGGGTGCTGGGAATTGAACCCAGGTCCTCTGGAAGAGCAGCCAGCACTCATTACAGCTGAGTCACCTCTCCAAGCCCGCAAAACCACACATTTTAGCGCCATCTTTTAAAGTTGATTAGAGATTAGAACACAGTCTGAATGGGTAGAATCCATCTCGGTAGACTGATTCGATAAATTCCTTTTAAATATTCTATTTTCAGCTGTGTTTTGGATAATTGAGGCTTCTATAAAATAATCTTTTTGCGAGTTACTTATTTCTGGATATAAATTATAGTTTACTATATCACTTAAAGTAATCTAAAATGTTTTTAACCCAGCGACTTAGTTTGGTGTTCCAGTGCTGGCTTTGTAAAAGGCCCAGGGAAGTAGACATTGTGAGGGGTGCAGAGATAATGCCACCATGTGGCTTGGAGGAAGCCTAAGGATTTATGGGAAGATCTCAAATAAACCTAGGTCCTGGGGGTCTTACTTGAAAGGAGGAAGTGTGTAGCTTACAGCCTTTTAGGACCCGGCAGACTGTATGCCGATTTATACACACACCTGCCCAGCCTTTTCCTAAAGCCTACAAATACAAAAGCTTGAACGTGCACAGTCTTTCTTACCATTTAATGCAGCTATTACTTGGCAAATCCATGTTATTGCTACAAACAAAGATATCATTAAAAAAAAACCTCTAAAGAACTTTAAATTAATTCTTCTCCCAGTTGGTTGCGTTATATAATTCTGTGTTCCGTTCCCCCACTCCAGGTCTCATCTATAAAACATCCAGGGGAGGGGGTCGGGGAAGAAGTCAGGCAAGACGTTACCTAAGACCCTTAGCATGTTGAAATTGTATGATTTTGATTTAAGCCTAATTTGTTACACTTCCTTTCCCGGTTAGATATTTATCAACAACGACTGGCACGAATCCAAGAGTGGAAGAAAGTTTGCCACATATAACCCTTCAACACTAGAGAAAATATGTGAGGTGGAAGAAGGAGATAAGGTGGGTCCTCCCCCTCCCCCTTTTCTAAGTAATTCAATTAGAGAGAAATGGAGGCCGGGGAAGCTGTGTGGCTTGGCTGTAAGACACGTGGGCCCACCTCCAGGTAGGGCCAGGGCAACCAAAGCAGCCGGTCGGTATGTGCAGCTCAGTCACAGCCTAGCACGGGATCAGTTACAGATGGTCCTCTACAAAGAGTCGAGTCTTTGATGGATGTTTCTCCATCTCTGAGGATGACCTCAGCTGTCTTCATCACACAGCTAAAGGGAAGGTTTTTATCAATTATTTCAACCTGTAAGCATTAAAGGATCTTTCCAGAAGGCATTTCCTGCTGCTGTGCTTCACCAAAAGCAGCGTTCTGGCAGGAGACACTTAAAAGGAGGTGGGGGCTGAAGGGTGGGGAGGACGCTCCCAAATGATCCAGGGAGTAGTGACTATGCCACGTGACTGCTCAGTTTCTGGGCTAGTGGAAAACTCACATGATCCCGTGAGGCTGTAGTCTGCATAGACCTTTTGCCTAGTGTAAGATCTATCTCCTTTATCTCATGGGCATGAGGGGACTTCTACATGTGCCCTTTGTACATGTCAAAGTCATCAAATGTATCTTAAATAGAAGGGCCCCTGATGATAGCAGGCTCCTACAGAGGGAAGGAAGAAAACGTGGCTCTCTGCTTAACCACTGAAGTGCCTGCCTGCCTGCCTGCCTGCCTGCCTGCCTGCCTCTTTCCTTTCTCCTTTCTTCCCTCCCTCCCTTCACCTCTTCCTCCCTTCTTCCCTCTCTCCCTTCCTCCCTCCCTCCTTCCCTCCCTCCTTCTCTTCCTTCCTTCCTTCCTTCCTTCCTTCCTTCCTTCCTTCCTTTCTCCCTTCATTTCTTCCTCCTTCCTCTCTCTCCTTTTCCTTCCTCCTCTTCCTCTCTTCCTTCCTCCTTCCTCCCTTCTGTTCCCATCCCTTCCCCTCACCCTTTCTCTTTCCTTCCTCCATTCCTCCCCTTCCCCAACCCCAATTCTGAGATTGCATCTTGCTTTATTTCCCAGACTAGTGGAAAAATCCTAGGCTCTGGGATCTTCCTAGGACTACAGATACTAGACGTTTTTGTTTTCTCTCTGGTGTTACAGGTCCACCCTAGGGCCTTTTGCATGCTGGGTAAACACTCAGCTCCTTGTTTCTTGAGATTGGTTCTCACTATTTAACCCCAGTCTGGCCTTGAACACTTGATCTTCCTGCCTCCACCTCCCTCATCAAGTGCCGAGGTTACAGGTGTACACTGTCACCACTGCTGAACAGATTTTTGTTGTTTTTCTTTTGAGACAGGATTTCTCTAGGTAGCCCTGGATGTCCTAGAACTAGCTTTGTAGACCAGGCGGGCCTTGAACTCACAGAGATCTGCCTGCTTCTGCCTCCTGAGCCCTGGGATTAAAAATGTGCATCACCACCACCCTGCCAGATTTTCTTAATGTGTGCATTGGTGAGGCCAAGAGGGTAGAATAAAGGTGAAGAAGACTGGAGTTTCCTTCCACAAGTGCCATCTTTTCTATGTGCACAGGACACAGTGGCTCGCCTGCACAAACTGCATAGACCCTGCTCCATGTGGTTCCTTAGACTGAAAAGCAAAGAAATGAGGGGGGGCTGGGGAAGAACTGGGGTGGGGGGGGTGGCAAAGGGGGCAGGCTGCCCATAAATGCCAGGAGGAAATGGGAATTCTCCAGCAAGCGCTGGCTCTTCCCATCACCTGAAGGGGCGCTTTGCTCTGTGCACCCAGAGACAAAGGCTACCCTGGCCTCCACTCAGGAGCCAGTACAAGAACCACGCTGTCCAGCATTGGAGATGGTCTTGGCAGAGGCCTCTCCTGACTGGGGTGCAGCATTGGCTACCTGCCGCATCACCCCAGGGAGACACTCTGCACCAAGCCTGTCTGTCTGTCTATCAGCAACCAGCTCCTTAGAGCCCATTCCCCTGAAAGGAGGAGAGGTGATTCTCCTGTGCATATCTCACACTCTGTCCTTTTAAAAGATAAAGGGCAGAGGCAAGGCTCAGTTGCAGGAGGCTTGTCCAGCACATGCAATGTTCCAGTTCAAGTCTTGGCTTAAAAAAAATACCACAAAGCTCTATGGCTGCCCTTCCTTAAGTGCAACACTTAGTGTGGACATGGTGGTCTCTGTGTGTGTTGAAATGGAGCTGACACATAGAGAATCTTTCTTAAAGTTTTAAGTTTTATTTTACTTATTATTAGCAATGTACACAGCATGTCTGTGACTGGAGACACTCCCTGTGTTCACCAGGAGGTCAAAGGGCAACTTTTGGGAGTCGTTCCTCTCTTTCCATTATGGATTCTGGGGACTGAACTTGGATCACCTAGCGTTCACAACAAGCACTTCGCTGGTTGAGCCATCATCTCTCTGGCCTGGGAAATCTTTTAGTCTTGAGTCATCAAGAAAAATATTTGAGGTGAACGATTGTATGAAACATTAATACTTAACCCGTACAAAAAAACTAAAAACAACTTACCATATAAAGAAAAAAAAATCACTTGAAAGCCCCCCAAGTCATCCTGGGAATTAAAAAAAATATGTTGCTTTGAAGCTCTGGGCTGCCCCCTCTTTTCTCAGCTCCACAGCAAGACGCTGTTGTGTTGTGGGCCCTCAGACTGCGGTTGTGTGAAAAGCGACACATTCTCTCTGTTGTTTTGCCTTGCAGCCTGACGTGGACAAGGCTGTGGAGGCCGCACAAGCTGCCTTCCAGCGGGGATCCCCGTGGCGCCGGCTGGATGCCCTGAGCAGAGGCCATTTGCTGCACCAGCTGGCTGACCTTGTAGAAAGGGACCGTGCAATCCTTGCTGTAAGTACTGGCACTGGGCAGATGTGTGGGGGTGGGGGGTGGGGGACGACTGTCCTCACTGCCCTTGTCACTGAGGGATCTGTCCCCATGGGATGCAGCTGGAAACACCTGAGGTGTTTGTTTTGTGGGGCTATGGGTCTGTTTGGTCTTTGGGTGTGGGTAGCAGGTGTCCCTGCCTCAAGACTTCCTCCTTATATTGAAGTCAGGCGTCCTCCACTGCAGATCAGCTTCTTAGCCTAGCTGTGTAAAGGAAAGGATTTGCCTCTGTGGTTTCCAAAGCAGAGGCTGGGTTCACCTGACCTTACCTGGACATTTATGTCGTAGCTGTTTTCTGCTTCACGTTAACTTCCTTGCAAACACAATTCTAACCTTTTCAGAGTTCTGCTAGTCTCCCCTTACCTGGGGTTTCAGTCATCCAGAATGACCTCAGCTCAGAAATACGACATGAAAAATCCTAGAAATAAGCAATTGGCCTTGTATCGCAGTGAACTGTTATAATTTGTAATTTATTAGCTACTTCTTCTCATCTCTTATGGTGATTTGCAAGCTAAGCTTTTCTGTGGAAATTCAGTATAGGAAAAAAAAATGCGGTATGAATTTAAGGGTTAGGTGCTACCTGCAGATTTCAGTCGTCAATGCTGGGAAGATGTGAGGGCACAAATGACATTGTTTACAGAAAATCAAAGTCCTTGCATTATCCCTGTATCATCCCAGAACAAAACAGCAGTGAGCACATGCAGAATGTTGGTGAGGATGAGATTTGGTTATGGAAGATGCACAACATAAAGGGTCTAGGCTCAAATTCCAGCCTTGCCACTTACTAATTACACGCTAGTTTCTTAACTGCCTGAGACGTGTTTCTTCAGTCAAATGTCACAGATAATGATATCCAAGTGCTGCTTGAAAAAGAGCCATTTAAAATCATCAGAGACCCCAGCATACAGTAAGCACCAACGAGGAGATAGCTATTAGAAAGAATAGCTATCATACTGACGCTACAAGAGCCCCAGGCTCTGACCCAAGCTGCCCCGTCCCCCCTTCTGGCCAGTGTCTTTTAGAGATCTTAGCTTCTCTGCTAGGAAATAGGAACAGGACAGCAATACAGGGTGTGCACAAAGGCTGGAGGGCTGGGGAGGCATTGAGAAGCGGGAAGTCTGTGGGTTAACAAGATTCAGCCCTGCTTTGGTCCTGAGGCAGATGACCAGAAGACATCACTGGGCCACAGGAAGTCTTTTGTTTTTAAATGTTTTAGTCAGTGTTATTTGTGTGTGTGGTGCAGGGTGCATTGTGTGGGTGTGCACTTGCCACAGTGTCTGTGTAGAGGTCAGAGGACAGCTTTCAGGAGTTTGTGTCTCTTATTTTACCATTTCCATCGAAGGGTTCCAACTCAGGGTCTCAGGTCTTGATGGCAAGCACCCGCACTGGAAGGTATATCACCAGCCCCACAGGGAGTCTTGAAACCATCATGACCTTCGCTCTAGATGATGTACAATTCAATTCCTTGGTTAAAATTTTGTCTCAAACCCAGTTTGGAAGTGGGGACATCACCTTTTGGGTCATTGATTCAAAAAAATTAGAAAAGGGTTTTTGGTTTTGTTTTTTGTTTGTTTGTTTGGTTGGTTGGTTGGTTGGTTGGTTTTGTTTTGTTTTGTTTTGTTTTTTTCTGATGTTGAAAATCAGGAGAGTAGCCATCCTTTTAAAGAACACTATCAGCCAGGATCCTTGAGTTGCTTTGGTCCTGAGTTTGTGGACTCCTGGGGCCTAGGGGAGCTCTCCTTGAGAGACATATGCAGATGCCTTGAGCTCTGTCTCCTTCTCCTGGTGCTAGGCCTCGTGTTTGCAATGACGAACCTAAGCGAGAGTGGCTTCCTCCCAGGGTAAAAGCTCCAGAGAGCCTCTGGTTTCTTCCTCCACCGAAAACCAGCCGCACTGTTCAAGCTGCCAAACTGGCTTTTTCAAAAACATTTCTGTTCCCCCCCCCCCCCCCCCCCCGCATGAGCTCATCGGTCTGCAATGAGTACTAATAGCAGGCTGAAGAGGATGTGCCCTGGGTAACCCTCCCCGCCCTGTCCTCAAGTGTCAGCGACGTCCATGGCAGTGCGTGGCCACCTTCCTCTCCTGCCCCACTGCCCTGGTACTATAGCATGTTCATAGCAGACAGAAGCAGGTGGGGGGATGGGGCCGTCACCCAGCGCACCACTTGTGCCACTACAACCTGGTTGCCCACAAGAAATAAGATCCAGCTCTTGGCCCCAACATTAAAGGGCCCCGAGAATGACTGGGAAATATGGCTTTGAAAACTCTAACCACATCATAGGAGGGCGCCCCTCGCTCTCCACCTTGATATGGTTTCCTGCTTTTTTGAGTAGCAAAATGCTTTATTCTGTTATATTCTCATGCCGGCTCAGTGGTTTGGTGGAACTGGGTGTTTATTCTGTGTTCAAGGTTTGGAAACAGATGTTGGGACCTCCATGGCTCGTGACTTTTCTCACTCTGTTGAGGAACCTAGGCCCAAGCTCTGGCCCTCTGGGTGCTCATCGCCATGAGTGCCACACAAGGCTCCTCCTTGAGAGGAGGGGCTTAACCTTTGAGTTTGGGTGCCATTTCCGAACCCCCATTTGCAGCCTGGGCACACTAGCATTTGGGGCAGCCACACTAGCAGCTAATTGTCCTGTAGCATCTGAACACCATATTAATTTTTTTCAGAAGGTTGCATTTTTCTCTTAATATGCTACAGAAAATAAGCTTGGGAGTGGCAGAGGTGGCCCCGTGTCTGAGTCACAGCAGTAAGGCAAGCACCAGCTCCAGTCTGGAGCTGACACTTGATTTCTCAAGCTCCATCCTCTACCTGAACCCCAATCTCCTCTGCTACCACTCTTCCTCCTCCTCCTCCTCCTCCTCCTCCTCCTCCTCCTCCTCTTCCACATCTTCCTCCATCACTCTTCCTCCTCCTCCTCCTCCTCCACATCCTCCTCCATCACTCTTCTTCCTCCTCCTCCTCCTCCTCCACATCCTCCTCCATCACTCTTCCTCCTCCTCCTCCTCCACATCCTCCTCCATCACTCTTCCTCTTCTTCTCCCCCCTTCTTCTCCTCCACCACCTCTTCTTCTCTCCTTTTTTTTTCTTTTCCCTTTGTGCATGTGGAGATGGATATCTGTCTTAGTTAGAGTTTCTATTGCTGTAATAAAACACGACAGCCAAAAGCAACCTCGGGAGGAAAGGGTTCGTTTCAGCTTAGAACTTTCAGGTCCCACTCCATCACTCAGGGAAATCAGGGCAGGAACTCAAGGCAAGACCTGAAGTAGAAGCCATGGAAACATGATGCTTACTTACTGGCTCGCTCAGCCTTCTTTCTGTCTTACACCATTCAGGACTACCTGTCCAGGGTTGGCACTGCCCACAGTCAGCTGTGGACCCTCCTTAATTAATAAAAAAAAAAATGCCCCCACGGACTTGTGTACAGACCAATCTTGTGAGGGCACTTTCTCCCCAAATGACTCTAGCTCCTGTCAGGTTGATGAACCAGTAGTCAGTACAACATGTGAATATAGATGTGCATGCTCAGGTCTTGTGTGTGTGTGTGTGTGTGTGTGTGTGTGTGTGTAGGTCAGAGGTCAACATCATGTCTTGTTCCACAGGAGCCACACACTTTTTGGTTTTTGGTTTTTGGTTTTGAAACAATTTCTGATTGGCTTGAGGCTCACTAATTAGGCAAGGCTTGCTGACCAGTGAGCTCCAGGGATCTGTCTCCTTCTTCGCACAGGAATTACAAAAGTCTGCCACCACACCTGGCTTTTCTCAAATGTGGGTTCTGGGGATTGAACGTAGGTCCTCATGCTTGAATGGTAAGCACTTACCAACTGAGCTTTCTCCTTATCCGCCCCTCCCATTTAAGGAACTTTCAGCATACATTTATTGTGAACTGGGTTTTGTTTGTACTGATTCGTTACAACCGACCCAGAAAATTCAAGTTACTTCTCTACTAAGCAATCTTGCTTGAATTAATGATTTCAATCTGTAGGTAATGCTTACTGGATGCTCTCCACAGACCTGACTTGTAGGCTCTGGCCTTACAGCATGTATTATCTCATTTCAAAGTCAGGAAGTTGAGGCCCAGAAAAAAATAAACACCTTGTCCAAGGCTACCAAACCTGAGGTAGAAATCCAGGACGGGAAGCAGATGGATGCCGTGTCCCAGATTTGCCCACAATGCTCCATCTTTCCTTATCACAGAAAAGAGCAAGAAGAGACATATCCTTAGCTTCATGCACAACCATGTTCATGCACTTGAGGGCTGTCCAGAGCTGGGGGGTCTTTGGACATTCCTGCAAGTATAGGCTTCTCCTCAGAAGATGAAAGTGGATATAAATCCACACGGGCCAAAGGTGCAGGGTACTAGGTGTCATGCTGGTCTCTAAGTGGCTGATGTTCAGGGCCAGCCTCAGACTCTCAGACCCAGACAAGCTCTATCATCTTCAGGAAGTCTGAGTTCTTCCTCCTCAGGAAGAATGAGGGTCATCAAGTACCCATCCAGTTCGTAAAAGAAAGCTGGTCCGTCTATCAATTAGCATCTGGACAATAGCACTTCAGTAAGCTACTTATTTGAGTGTTATGTTCCCCAATTGCTTTAGTTCACACACCAGTCCCAAGAGGGTGAAACTGATAATATCTTCTTTTTACAGTACAGGAAACTGAGGTAGAAGACATCTGAGGGCTCAGCCAACATCAACCAGAAATGACGATTCCCATGGCTAGGGAGATGGTTCAGTCAACAGAGTGTTTGCAGCATGAGCATAAAGACCTGAGTTTGGATCCTTAGCACCACATAAAAAGCTAGGCATGGCAGGATGTAGTTGTAAATCGCGCAGCTAAGGAGCTGGGAATAGATAGGAGGATCCCGGGGCTCACCAGTCTGGCTAAATTGGTGCGCTCCAGGCTCAAAGAGAGACCTTGTCTCAAAAAGTAAGGTGACGAGGAGTTGAGAAGCTCCTGAATACATATGTACTCATATGCACGTGTGTCCACACACTCACGAATATGTACCCACAAACATACCACACACAAAAGCTGTGGTTGTTTCTGTTGTCTCTGAAGTAGAGGTCAGAGAGAGGAATCCTGACTATTTCAAGTCTTCCAAATGTCCAGGGACAGCCACTTAACAGGTGAGAACTAGGATCCCTGGAAGTTAAGGCTGGCTGGTGTCACTGGGCCCTGCTAGCCTTAGTGAGTACACCCTCATTAGTATCTTCCAATGGGAACAGAGGCAACCAGCATCCAATAAGACACAGGCGAGTGTCTTGGGAGTAAAGCCCTGAGTTGGAATAAGGAGGCACCTCCCTTCCTGTCTCTAGCATCATCTAGCTCCATAGAGATTTCAACAGGAATTCAGCCCTAGGCAATGTGACGAGTGTAGACTTTCTGTGAGGCCAGATAAGTGGATGTTTCAGCACAGCATAGGGCTGCCTGTGTGAAAGACAAAGGGGTCTCTTTCACCCAGGCTAGAAATAGAGAAGAATCCCAACATTGAGCAGCGGCACCCAAGCATAGTCCGGCTGGCTTGCCCTCCCTTGCCTGTTTCCGCATCCGGCCAGCAGCCTGCTTGGGAAGCCTTGCACTGTTGTGCTGGTGGCCTGACCCTCCTGAGCTCCCTGGTTCTTTCCAGTGCCACCCTGACCAGATCAGCTGAGAAGGAAAACCCAGTGTCTTCCCTTTCCGTTCTGAAAAAAAAAAAAAGAAAGAAAAAAAAAGCCATCCTCTTGCCAGCCAGATTTCTTGGAAGCTCCCTAGGGGTACACGAATTCATGTGTCTGGATGGTACATTGGAGACTGCTGCACTCTGGATGGAAGAGCAAATGCCAGGGTGGATGGCACACAGCACACGTTCAAATGAGCATCAGTGGAGACAGTGCCCCTGTTCACCAGGCCCCGGCTTCAGGCACCAGGCAATAAAAGGGGAGGGGTCAGTCCTTGCCGATAGCGGGCAGGTCCATTTCAATGTAGAGGCAGGTTTTCTGAAGTGTTGTGTGAGGACTGAGGTCTAGAGAGCCATGCTCTGGGTTTGTGCTGTCTCCTGCACCCCTCTACTTAACAACTGGGGGAGGAAGAAAAAGTTATGTCTACAAAAGATGCTGCCTTGTTCCTGCAGACTCTGGAGACCATGGACACCGGCAAGCCATTCCTTCATGCCTTTTTCGTCGACCTGGAGGGCTGCATTAAGACCTTCAGATATTTTGCCGGGTGGGCAGACAAAATCCAGGGCAGGACCATCCCCACAGGTGAGCCTGCACAGACGCCAACCTTGCTTCGGTCTACTGGGGGCCCTGTCTTCTCCTCCCCCCCTTGATCTTTCCCCTGCAGTGCAACTGTCCCATGGACCCTGTCCCTACATGGACCACACTGATTCTTCTTCAAGGGCACTCAATTCATGTTTTGAACTTGAGCCCAAACCACTTCTTTGTGTTACAGATAAGAGAGATCTGGGATTCTTGAAGGCTTCTCTATTTATTTCTTTTAATTTGACCCAGTGAAATTCTTTTTTGTTTGTGGGGTTTTTGTTGGTGGTGGTGAAGGTGTTGTACTTTTGTTGTTGTTTTTGTTTGAAGACAAGGTCTTTCTATTAGCTCCAGTTTGTCCTGGAACTTGCTATGTAGACCAGACTGGCTTTGAACTCCCAGAGATCCACCTGCCTCTGCTTCCCAAGGCTGGGATTAAAGGCGTGTGCCACCACGCCCGGCTCCATGTGGACTTCTTACCCACAATTGTACTCTTCCCCTGTGCCACTTCTTTTCTAGATGACAACGTTGTGTGCTTCACCAGGCATGAGCCCATCGGGGTGTGTGGGGCCATTACACCAGTGAGTATGAAAGTGTTCCTTCACCGACTGTTTCTGCTCACTGTAACAGCCACTGGCTGGGGACAGGCAGTGGGCACAGGACTCGACACCTGAGGGCTCCTAAGATAGATCAGGGTGTTCAGTATGAGGTACAATGGATTCTAGCTGAGTGGTCTGCATAGCTGCTTCTCTGGAATAGAGTCTCTTAATTGGGCCTGGGGCACAGGAATGTTTGGTCACCAGAGAAGTGGGCTTTGCAAACAGTAAGACCTGCCTGGACAAAGGCATGGATCGGTGGCCCTCCTCGGACAGAAACAGAGGAAGGCTGGCAAGTAGGAATTCAGGCTAGGATAAGCACACCTGGGAGATAGATAGTAGGTCCCATTCCTGCAGCCTAGGACACTAAAGAGCTGAGCCCTGCACGGGTTGGGGAACTTGACCCTGCCTATCTGGGAAGCCCTGAGCCACTTCCATAGCAACTGAATGGATGAGGACTGAGGGGACAAAGGAAATGTCACTCCTTTGGCAAGCATTTTGGAGAGAATAAGACACATAGGGTAGAACTCTTGTCCATTAGCATCTTCCAGGATCAGCCGAGCAAGCACTAGACTCTGGCAGTCCTGCATACTCCGATGCTGCCCTTCAAAGCCCAATCCAGGCTGTACAAAGGAAGCATCCACAGAGGTGGCTGGGCCCTGGGATGTGGGCACAGTGGACCTAAGCCTCCAGGCCCCTTTCTTGCTCTCTGGCACAGTGGAACTTCCCCCTGCTGATGCTGGCCTGGAAACTGGCTCCTGCCCTGTGCTGTGGGAACACCGTGGTTCTGAAGCCAGCGGAGCAGACTCCTCTCACCGCTCTGTACCTAGCCTCTCTCATCAAAGAGGTAAGGAGTCTGACGAGGAAACAGTATGTGTTCTGGATAGATCCACGCACCCAAGAGCTAGGCATCATCGAAAGCAGTGACAACAGCCGGCCACCAGCTCGCTATGCAGAGGGAAGGGCGTGACTGGCTAGCTTAGTGATTATGCACATGCGAGCTGATCTGGAAGCTGCTGTTCCTCACCACGGACCTAATCAGAACCTGCCTCTCTCATTAAGGCATAAACCAGTAGTTAGCTCTCTGTGTTTTATCTAGAGCATTGCAGGAGGGGGCCAAAAAAAAAAAAGAGATCTCCAAACCCCATGGGTCCTGGGCTTAGTGGCCATGGGAGATGGGCAGGGTGGCCTTGCCAGCTAGCTAGGTTGTTAGTTGCAGCTGTGTGTAGGTCTCCAGGAGCCTTCCCACTGTCTTCCCCACCCCAAGGGAGCCACAACTCAGGGAAGCAGTGGCCTAGAGGGACACCTGCCAGACACACCTGGCAACATATTTCAGCCGTTCCATCATCGGCACACATGTAGTGAAGATTGAAAGAACAGGAAGAAAGATGAGCTGGAAGAAAGGCGACCGTTTCACTCCCAGCTGGACTGAGGCAGTGGGGTGGTGTACCGGTTGAGGGAGGCTGGGGCTGCTATAACCAGCCAGGACACACCTTCCTCTCACTGGTCACACATGCTTTCATGCAAGAGAAGACTCTAGGCTCTAAGATCACATCTGTTACAGAACAATGCCCAGGAAACTTTAGAGTCCAACACTGTGCCCTAAACTGACAATTTAAAAATAAAGTCTTAGACAAGACCCTGTGCTGGGAACAGCACACCTCTTTAGGTTGGTCTTGTGAACAGGGAGGTCTCCTGCGTGTGCGTAGCATGAGTGTGAGTATGGGGATATCAGCAGTCCCTTGCCTCTGCAAGTGCCAATCCTGGATGGGCCCAGTGGGGCCAGCAAGGAGAAGGATGTAGCTGTAGTAGAGCAATTCACTCTACTCTCCCCAGTGGCTAGCAGCCCCAATGCTCTAGACTCTCAAACACTCGAGACACACACACACACACACACACACACACACACACACACACACACAGCCTTCTATTTAACATGCCTTAAATGGCTGGGTGTTTCCAAACCTCCCCATGACTAACACACCCTCCCATCTGATATTCCTGAATTATTTCTTACTAAAACCTATATTCCATCCTGGTTGCCCTGGACCCAGGCCTAAAGCCCTCAAGGGCCATGAACCCAAATCAAGGGCCATGAACCCCAACTCTTAGTTGTTAGGAGTCTCCCTGTCTTGCACTTCACAGGCCTGATCATTCTGCTTCCCGGCATGAGGGTTCTAAACCTGTCCTTTTCCCTTGGTTTCCTTGCCTGGGAAATCTAAAGTCCCGCCTCTGTCTCCCTGCCCTGCCATTTATTTGTTAGAACGAGCTGGGGGCAGGGACCCTCAGTGTCCCACACTCCGGCTTCTTGTGCAGTTTTGGAACCCATAATGCAAGCATTAAACCAAAACCACAACAGAAGGATTTCCCATTTTACCTGGGCAGAGTATGGTCTGACATTGGCTTGGCAAGGGCATAGGTGTGTGTCTGAAGAAGGGGTGATGAAGATAACTCTTCTTCCTTCAACACACACACACACACCACAGTCTCATATTCATATGTTGACACTCACATGCACACACAGACTCACATATGATCTTTCACACACCGATTCACACTCATACAAACACATTCACAAATAAAAATTCGTTCACATACCAGCCCCACAGACATATACATAGACACATGCTCACATAGGTATGTTCATGTGCACATGTATACACATGCAGATATACAAGCGCATACACACACACACACACACACACACACACACACACACACACATTCTCCCCAACACATCACACACACCCGCACCCCCAACACACACACACACACACACACACACACACTGGCAGTCTTATCCAGGATGGCCACTGCCACCTAGTGGTATCCCTGAGCCTTTGCTAGGATGATAGACTCTTCCTGGGTGTGATCAATTCTCTCACATGCCTTCACCCACAGCCAGCACAGAGGATTAGAAGAACAGCAGTGGGGCGGGGCTGCTGCAGCTAATGTGGGTGCACCTTGGCCAGTGTGTGACCCAGCTGCCCTCTGAGGGAGCTGCTCTGCTTGGGGACTTTACAGGGCTACAACTCTTGGCCACCCCTGCAGATAGGTTTGTAGTAGATGCTGTCAGTCTGATCCTTTGATGCTGTTTTTTTTTTTTTTTTTTGTCCTTCCCAGGTTGGGTTCCCTCCGGGTGTGGTGAACATTGTACCAGGCTTTGGGCCCACCGTGGGAGCAGCCATTTCCTCCCACCCACAGATCAACAAGATAGCCTTCACCGGCTCCACAGAGGTAAGCCCTCTCTGTGAGCTGCTGGCAGAGACAACAACTGCTCCATTATTTGAGACCTACCGACGTTTCCTTGAGAAGCTCAAGTACTATTTGCTTCTCTTTTTCTAAACCTATTAGTAAACTATTAGAAAAAATTTCCAGTTCCCAAACTAAATAAATAGCTAATAGAGTTTGGAAGCCTTAGAAAAAAATAACCGAGAGATAAGATAAAACAAAAATGTAAAATATCCATATAATAAACAACATCATTAAAACCAAGAGATGATAAATAATCTGGGAGAAAACCAGTTGTACAGTACGTAGCTCTCCAAATGTTTATATATCCTTCATATGTGAAGAGTACTGACAAATCAATTTTTTTTTAAAGAAGACAAGCAAAATGCTACCTACCCCAGTCCTGCCATCCCTTTTGGCAGCCAGGGTGAGCATCCTTAGAGAGTTCAGTAAGAATTAGACTCTGGCCTACAACCATCATTCCCTTGCATGGTATTAAACAGGTCCTGGCAATGTGGACACAGCTATCCAGCTTAAAGTCTCAGAGTCTGCCTTGGTCTCCCAGGTCTTTCCCAGCTCTGAGGTTCTTGGTACCTGGCTAAACTTGTTGACAGGATGAGTCAGGAGGCACACTAGGCCAGCCCTGCATCCAACTGAGTACTCAGGTCCCAGAGAGACCCTGTCAGGGTATGTGGTAGGGTGGTCCTGTGTCACTACCTCAGCTACCGATTCTTACTCCTCCTCCCAAGGTGGGCTTGGTCTTTAAAGTCTTTAAAGGGTTCTAGAGAACGGGTCACATGTCATCTTTAGTGTTTCCCTGACTTGACAGTCCTCTCAAACCAGCACCACCTCCATATCGGGCTGGCAGAGTCTCAGCTGTGACTAGCAGGAGTGCCAGGTCACCCGGGATGGTGCCCCACTGCAGTGGCCAGCCTGGTGAACCAAGGCTGGGTGACAGTATGATACATCAGGCCTGCACTGAGGCAGGTGACCAGGGTGCCCAAAGCCTGCCTGTACATGCTCACCACATCTAAGAGTTGACAGAGCCTAATTGTTGCCCTGAAGGTTGGAAAGCTGGTCAGAGAAGCTGCCTCCCGGAGCAACCTGAAGAGGGTCACACTGGAGCTAGGAGGCAAGAACCCATGCATCGTGTGTGCCGACGCTGACTGTGAGTCACTGGGGCTATGGGTCTCTCCTCGCCTCCTGGTGTGCATTCGGGACCCCCCCACACACACACACACACAATGGGATGCTTTCCTCATGGGATGGGCCTGCCATTGTCCCCCATGGGTCCAGGCCTGTTAGAGGGCAGAATATCACTGCTGAGCCATGCAAGTATATGGCTTACGGATACTGCACCTAAGTTCACCTTCCTGCCCCTAAGGAGATAGAAGAGTCTGCAGGTAGTCTGTACACAGGGTCCAGTCTCTCCTACAGGGCCCCTTCTGGGCTAGGGAAGGAGGAGGCAGCTTCCCCACTGTGGGCATCCGGTTTTCTATCTTCAAGCCACTGAGTCTGCAGTCTCCTTTGGCTCTTGAAAGAGTTGAAGTGTTCCTTTCTTCTTTGTCTTGGGCCAGACAGCCTTGCTGACCCTTCAAAACACAAGCCAAAAACATGCTCTGGGTGTCACTCCTGTGTGGCTCTTCCCTGGTAAAGCCACCTGTACAGAGGCTGGGCACAACTTGTGTCTTGCCAGAGCTGGGTGACGCAATATTAAAGTGTGTATATGTTATTGTTGGCACTTGTGTCCAGAAGAGGGCAGGAAGGACCATGGTGAGCATTCATCTTTCTGATCACTGGGTCACCTACCGAAAGGTGTGACTCCTCGAGACCTGAGAGGACCTATGCCTTAGAGAACAGCCTCCCCCCCTTCCCACCCCCATCTGCTCGTGCCAGAAATCCCTGCCGCAGAGAACAAAGGCTTCCGTTCCATGCTCAGATAAGACTGGAATGGCAAATAGCCCTGAGAAATGATAACACGGATACCACTTCTCGCTAAGATGTGAAGGACTGGTTCCTTTCCCTAAAGCTGATTTTCAGTGGGAGAGAAGAGTGAGGAAGAACTCGCTCTTCTTCCCAGCGAGGCTGTGTAGAGGGACTGCTCATCTCTGGCCTGAGCAATGTTGCTCCCAGAGTCTCTGGAACAGTTTTGTATTTAGCCTTCCAGTGACTCACACTTAGGGTCCCAATCTCCCCTTCCCAAAGAGCCAGTCCTGTTTTGTGTTGCTCCACCCGCTGTCCCTACACTGACGAGGGGAACCCTACCTAGGGGCTGGTTTTCCAAGGGTTATGAAAACAGAGCCTGCTCCCCTTTTTCCTTTGGCCTCCTCCTCCAGGGAGTGCCATTCTCCCAAATTAAATCCTGACGTAATGCTCAGGGTGACATGCAATCCTCTGCTACTTCACTCATCCTTCCTGGTTCCCATCAGGGACCAGAAAATTAACTGATGTCTTCAGGAGGGGCCACGCTAACCTGGCCCCTGGCCCAGACGCAGGGGTGGGGTGCAGGGAGGTCTGAGCTCCTTGTGAGACTGTCCTGGTCCAACCCTGCTGAGATGCAGTCCCTCTAGGGACAGGAAAGCTGGGGTGGGGGAGTTCTATGGACAGTTAAACTGGAAAGTGCTCCCACTGGACACTCATTAGCACATTAAAGGCACGGTTTCTTAACTCAGACTTGGTGAATCTAAAAATCCTTCTCTCCTTTGGGAAGCGCCAAGAAAGAAAAATTAGTTTCTGAAATGCAGTCATCTGGGCCCTGTTTTCTTGTGGGGGTAATTAGAGTTGCAGCTGTCAGGCCTGTTGTAACAACTTAATCGCTTCCTCTTGCCTCCCCCGACCCACCCCCAGTGGACTTGGCCGTGGAGTGTGCTCACCAGGGAGTGTTCTTCAACCAAGGCCAGTGCTGCACGGCGGCCTCCAGGGTGTTTGTGGAAGAGCAGGTCTACGGGGAGTTTGTGAAGAGGAGTGTGGAGTTCGCCAAGAAGAGGCCAGTTGGAGACCCCTTCGATGCCAAAACGGAGCAGGGGCCTCAGGTAACCCATCAACAGACATGTCCCTATGTGTGGTGCCCCTGCGGGGACTGAGCTAGGCAAAAGCATGGTCACAGACAGGATTCCCGCCTCCTAGGAAAAGAACTAGCTTGTGCTGTCCACTCAAGGCTTTTCTTTAGAAGCTGATGGAACTGTTTCTGTGAGGAAGTGGAGGGGTATCCACGGGAATCAGGGAGGAGCCAGTGCATCCCGGGCACGAGGCTATCTGCCGTGTATCCGGCAGCCTTCGAACCCTTCTTGATACGGTGACCTTCACAGCCTGGGGATAGAGAGAGTTCCCTGAACCCTGCCAAAGAGGGAGACAGTCAGGGCAATGATTGACAAGCTTGACTCAAGGGCCTTCAAGGCCACATGCATTATAGCGTGAAGTAACCCTCGGTAACCAGAGGGCGGAGAGATTCTAGGGATTGGGCTATATCCTGGGCAGCGAGAACAGGTTTCTGCAAGCCTGGTTTGGGAATGTGAATAGCTCCAACCAGGAAGTTTGTAAAGTGCATGCTTGCACATCTCCACTGCAGCAGAGAATGGTGGCAACTCTGTTTTTCCCAGAATCCTGCTTAGCCCTCAGGTTTCCAATCATATCAATGGCTTACTCCCTGCTGTCTATCCCAGAGGCACACTGAATTGGCACCAAATGTTTACACGGGATACTTCTGAGCCCAAAGGAGGCTCTGTGGCTTTGTTCCTTCCAGCCCTTACTTTTCTCATCTGGGAAATGGGAGTAAATGAAGGATATAGCATCACCAGGAAGAACTCAGCAAAGGCAGATGCCCAGACTGGCAATTCTCTGACCTAGAAGATGCACATTCCCCATGTGATTTCAGGGCATCCTTGTCAGTTTTGCTTAGCTATTCTGTGTGGATGCTGGCTGGAGAAGAAATGGAGGAGGATTTTCTGGCTAAGGCAACACCAACTTTGACTCCAACCCATGTGCTCTGTGGCTCTGGTGTCACGTGTCCCTGGTGGGGAAGCTGTGTGCATTCCTCATGCCCAGCCTCAACCACAAACTCTACAGTCCTGTCACAGGGTAGTCCATGGTCTCCGTGCAAACATGGCCACAAACCAGTACTGAATCCACAAATTCTAGCATTCAGCTGGAATAGGCGGAAAACTTTTTCTCCTGATGGTTCTCTCCTTTTCTTCCCAAATCTCTGGTGTGACATTTCCGGGGAGTGGGTCAGGGAGAGGCTGTCTGTCCATCCTACCTGGGCTCTCTGTGCACAGTCCCTGTGGAACTCACTCACACTGTCTAACAGGACTCTAGTTAGGATCCTGTGAGTGTTCTTACCCCGCCCACCCTCCACAGACCTGTACGGTTTTACTCTGCAAAGCTGTCCAGCTGCCTAAACACTCCTGTGTTTCTCAGGCCTGTGGAAGAGCTTGCTGACCTAGATCGGGGGCCGGGGCTGGAGACTGCTTGCTGGAACATTCCATCATCTTTTGGGTTAACTTGGCAGCCGAGCAAGGAAGCCACCTGGCCTGCTCGGGATCCGGAGGCGTCCTCTGCAGAGGTCCTGTGGGGACCATCTTTTCTCACTTCTGGTGCTGTGCCCTGCCCTGTCATTTCCCTTCCTGCCAGATCTTCCTTCCTGTACTGTAGGCACCAGCTGACATTTCACGGATGGCTATTAGATTTAAACAACGTGGTTATGAGGGCTCATGGTGTGGGGGGGGGGAGTGGAGCATGGGTGTGTAGGGGTTCTGACAGGGACCTACGCTGCCTGCAGAACAGATGGGGTCTGCCGGTAGAACTTAGTTCCAGCCAGCCAAGACCTGAGGCCTGATGAAGTTCCGCCAATGTGCTATGTTGGCCCCCTAGGAGGAGAGAGAGGTTTTGTTACATAAGGACTCCCCCACACACACTTAAAAAAATGTTTTTAAGTGACATTTATTTATTTAGTTTGTATGTGTATACGTTTGTGAATGGGAGGAGGGGTGCACACACCACAGCAAGGATATGAAGGCCAGAAGCAGTCTACTTCTTCTATGTGGACCTTTGCTGGGCCCAGGATTCAGCTCAGGTTATCAGTCTTGACAACCAGCACTGTTATTTGCTAAGCATCTCACCAGCCCATCTGGAACTTTTGAACCAAGATGCGGTTCGCCCAGAGAAAGGCAGAGAAGACTGGGAACTGGATGTGTTTGGGTTTTTCTCATTACTTTTTGTAGGTATGTAAGCATATTGCTCTAGACCCTAACCATGTACAAAGGACTGCAGTGAAGGGGTTCACTATCTCCACCACCACCCCATTCTCACCTCTTCCCCCATCGGGGCTCCCATGTGGCCTTTATTCCAGGAGTACTCCTCCAGGATTTCTTTGCAAATGTGATTATGTGCTTGGATTTCCTCCCCATCTCTGAGTGCAAGAGATCATGTGGGCTTCACCATTTGATTCTTTATTGTTTCTTAAGAAGAATCTCAAAGAACTTTCTGGATCCGAAATGGGTTTATTTACTTTTTGCCCTTTTTCTGTCTGTGGGTATTTGTGGTACAATCATGTGTGTTTGTTCATGTGTGTGTGCAGCCATGTGCACATATGTGTGCACCTATATCGTATACTTATGATAGGAAGCCGGGGTCAAGGTCAGGTTCTTCCTCTGTTGATATCCACCCTATTCTTTTAGACAGGATCTGTCACTGAACCTGGAGTGTGCTGAGTAGGTGAGACTAGTCGACCAGCAAGCCTCAGGGAGCATTTGTCTCTACTTTCCCAGTGCTGGGATTATAGGTGTGCGTCACTATGTCCAGCTCCCCTCCTCCCACCCCCATGGATGCCAGAGAGCCCAAGTCCTCACGTTTTACTCACTGAGCCATTTCTCCAGCCCTGGGTTTTTTGTTTTTTGTTTCCTATTTAATGTTTCTGGAATGAAACCAGGCCTCCTATCTGGATGTCTCAGTAACCTTTGTTGCTTAAACTCTGTCTCTCTCAGCCTGGGACAGAAGGAGCTGTCTGTCAACCCAGTCACAATAAGAGCATATGTATTTGAGGAAGAAGACAGGAATGCCTCCCTGTTGAGGCATCCCCAGAAGGGGTGGCCTTTTGATATCTGGATAAATACTGTGTCCCCCAACTGGGTGTTAATCTGTGCTGTGTGGCCTAGGGTACCTTCTAACCAAGGAGACAGCAGAAGATGGAACTTTTCTGATCCGTTTGTTTCCCTCCAGCCAAGAAGCAGTACCCAGACCCTACCATGAGGCTCAGTCCGCTGGTCCCAGGGGTTTTGAGTCCTTGCGCCCTCCTCTGCACCATGATAGGGTAACTCTAATGAGAACCTACCCCAATCTGTGGTGCGCAGAAAGCAGGGCAGAGTTGTCAAGCAAATATGGCACCACTAGACTTGAATTTCGGACAAAACTGAAGACACCTCAGCTTAAGTATATCCCAAATGCTGTTTGGCATATCCTTATACTGAAAGCCACCATGCGTTGTGTTTCTGATAGTTACATTGAGCTGGGCAACCTGTGGTTACTTGTTAAATCCAGTAATGGAAGCAGAATGCAGAGACTTGAGAGAGTGCAATCATTCTGGAGTCTGCTTCACCCTAAACCTTACCTCACAGCATGGGGAGGGGAACCAGACTTGAGTAAAGCCTCAGGATGGAGGTGAGGATGGATGGCCTCCCTGTGGCCCTGGTGTTCCAAAGGGTGTGTTTGTGCAGGGGAGGACTCTCCACCCACAAGGCTCTCTGCTATCTGATCTGGGACTTGGACAAGGACACAGAGCAGAGGAGGACCTGCTGATGGTGCTGAGGGCCATTGAAAACATAAGACCACAGTCCCCTCCTGGAAGAAAGGAGTTATAATCCCCTTCTGTGTCTTGCAGATTGACCAAAAGCAGTTTGACAAAATCCTCGAGCTGATCGAGAGTGGGAAGAAGGAAGGGGCCAAGCTAGAATGTGGGGGGTCAGCCATGGAGGACAGAGGGCTGTTCATCAAACCCACAGTCTTCTCAGATGTTACAGACAACATGAGGATTGCCAAAGAGGAGGTAGGCACGGCTACAGCCAAAACTGAGGCCCCAGGAGTCCTCCAAAGAATTCTGAGGCTCCAGGACTCTCAGAAGGATTCACAGGGCACACAGTCTCATTTCTGGGTGGTTCTGCTGTCGCTTGGGGTTCTGGTGCTTCTGGCGAACCCCAAAGCCTGCAGCAGCTACAGTTACCCCAGCCCTGTTTCCATCCTTGCTCATGGTCACTGGGCAGCCACAGCCCAGTTCCTTCCGCAGTTACATGCACAGCCTAGCTCTGACATCTCTGAGCCTTTCAGGTATGACCAGGCAACAAACTATGGATTCAGGAAAAGTGGCCACTTCCACTCCTTAGACAAGGATCCCGGTGAGGCCTCGCTATAATTCTCATTGATTTTTCTGCCACATTTGTTCTTGAGAACAACAGGGATTAAGCAGCCCCCCAGGATGGTGTAAATCTCCCTTTGCCTTGTAATTCCTTTGTTAGGCACATGGCAGCTGTTCCTGCACAGGATGAGTAAGAAGGGCCCAGTCCAGCAGTTTTTCAACCTGTGGATCGAACCCTCACTGGGGGTGAGGAGTCAAATGATACTGAGACCCTCTGAAAACAGATATTTACATTATGGTTCATAACAGTAGCAAAATTGCAGTTATGATGTAGCAACGAAAACAATTTTATGATTGGGGATCGCCACAACATGAGGAGCTGTATTAAAGGGTTGTGGCATTAGGAAGATTGAGATCCACTGGCCTAGACCTTCAGGAGCATGTGAGGGAGGTGGACATGGGCCTCCCTGTGAGGGGATCTGATCGTTTCTGCTTGAGATGTTGAAAAGTCTCTCACCTCGCTATGGAGGTGCAGAGCTCAGATCTCTATGCACTTCTTTTTAAAAGTATTTTGTTGTTGTTGTTGCTGTTTTGTACACTTCTTGATGAGATGTTCCCAAGGAATCAGAGAAGCCATTTCCAGAGACTGTGCACCGTTCTGGTGTGTAATCCCACCTGCTGTGAATCACACACAAGCTCCCTTCAGTCTCTCCTCTAAATGGGCAAACGTGTGGCTTCTCTCTGCCCTTCTTTGCTGGGTGACTACTGTGTCAATCTGTCCCCTGGGACTCACTATAGAAATAGGGTAAGTGTCTTCATTAAGTGACAGGAAAAGGCACCAGGAATGAGCCGGGCGTGGTGGCGCACGCCTGTAATCCCAACAGCATTCAGGAGGTAGAGGCAGACAGATCTCTGTGCGTTTGAGACTAGCCTGGTCTATAAGAGAGTTCCAGGCCAGGCAGGACTGTAACACCAGGAAAACAGCATTTATCCACTTGTGAACACCCTTCCAGAGAACTTTCCAGAATGCTAGCCAATGTTTTCCAAGGTACACCCTGCTGTGCATGAGTCTTCCCAGAGATCCAAGGCTGAAGGTTCTCAGAAACACTGCTGGCATGAAGGGGACATAAATACAGTGTATACTTCTGATTATCTTTCAGTTTTTGTTCTGTCTGAATCCCCTATTCAAATTTCAGCTGTCACACAGTTATAGAGGTCTCTGGGGTTCTTTTTCTTGGGGGGAGGGGACCTCAGTCTGTGGAAAGCCATAAAAGCTGTGGTGCCTGCTTAGGGCACCCAGTCCCATCCTCACTCACGCATCTCCCTCCTTGTAATTAATCACAGATTTTTGGACCAGTGCAGCCAATTCTGAAGTTCAAAAACCTGGAGGAGGTGATCAAAAGAGCGAATAGCACTGACTACGGGCTCACAGCAGCAGTGTTCACCAAAAACCTGGACAAAGCCCTGAAGCTGGCTGCCGCGCTCGAGTCCGGGACAGTCTGGTGAGCCGAGCATGCACACTGGAGCATGTGTGTTGTCCGAGCAACCAGCCTACTAGTTTCACTCTTTCCCAGTTTCATCAACAGAGGTCATGTGATGTGCTCTCACTGTTAAGGGTTTTGTTGATCGCCTCTGAAATGGGTACCCTGTGGCCTTAAGTCTTGCATGTTTCACATGAAGAAATCGAGGCCTAAAAAAGAGATGGAGTGACTGGTCCAGCATTACACAGCTAGTGCAGTTGACTCTCAGTGTTTAACTGCAGAGGAGTCAATCCTTGCTGAGAGACCCAACTCGATGGCTACTCAAGTGCTTTGTATGGGCAGGTAGCTTAGGCACATCTTCCAGATGGCTGGCTGGCTTGTATTATCTGTCTGTCTGTCTGTCTGTCTGTCTGTCTGTCTGTCTGTCTGCCCATCTAACCATCCACCCATCCACCCATCCAGCCATCTACCCATCCACCCATCCACTCATCCACCCATCTACCCATCCACCCATCCACCCATCTACCCATCCACACATCTACCCATCCATCCGCCCATTCGTCCATCCAGCCATTGAGCTATCTATCCCATGCTGGCACTCTGACCCAGGATCTGGAACATGCTAGAAGAGCATTTTACCACCAAGACACATCCCATCCTCTCCTGCGTACACCTACATGTTTTGCAACACCGAACACAAGCTGTGTTGATATTTGATGTACAACTTTGCTTAGGGAGTAGTGGCAAGAGAAAAAAATATATAATTTTGCACAAAAACTTTGGGTTTGAAGTTGGTTGATTTTGAGGGTGCGGAGCCTGTGGTTATCATGGGTCACTGGGCATAGCCGAGGAGGCTCCAAAGCCTGGAACCTTGGCACACTGTGTCCCACAACCTCTCTGATTTTGTCTCTGGTGGATCCTAAAGTCCACACGTAACAAGCTGCAAGGTATGGACATGTATCCCTTCTCACTGATAATTCTGCACTCATGCTATACTCATGCCCATCTTCAGGATGGATCAGATGAGACTTAAAGAGGTTGAACAAGCTTAGGAAGCAGAGCTCTGAGGTCAGACCTGCATCATTTCATCAGCTAACGCATCCCCTAGCTCTCCTCCTCCTCAGTATATTCCAGTTGTAGTTTCTGGCGGGAAGAACAGGAAGCGAGCGTAAGGAGCACACAGGAGTGTGCTGTGCTCAAGCTACTGAAGTACATCGGGCATCACGATGCTGCAGTGTCTTAAGATACAGGGGAGTGTTCTCCAGGTAACCGGGCATCTTTCGTTCTTGCTCTAGGATCAACTGCTACAATGCATTCTATGCACAGGCTCCATTTGGCGGCTTCAAAATGTCTGGGAATGGCAGAGAACTGTAAGTATTTCTGAACCCTCACTGTCCCCTTGCCATCAAGGCTGGTGGTACCTCAATAGAGGCTGCTCTCTCCCTTCTTCCCTTCCTCCTTCCCATCCTTGCCTTCTTCTAAGCCCTACAACCAACCTGTAGCCTTAACTTCCTCTCCTGCCCAGTGCCGTCACCCTAGGGACATTCTACAATTCTTAGGTCTAGACTAGCAGGATGAAGATGTGGCAATCCACACTCTTATGACACACATCTATCTCTACTTTGGGTAGAGAAAACAGACCGGCTCAAATCAGGCTCTGAATCTGCCCAGCTTTTCTTTCAGAGCCTGGCACAGGCTTTGGGGACATGCATGGGTGACTCTGCTTCTTCTTGGATACTTTTTAGGGGGCCGTTGTTACCCCTCCATGGCCTCTGCAGTACTTTCTGAGCCTGAACAAGTTCCTCTGTACCTTCCCTGCCTGTTCTCTGGTGACTCCAGGACACACCATCTTACCTCTTGCCCAGGCTCAAAGTTGGATGGAGTGTCCTTGGGTGAAGATGCTGGGGTCCCCAGCTGCACCCTGTCTTCATTTGCCCTTACTGCAGTCCTGGGTTATATTAGCCAGTATGGACAAACATATTAGTAGGCTCAGTGTTCCTGGGGAGCCATCTGTGACAGCACCCTAAGGCTGTTCCTGGTCATATCTGAGCAGCATGTTCTCCCTTTTGTTTAAACACTTTGTGTCATTTATATACAAATGCACCGCCTTCTGCATAGGCAGTACAGATCCCAGATACTTCCCGGCCTGGGCATTAGTGGGGATGCAGAACTGCTCTCCTGATAGATTCTTAAGTATGTTGTGGTGGAGAGGGCCTGCCTTCCACTGGGTTTTGACTGATCTACATGGAGTTGGGGATCCTTTATTCCATTTCAGTTCTGTTCAGGTCATGACACAGGCCCAGGAGTCACCTGCACATGTGAGCAGAAAGCATAGAGTGTTCTTTGGACCCTCCTTGTCCCTACGACTGACCTGCATATACTTATGTATTGAGTCTTGGCCACAAAGACCCGTGGCAGGAACTTGGTGGTGCCGTCTTGGTAGCCTGATGCGTTTTCCATTTTAGAGCTTCTGCTTTGCAAAGCCTTGCAGTCGAGGATGAGAAGGCAGGGCCAGGGTCATCTGAATCCCCTCCAGACTCCTCCAATGGCAACAGTACTGCTGGTGCTGGCATTTGCTGAGCACAGACTCTGTGAGACTCCCTGAACAGTCATGTGTGGCCACATGGAGACGGTCCATGAGAGGGGATAACAGCTCTCACGAGAAGACACAGATTCAGGAAGTTAGGAGGTCATAAGTGTTGAGAGTAGGGCTGTAGAAATGGCTCAGCCATTAAAGGCTAGGCTTACAACAAAAAGAGACAAGAGTTAAGATCAATTCTGGTTCCTTGGCCTTGGGTAGCTCAGGACTTGATAGACAGAGATCACTTGTGACTTTTTTTTTAAACATTTGTTTTGGGGGATTTTGTTATGTTTTAGTACTGGGACTTGAACTTAGGTCATCCAGCATGCCAGGCAAGTTCTCTGCCACTGAGCTAAGCCCTGTCCTAGGAGTCATCACTGTAAGCCTCTCCAATAAAGCCACCAGAGCCCATGTGGTCATTTGTCTCCTCTGGTCTTCTGTCTTCAGCCAGGTAGGCTGTGAGGGCTAAGGAACTCATACCCGTCACAGCCTTCCTTCCAGAGGACAGGAGGCAGTGAGTACACCAGTCCCCTAAGTGCAGATCACTGGAAGGACACGGAGTGACCAGAAGGCATGTGGGGACACCTGCTGCCCGGCCTCCCCGAGCATTACTGAGGATTTACCCCATGGCTGTCTTACGTGGGACCCTCTTATCCCTGGGAGGGGTCTGTAGTCCCTATGCCTGCCACAGACCAGCTTGATAAGCACACAGACCTCAGTCATGTTTCATCCTGACAGTTGCTCTGGGGACTTTCTTGAATGTCTGGGTTTTGTTTTGGTCTTTTTTGGATTGGGCATATATTTTTCCAAAGTTTTTTTTTTTAATGAAATATTTAAAAAATCATTTGTTAGGAGCCTAGAAACTGCCTTGAAAAATAATTTCTATTCTCAGTTGTTTCAAATTAATGTCTCCGTGTTGCGACAAGTTCCCCTTTTTTATGCTGGAGCATGATATGGTGGATTCCATGGTTTTCCCCACACTGGTTACCGGGGCTGGTTACTGGCTGCACACCCATCAGCCCCTCCAGGATGTGTTTCTGGGCCAGTCTTGGACGGAGCCTGAAAACTCTGTTCCTCTTGGTGCACTGCTTCCTATTTCTTTGATTTGCTCTGTAACTAAGGCGTACAGCATCCAAGCCAGCGAACAAAACCTCATCCGGCAGAGACGCGTCGAGGTCAGGCCTTCCTCCTTGGTTCTCAGTCCCCCTTGTTAGACGGCCCTCTGCTCATTCGTTTTGTTCCATTGCTCAATGGTTCACATAGCAATTATTTGGTTTGTTTTTGTTTGTCTAAAGTAAAAAATCATATTAAATTTTAAAATGATAGTTAAAAAATTAATGGTGGAAACAAAAATAAACCTAAAACCAAAGCTACTGGGAAATGCGCTTGCTCTGGCCCATCTTGCATTGCTCCTCAGACTTGACCCTGGCCTCCCACCAGGCTTTGTATCTCCCAGCTGGGTCTCTGAAGACCCAGTAGCTGACAAGTTTGTCCAGGGCCGTATCCACAGAGGACCCTGTAGGCGGGAGGAGACTGTAGCCCTACAATTTCACCTGGGACATGATCTTTGGACTCTTGGCGATTTTCTTCTTGAAAATTTTTTTTGTTGTTGTTGAACATCTTTACTGCTCCTAGCTTCATATTAGGTCCTGGGTGTTTGTCGGGGAACTGTTTTCACTCCAATCCATCCTTGTCTCCCCATCGATAGGGAGGTTTATTGGAAGGAAGGCTGAACTCCCAGATGGCTTTGGTGGCTGAGGTAGAAAGGACTGGGTGAGAGGTTGGAGAAATGACAGCAGGAACTTGAACCAGACAACAAATGAGGAAGTAGAAGAAGTAGGAATCTATACCCTGTTTCTTGCAATAATGCCGACACTTCTGAACGAGCTCACCTCGAGCTACTTTGGGAAGATTCCATCCCTTTTCTTTGCTAGATTGATAAATCACTAACAGAGTTTTTGCAAAGCAACACTACTTTCTCGTTTTGAAAGTTTATGGTGTGTTTTCTATGGATACACATAGATCCTTTCATCCTTTTCTGTTTACTAATGCGAAAGCAAGCTACTTTTTGTCCCAAGGATGGGTGTTGGATACCTCCCAGTCTTTTAGTGAAAGCCTCCTCCAATGGACGTTAGTGTTATCTCCAGAAGATTTTATCATTACCAACCCTGTTTATATACTTCTTTGTGTGTAAATATTTATGCACTTAGGGTGATGGTTTTCAGGACAAATTCCCAGAATTCAGTGCTTGGCCACATGACAGCAATCCTGTCTCTGTGTGTGTTCTCATTTCTTCCAATGTGCAATGTTGAGGGTCCCTTTCACACCTACTGAAATTTGCATCTCTTTTCCTGCAAACATGAGTATGTCCTTTGCGGAATTTTTCCATTTGGTTGTTTGTGTTTCTCCTTGTTGCTTTGAAAGAAAGAACACTCAATACACTGATTAAAAAACAAAACAAAACAAAACAAAACAGTACATCTTCTTAATGGTGACATTGCTTATCCAGCACAGAGTGTCCTGTGTGAACACTCTCCAGTTGATATAACTGAAAAGGCGTGCTGGCACTCCCATGGTGCAGCTCAAACAGTCCCAAGGATGCCATTGTCCTAGTTTGGGTTTTATTGTTGTGAACAGACACCATGACCAAGGCAACGCCTATAAAGGAAAACATTTCATGGGGGCTGGCTTACAGTTTCAGAGGTTCAGTCCATTATCATCATGGCAGGAGGCATAGCAGTGTGCAGGCAGACATGGTTCTAGAGCAGGAGGTGTGAGTTCTATATCTTGATCCAAAAGCAGCCAAGAGGAGACTCTCTCTTCTGCACTGGACAGAGGCCTCAAAGCCCACCTACAAAGTGACACATTTCCTCCAACAAGGCCACACTGGCTAATAGTGCCACTTGCCATGGGACAAGCATATTCAAACCACCTTGCGGATGAGCCTGACTCATTCACATAACTCTGAGCCTTAATTGGCTCTTATCCCTAACCAGACATCAGAATCACTCAAGAGGGTTTCCTGCACACAAATGCCTTGACTTCCCCTAGGAAGTTGAGGATACTATAAATATAGATATAGATATAGATATAGATATAGATTTTGGTGCTGCAAAATCAGTGTTGTCAATGATATAGCATGTGATCCCATATTCTGTCGGATAGATGCAGCTCTCCCTGGGCATAGATCGAGGTGTCAGCTAGCCTGCATCCTCTTTAGAGGCTCTGAGGATTAATTTTCTGGCTTACTTCCTGCTTGGCTGGTGGTCTCTTCCATCCTCCCAACCAGCCCAGTGGTACCTTTCTGTGTCGTGCCTCAGCTCTGCTCAGCTCTTCTTCAGCTGTTAGGGAATGCTGAGTCTCCCTGACGGCCTAGACAACTCTTTCTTTCTTTCTTTCTTTCTTTCTTTCTTTCTTTCTTTCTTTCTTTCTTTCTTTCTTTCTTCCTTCCTTCCTTCCTTCCTTCCTTTCTTTCTCCTTTTTCTTTCTCTTTCTTCCTTTCTTCTTTCCTTTCAAGTCAATTGATTAGCTACAAGAATTCCATCTCCAGCATCAGGTCTCCCTTGCTATATAACCTAACTTGTACCCTAGGACAGGGAAGTAGGGTGTGGACACCTTTTAGTATTTTGCCTACCACAGTTGGCCTGGATGGGGCCCCACAACCTGCATTTCTAAAACGTTCTGAAGTAAGGCTGACAATGCTGGGCTTAGCCACAGGATTTCAGGTCTCAGAGATGAGATGGGACTGTGGCTGAAGAGGGCATCTCATTACCTTTTCTGTTGAAAACCAGAATCCATTGTTGTTTTGTTTGCTTGTTTGTTTTTCTGCAAGCTCTAAAAGTGTGCTATGGTGGAACAGCATCTGGGTTCTGGGGAGGGGTCTACTCCAGTGGTGGTCTATGATGCCTAGGAAAGATCCCTGCCCCTTTAAGATGTAAGGGAAGTAAATATTCCAAAGACGCTGAGAGCCATCACCTCCCTGTCTGTCTCCCGTGCTAGTATCTGCTCCCTTTCCCCTGCATTCTGATCCAGCTCCTCTTGTCAGAGCTGGATGTCCCTGTGGTCCCCTGGCCACCTCCTCAAGCTTGGACATCACCTTTTCTGTCTCTTCAAAGATTAACAAATCATCACTTGAAACTTACATAGTCGGTGCGGTTCTCACTCCCCAGATCCTCCGCCCCTACACCCCGTTCAGTGCATGGGCCTCTCTTCCGTAGCCATCTCCCTGACACAGAGAACTTACATTCTTTTGCTTTCTTCTCTCGTTGTCCAAAAGCAAACCCTCAGTTCTTTTACCCTCACCAAAAGCATCACACGCAGGAACTTAGCATTTAAACATACATTTGCAGTTCCTGACACTCAGTGCACCGTAGGGCCTACTGCCTTTGCTACGTCCAGGCACCACGCTGTCCTGTAACAGGAACCCCAACAATCAAGCCGCCCCACAGGATGTTCCGGCTTTAGAGGAGGTTTCCCAGGACTGTGAACTGACAGTGTGAACTGTCCCTCCTTTTCTGTCATCACAGAGGCGAGTATGCTCTGGCTGAATATACAGAAGTGAAAACTGTCACCATCAAACTTGAGGAGAAGAACCCCTGAAGGACAGGCCGGCTTCTTCCTCAAAAGCTGGACAGCTGACCATGGCAGAGCAGAAAGCAAGATGACAGTGCTCAGCTTCCCAGGACCCTCTCTTCTGGACACTCGATCTATTGGAGTTCAATGGTTTTGACTTTTCCTCTCACTCACACGCATGCTTTATGGACCAAACTGTGGGCAGCCAGATAGGATGTGGGAAACTGCCGGGCTGCCTGGGGAGGAACACTTATCCAGCTCTGACTTTGCCTTTCGACTAGGTGCAGGACACCGCAAAGACATCCAGTGCTATTAACTATGAGACAGTCACTGGAGTGTCCCACAGTTAATTTAAATGCTTTTTGACCCCAGGAGGGATATGGAATGAGCTCACTGAATGTTCCGTGAGCAAATCTGGTCTTTGTGGTCTCCTTGGGGTCATCTGTGCACACAACAAGTTCCTCCTCATTCTGAGGGGGAAAGTGGGATTATTCACAAGCAAAGGATTAGTGTTGAGGTGAAGGGACAATTTCGGGGACCCAGTGTGGGGAGCTTAGGGAAGCACGTATCACCCAAAGGCCCCAGAAGCCTTTGGTGTGCAGGGGTGCGGGTCCTAAGGGCTTCATATGGGCACTGACCATGGGATTCACCTTGAAAACAATCCTGACTTTGGCATGACCAAATCAACATCCCAAAGAGTTTGCCCTATAGTTATGAGATGGTCTTCCATGACATAGGCCCATCTTAGGCAGACAACGTGTCACCTTTGCCACTGAGGGCTCATGTTAGAGCTACCATGGCAGAGCAAACCCTGGGCAACGGAGCTTCACATCTGACCCTCAGAACCACCATTCACTTTTACAAACACGCATTTCTACCACATTCAATAACGGGCACGCCCACTTCCTTTTTCTCTTCTCCAGCTCCATTACCTGTTTTAGATCAGTGAGGTTTATGCCAGTAAGAAATAGCTGCCACTGTATAGTTCCGTAGTCTTCAAAATCCCATCTGGGCTTTCATTTATGACTGGCTAACAAGTAACACCTGGATCCCAAAGGGGACCTGACCATCCACCAAGTGACCTGGGTACCTCAGTCACGTTAAAACATTTCTTTTTCCTTTCCTCTTTGATGTATGCATATGATGTGCAACTCCACGTATGAACTTGGAAGACTAAAACGGTTCTCATAAAGCTTTAAGGGTAGAACCACACTCTTTGGGTTGACTGCTGCCTGGGTACTTCTACTGTCAGTAAACATGCACCTGCCTAATTGGATGTGATGCTTACACTTGAGGATTAAAGTTGGGGTGAGCAAGAGTGAGAATTAAGCTTTCTATCAGAACCAGTGTGTGGTAGAGAATGTGGTGCGTGAATCAGGGCTCTCAGCCCCGACCGAGACAAGCAATATTCCATTCACCTTCTTTCCTCCCTCAGCACTTATACTACCATAACTGGTTAAATCAGGATTTGGCCTCAAGACACTGAATTTTCAGTATCTCAAAAACTCTAGGCACTACCCTTCACCATAGTACACTAGAGGGTTGCTATTCTTCCATTGTACAATAATGCCTTTAATATGAAATGTTACATTATTTATAATTGGTATCATTAATGTATCTTTTATAGCTGTAAGTACACAGAGGTAGTGTATTTAACCTTCTGTAATATACTGTACTTAGAAATGAAAATCTATATAATGTTAGATTTCACTTCTTTTAAGGTTTACCCCTGTGGTATGGTTTTTAAATCGATTGTATTGGGGATTTTGATCTTAATTTCAGATTGTGTGTTCAGCAATGAAAAAATAAAGTTGGACATTGAGAAACATTAATTTTTTTTCATTGAAGGACTAACTCCATTTGAATTCTGTGGCAGGCCCTTCTCTTTCTGAGACTTCTGTGCAATGTGGCTTTTGATAAGGCAGTTGCAAAAATGAACTCACACTCCTCCAGTCGGGCACACACAGGGCTCTTCTTGGTGGTAACGGCCATTTCTATAGTCTTGCATGGTGAAGAGCCCCATGGCTCACAGGCAAAGTGTAAGGTGCTTTCTATGCTGCCTAAGTTCCTTTTAGTCACAAAGCAACAATGGCAAGTGCAGAAAAGGAGAATTTGTGGAAAACATCCTGTCCCCAAATAGTGACCGTGTGTCTATTTTTGTGACTTTGTCTATGATCTAAGGGTCTAAACTTAACTTAGCTGTAGTTCTTAAGGCTTCTAATTGCCAAGAGACATCAGTTACCGGGTTATGACCTGACATTGATGCTGCAGCAGAAACCATGTGTAGGCCTGGAATGATCAAATTGTGAACTCAAACTGTGAACTCAGCATCGCAAGCCTGGGGCCTTTGACACATGTGAAAACATCAGCCCCTTAAAAAATGGTGCAGAGGTTGGACCAGAGCTTTCTCACTATGCGCCTATGCATGTGTTGCTGTATTTATGAGCACTTCATGTCTGATCCAAATGTGAGCATAGGATGAAATTAAAATGACATCTTCTATTGTCTGATTAATTAGAACACTCCTGCCTGAACAGAACCACTCTAGAGACATGTGTGAGTATGTGTGCATAAGGGTGTGCAGGTGTAATTATATGCACGTGCTTGGCCACATTCTCTCAAAGAAGACATTTTGGGATGTTCTAGTTTCAGCTCTTGGTGCCTAGAACTGTTGTAGCCGACTGTGGTTGTAGGTGGAGACAGGGAGAGGGTCTTTAAATCACTATTGGGGGACATGAGACAAAAGTGAGCATTTGGCTTAATAAAATCGAGTGCCAGAAGACAAAAGGAACAGTTAGCTTCTGCAGTGTCATGTTCATTCAGGGAGGTGGGTGGCTGATCTACCTCTGACCCCTGTCTATCAGAGGACCCCTTTGTAGACAGGGTCATTCCAACCTCAGACTGAAAGTCAGGGTGGGCTATGAGCAAACCCAAGAAGAACATGGGTTTGCGGGCATGAAAAGAAGTGAGAAGGAATTTTAACTGTTCTGTAATTGTCTCCTTTGCACACTTGTGATTAAAACACACCTACTAAGTAAGTACAGTTGAATACTATGATATGGTCATCTGGAAAAAAGGTCATATATGTGCCAAATATTCCAGACGTTTGTTTGCTCTTTTTGTTTTGTTTTGTTTTGTTTTGTTTTGTTTTGTTTTGTTTTACATTGGGCACTTTTCCTAACCTATTTCTAAGTTTGTTTAAGTGGAAATTTTCTTGCCACAGTAAGGATTGGCTACACAAGTCCCCTTAGTGTTGGTACTAGCTCTGGACATGGACTTCCTTTTGGTAACGCTAGGTGGCAGTGATGTATGTATGCCCTGAAGGCGCCATCAAGCCAGGCTCATTCAAACTGCTGACGCCATGCCTTGCAAATTATTAGGGACTTTTCCGTAGCAGTCGTGTTGCTGGCGTTGCTAATTGGTCTGAGGACCTCGGTGGCGAGGGCAGGATTGCAGAACTCTACCTACATTTTTGGACCGGTGTTCGATGAAGGAAAAGAAGGGCGAACGTAGGAGAGCTGCGAGGTAGTGCCCTTGCCAGCTAGGAATACAAAGTCCAACTCTTAAACAAACACTTGAGGTGTTCCCAAAATATCTCAGGCGGCCCACGGCTTCTCAAATTCTGTGATCTGGCATTGAGGCGATCTATGTTCTTTGCACATGGTCTCAGGAATATTCGTTGTTACCTTACAAATTAGTACTTCAGTGCAGTACTAATTTTCTACCAAAGGTTATCTTTTCTTGGGGAAAAACCGGAGCGGAATCCGAAGCTTGCCTGCTATGAGTGTATAGCCGCGTTTGGTTATTATCTTCAGTGAAATCAACTGACAACATTCCACCTCATCACCACAAGCAGCCAGTCAGGGTGGCATGCGCCTGTAATCCCAGCTACTCCGGAGTTCGAAAATCGAAAAATATTCATCAACTAGTAATATCTTTGCAAACGTCCATAATTAAGTTAGCGAACTCCTGTGGTGAAAAAGCGCAGTTTACAAAACACCAACTTTTAAATGTAGTTTCTGCACCGCTCCCTAAAGACCTGCACACACATTAATATTCTCGCCCTCTTAATATTTACAGTCACAGTATATAGCCAGCAGACAAGATAAAAATTAATCTGTTACTCGAGCAGGGTAGGAAAGGCAGAACCTTGTCCGCAGGGAAGACAGAAAAGTATTCAAATTTGGAAAAGAGTCCACAAAGTCTCAAGACCCAAGCGTTTACAGAGGCACAAGAGCAGTGAGCTTGCTCACCGACATCTTGCAGCTAGGGAAACCGAGGCAGGCCATCCAGGGGAGGTCGGGGGCGGCCGACCCTCTGGCACGGCCCCGCTTCCGCGCCACCCGCCCTCTCCGCCCGCCAGGCGGCCGCAGGATTGAGGAAGTGCGTCTGGCCCTCGGCGGCCAGAGCATTGCAGGGCAGAGTACGGTAGGACCGGCAGGCCCCGGCCCTCTGCTGTCGCCGACCTGCGGCTCCCAGACCCCGCCGCAGCAGGTAAGTGCTGCTCCGACCCTCGCCCTGTCCGAGGACCCTAGCGAAGCCCGCACCCCTAGATCCAAGCTTTGCCCGCGCCACCCCGTCCTGCGTCCCCGCGTGCAACCTTGGTCGCCTGCTTTGCGCCCCGCGTATCGCCCCGCCCCGCAGCCCCTCTCCCCAGCTCAACACCCTGTACCCCGGGCGACCTCGTGTTCTGGACCCCGGCCTGTGTCTGGGAGCCGCAGAGTACAGCTCCGGTGGGCGTCTGGATCTCGGGCTGACCGGGGTCTCTTCGCTGCCTCTCTGGGCTGCACAGCGACCCTCGCCCCTTGAAGGGTTAAGCGAGTACAGTACTGGAATCCCAGAGCTTGGGGACGCCAAAAACCAGCTTGGAATCGGAGCGGCGCGGGGGCGGGGAGCCGAGTTCAGAAACAAAAGTAGGAAACATCAGGGCTGCCACAAAGTTCTTTTGCGTTTGAAAAAACAAAACAAAACAAAACAAAAACAAACAAACAAAAAAAACCCCTGACTTTTAACTTGGGAGTAGAGGTGGGGTCTAAGCATAGGTGCGTGTGGGAGTGCGTGGGCGCGAGTGGCGGGAGGCAAAGGCCCAACGAGGCTCTCCCTGCGTGGGACTGCTTGGTGGTGCGGGATGATGTGGAGGTCTTCCCCTGCTCCACGCCTGGGGCGTCTTTCTCACCCTGTGGTCTCATCACTTTGCCTACGGGCTCTGTTGCTCGAGCCAACAGCAGTCCTTAATTGATGAGGGCAAGAATTCCTGGAGGGTAAGGGGCGGTAGGAAAGACAGCAATGGAGAGACCCTAGGGATGCTGACAGCCAGTTCAGCCTGGCTTTTAATAGTTTGAGGCCATTAAGTTTTTCTCTTGCATGAGGCACACCCCTGCAAAAACCAGAGCAGGATAAATAAGGTCTTAAGGGCCATGCTCTTAGCAAACTCTCACCAAATAACCTATTTTTGATGAGTTGGCCACTCACACTCACATAGCAGCATCAAAGGACCTATGATTTGTACAATTTTTAAAAACTTTAGCATTGAATTCTTTCTGTGATTTGGTTTTCATTGCCTTTGCTCCTGCTCCAGAAGAATATAGCATACCAGCACCTAATTTGTCCCTAGAGGGGGCTTTTAGAGTCAGCCAAGCCTTTACTTCCCCCCACACCTCCAACAGACTTCTCCATCTCCGTAATAGTGTGGATATAATTATTATAACTAAATCAATAAACCAGTTGAGGAGATGGCTCAGTATACAAAGTACTTACTGGCCACGGGTGAGGATCTGAATTCAGATTCAGAATCTACACAAAGCCAGATGAGATAAAGGTATAATCCCGGCATGCCCCCTACTTCAAGATGGGAGATTCCCTGGAAGCTCACTGGTCAGCTAGCTTGGTGTAGGCAACGGGAAAGAAGAGGCCTAGTCTCAAACATGGTGCAAAGCAAAGACCAACAGCAGATCATCTGATGATCTCAACACACACATATGAACAGAGAGAGAGAGAGAGAGAGGGAGAGAGAGAGAGACAGGGAGAGAGAGAGAGACAGAGAGAGAGAGAGACAGAGAGAGAGAGAGAATGACAGAGAGTCAGAGGGGGCAGGGGAGAGGGAGAGAGAGATTAAAAATAAGAACCCTAGAAATCTTCTTCATCCCAGAGTAGTCTTGTTGGCTCCATCCCCAAGTGGACCCAGTCCATTCCCTTCTTCTGTTTTTGAGACACAACAGGGCTGATGCACATATGAACTCCTACACAGTCTAAGTTGCCATGTGCCCCTCCCTCTGCTCTGACTGTCAGGTAAAGTGACGTAGCATACAACCATTCTTTATTTTAATGTTTCTTTTAAAAATCACTTATACAATATATTTTGCCATATGCTTTTCCCCACCCCCAACTCCTCCCAGATACTTCTCTCTATCCATCCAACTTGATGTTCATTCTGTCAAAAAACAAAACAAAGAATACTAAGGCAAACCAAACAAACCAAAAAGGCACACAAAAATCATGGACATCTCTCTCTCTCTCTCTCTCTCTCTCTCTCTCTCTCTCTCTTTCTCTCTCTCTTTGTGTGTGTGTGTGTGTGTGTGTGTGTGTGTGTGTGTGTGTGTGTGTGTGTGATAGGCATAGGGCCTGCCCTGGAGCAAGGCTGAATACTGATTTTCCTTATCCCAGCTAGTATCACAGTTGCACATAGCCTCTTGGTTGATAGGTGGGACTTTATGCCCACTTCTCCTTCTTGGTGCTGGGATTTTTGTCTGGTTCAGGCCCAGTGCTTGCTGCCACAGTCTCTATGAGTTCATATGGGCACCAGCCCTGCTGTGTCTTACAATCTTTCCACCTCCCCTTACCCATAGATCCCTGAGCCTTGAGGGGAGGAGCATGACAAGGGATTCCCAGTTCGAATAGAGTGCTTCAAAATCTCTCACTCTCTGCACACTGTCCAGATGTGGGTCTCTGTGTTAACTCCCATGTACTGCACAAAGGTTCTCTGAGGTGGGCTGAGATATGCACTGATTGGTGGGTATGGCCATGTGTCATCAGGAGCCATTTTATAGCTGTGTCCCTTTACTGGCATACTGGTGGGTTTTCCCATGGGGACAGAATGGTGTGCATATATTCTTAATGGCTCCATGATGGGCTGTGTCCTTCCTCTTCATGGAGTCTCCAATACTCTCATCTTGGGGTTGGCATGAAATCTAGGGGCACCCTTCCCTTTCATTCCAGCCCTCTGCCATCCCCCTGCCCCAGCCCACTGTTCCCAGCCTTCCTCTCCAGCTTGAGAGATCTGCTTCGCTGCCCCCACGTCTCTCCATGTGCCTCCCAAGCCTATGCCGGCTGTCTCTCCCTTCCCTTCTACATCATCCTCATGAGCCCTTCTGTCCATGTGCTCCTCCCACGTCTGTTTATCTCCTGCCTACTTATTCAGGGTCTCTGCTGGAGCTCCTGAGGGCAGAGTCTGCTTTGTTCACTGTGGCACCTTGTCATAACTGTCAGGAGCCACCTGTGAAGAGTGGTAGGTTCAGTGATGGATTAATGAAAGAAGAGCCTTGAGTTAGATGTGGGTTCATACTAGTGGAACATTTCTGTTCCCCAACTTTCTGCACTCATGTGGGGCTTCAAACAACATGGTTCTTGGGCCTCCCACTCCATGATATTTTGTCGTCGTTTTTGTAGGCACGACTATTGGTCAGAGTATGCTGAAAGCACTGGAGATGTCTACAACCATAGATCTCCACCAGGTTTTGACTCTAGAAGGAGCTAGCTAATGTGATCCATCCTAGCATGCTCCACTCAGACATTCAACACCTGTCTCAGTTGTCCTTCCTAAATTCTTTAGAAATACAAGTGGCTCTCCTTGGTCAGAAACCTCATAGCAATGACTTGTTTTAGGGTCTTCCTTCCCCGCTGGCATTATAAACTCATACATACTCTGTCTTCACAGAAATGGCTCCTTGGTTATTCATTAGTACTTAGGTTTGCTCATTCATCCAGGCATGAAGAGTTAGAAGGAAATGGGTGATGTTTTAAAACACTATTAAAATAGTCAACTACCGAAGAGATCCTCTTGAGGGGCCTTCTGCAGGGCACAGGATGAAAACTCTTGTAATCTACCCCAGTGATCTGGGCATTGCTCTGTGCCTAAGGGAAGCACTGAGCTGTGTGAGCAAAGATGGAATAACTCCAGTTACCTCATCCTAAAGCACCTACCTTAGGGTTTTTAAGTCAAAATACAAAGGATGATTTAAAAACTGCCCCTATGGCAGAATCCTCTGTCTGTGGTGTGATTTACAAAAGGAAACTGAAAGGGGAACCAAGCGTGCTGTGAGAGTTAGCATACAGTGTTTTAACGTGTGTGTGTGTGTGTGTGTGTGTGTGTGTGTGTGTGTGTGTGTGTGGCCTAAACACGTTATGTGCCAAGCTATTTCTGTTCTGAGTAAGGTCTTCCACCCCTGGGGATCTTACTGTATCCTGTGTGTTTGGTAGCTTTAGAAACGTGTTTGGAAGCAGATGATAGCTATGACTCTCGGTTTCTGGAATTTAATGTGTAATTTGGAGCCTTAGTTTTTAAACAGGGTCGGTTTGGAGGCTCTTCTCTCTAGCTCCTTTCTCAACTTGATCTCTCAAACTGGGTTGTACAACTTACAAAGCATCTGAGAACCTTCTGAATGTTGCCTGGCTCTCCCGTGTTTCCTTTCCTCTCTGTGCAGGCCAGACTTCTCAACTCTGAATACACTTCTTTGGATGATGTGTCCTCTGGTTCAGAGAAGTATGGGTTATAGAAGTGAGACCACTGATATGGACCCTCTTGGCCACACCTTCCCCTGCCTGGAAGAGTCTGCCCCAACCCCATCCTACCCCAACCCCCACCCACCACCCACCAAGGGCAGGGGCCTCATTCCTAAGCTTGTAGAGGAGAAATTGGAAGCATCCTTAAACTCTGCTTGTTTCTGTGGCTTGCTCAGTACCTACATGGTTTCGGGAAGCTTCTGGAACCTACATGCTGGGACACAGTGATGTTCTGAGAGTGTTCATCAGAAGGGAGGGAGGCATGAGACCCTGCTGACCTCCCAAGTCCTCTCTGTTTTAAGTAGGGACCACACTGGCCCTGTTGGAGAGGGTGGCTGTTCAAACTTTGTCTTCCGTGAAGCCCCCCCCCACCCCAGTAGCCCTGTGAGGTTGCCAGGGTATAGAGGGTGTGAGGGTCTATTCTCAGCAGGTGAGAAAACAGAGAAAAAAGTTTCAACTGGATGTCACACAGCCAACACCTAATGGAAGCAGCCTGCACCTTGACAGCCACACTAGACTTTCTCTCTCTCTCCCTTTCTTCTTCTCTCCCTCTCTCCCTCTCTCCCTCTCTCCCTCTCTCCTTCTCTCCCTCTCTCCCTCTCTCCCTCTCTCCCTCTCTCCCGTCTGAGGTGTCACTTATACAACTATTAGTTCTTGCTAATTTTGATTATGCTCTCATTCTCAATTTTAGAGTCTTAAATGCACTTTAACGTATAGTATGTAATGTGCACTTTATGTATAGTATGGTATGTATGTATGGTAACAGTAGTAGGAATACACTTTTTTTTTTCATGTGCTAGCACCTTCCTGTCCTGGGCCAGGTCTAAGCAGGCCCTTCTAGATAGATCTGGACCGTCAGCAAAGCAGCAAAGCATCATGGACATTCATGGTGGAGGCCTCCAGGGCCAATGGGATTCCACCATGTGCTTAGGCTCAGATCACAATCTGTTAAGTTTTAGGAGATGACTCTTAATTTGGTTAGAAGTCTATGTGGTCAGGAAATCCATGAATTGTAAGTTATTTAGCCACACCTCTGATTGTAAATGAATTATTCTTAATGTAAATGGTTAACATTGAATTAATCCAGTAGCTGTAGTTCTATACCTTATACCAATAATCACACAGAAAAACCAATATTTATTTAAAACTGTGCCTCAATAGATGATCAATTACATGACCTAGCTTTACTTTTTATGCTAATCTGGCTCCCTCCCGGACCCATCCCATAATACTTGCATATTGTTATTGATCTCACTCTTCAGACCCCTTCTTTATGACTCCAATTCCTCCATCCTGCCGCTGTCCTGAATCTTCCTCTCTCCCTCTCTCTTCTCTCTCTCTTTCTTCTTCTCTCTCCCTCTCTCTCTCTCCCTCTCTCTCCCTCTCTTTCCCTCTCTCCCTCTCTCTATCTGTCTTCTCCCCCTCTCTCTCTCCTTCCTCTGGTTGGTGGACATCCTGACCTATTCTCTTTTCTGCCCAGCCATTGGATGCTCAGCATTTATTCACAGGTAGATGATAACTAGTAAGAATTGTTTACACAAACTTGAGACAGAAGCTTTTGACATAAGCGTTACAATGCCATATCCGTAATGAAACAAGATATGAGGGCAGAAAAGCCAGCATTTGAATAACATAAAGTTTACACAGTGCACAAAAACACTTTGCCTACATTTGACCTTTACCCACTATGTGCCTATAGCACCCACTCCGCACATTGTGGACAACCTAAAACATCTCTAGATATTATCAAATATCCCCTTAGAGAGAGGCAACATTTACAGGGTTCATATGATGTTATAACCTGTAACAACTCCTAGACTCCTCTTTAGTACCATTGCCTGGTTGTCATTTGGGGACCACCCCCAAGCATCCATAGATATCTGTCCCGAACAAGGGATGGCCTCGTCTTATGAGCAGCCATGTGCCCACTCCACCCTAGCTGAAGCATTTGTCCTGCCGACAGTAGGCCTAGTTTTGCTGTGTTGGTGGCATCGGGGTTCCATACAGGGCCTGGCTGCTCTAGTGTAAGATACAGCGGATAATGTGGAACAAACAGCAGGTGGACACAGCCAGTGACTGTTCATAAAAACAGTGATGCTCAGTGGGGTCACGGTGGGATGGGAGGGGTCGTTGTCCTTTCAGATTTGGCCAGACACAGGGACTGTGAAGAAATATGCAGAGAAAGGGGAAAGCCAGTGACAATGGAGAATATCTTGAAGGGCCTGCAAGAGAGGAGTCGAGTTTGAAAACGTTCTAATTTGGTGTCTTTCTCCACCAGGATGAGCGTGTGTCTGCAGCGTCATGACTAGGTGTCCGTGCCTCAGCCCACCTGCACAGTGGCGGTTGCGGTGACAACAGTGAGACTTTCCTTTGGAGCTCTGCTGCCTGGGGGGTTGATGGCTGGCGCATCACAGAGGCCACCCAGTATGTACTGGTGTGTGGGGACAGAGGGATTAGCTGTGTGTCCAGGACCTGCCATGGAGACCCATAATGGTAAGTGCAGGGGCTGAGCAGGGGCTGCCATGCTCCGCCTATAGAGAGACCTTAGGCTCACTAAGAACGGGTATTTTCAACCAAAGAAAATAAAATTGTGATTACTTGGTGCTTTTTCTGTATCTTGGGATTCTCATTTAAATTCCTAAAATTGAGAGGCCATGTACAAAATTTATTATGCTTTCAGAGATTATGAAAGTGGGATATCATATTAGTCAAGGGATTTTTTTTAATGAGGATTCCTTTTTGTTTTTAATACTATAAAAATACTTGTTTACCAAAGAATAACCGAGAAGAGAAAAAGAGAAGTTTAAAAAAAAATTAAAAAAGACTCACCTAAGTTCCTACCATGCCAACAGCAGCACTTAGAGGCAGTGGCTTTACAGGCATTGGCTCGCCTGTTCCCTTTAGTCTGTTTCTCTGTGGCTAAGTGACTTGGGTTTCACGCTATGGCAGTGGTTCTCAACCATCCTAATGCTGCCATCCTTTAACACAGTTCCTCATGCTGTGGTGACCCCCAACCATAAAATCATTTTTGTTGCTACTTTGTAACTGTAATTTTGCTACTGTTATGAATTGTAATGTGAAAATCTGTTTTCTGATAGTCTTAGGCAACCCCTATAAAATGGCGGCTCCAACCCCCAAAGGGGTCTGGACCACAGGCTGAGAACCACTGCTCAGAACTACTTACAAGGTTGATGCGATCTTACATGCTTCTGTCTCCTAACCTTCTGTACGTGACAGCTACCAATTACTGCCTAAGTCCTGTGACGAAGGGAAACTTCAGGAAGCACTGGTGAAACTATTCATCCAGTCCTTAATTTCATTTTGTTTTGCTTTGTTTGAGCCAGGGTTTCTCTGTGTAGTCCTGGATGTCCTGAAATTCATTCTATAGACCAGGTTGGCCTCAAACTCACAGAGATCCACCTGCCTCTGCCTCCCAAGTGCTGGGGTTATAGGTGTGCGCCACTCATACCTAATTTCTATTTGGACATTTGAGTTACATCTAATTGTTTACTCTTCCCCAATGCACCACATTCCTATATTTTTATATGTGGTTTTCAGGTTCTTCCCATAAGTCAGGCTGACTGAAGCCAGATTAAAGATTTTCCATCAGAGCCACAATGTTTTAATACCAATGGGATATCGTGGGTCTTAGGGCCAGGATCTGAGCACCTTATCAAATAATCTCCCTAAATCCTCATAGCAATCTGTGGAGACAATGCTTTTTATCTGTTCATTTAGGGGTGTGTGTGTGTGTGTGTGTGTGTGTGTGTGTGTTATGAAGGAATCATTAAGCAGAGACATTTGTTCAGTTTCCTGAGTCTTTTTCTCCAAAGCTTTGCACACGCTAGACAAACCGTCTCCCTCCGAGCCCCGACCTGAGTCTAAGGTGCTTTTATCCCTGTGCTGTAGCTGAAGAATTTGAATATAAGAGACATTAAGAACCTTATTTAAGGTCAACAACTCATAAGTCGCAGAACTGCCATCTGCACCCCGTCTGAGCCCCTAGAGCTCTTACTCTCAAATGACAGGCTGTCCGTCACGCGTGGTTTGAGAGAACCCACATGTCGAGTATAAGGGGTTTTGTGCCCTTAGCCATAGCAACCATTGGGAGCTAGCTCCGCAGACATTTGTTCAGCTTGCTGGGGTTGGTTTGTTTGTTTGTTGTTGTTGTTGTTGTTGTTGTTGTTGTTGTTGTTGTTGTTTTCTCCATCTTAAATGTCCAGGAGCTAACTAGGGTGATGTTTCTTTGCACATAAATCAAATTAAATTTCTTTCGTTTTGACTTCGCCCACTCGGCACTAAATGTCCAGCATGTTTGACTTGCATCTTTTAAATTTTTTCTGTCTTTTTCCCCCAGAGGTGCTTTGTGAGTTCGATCAGGGTGACCAGGGGAGTACAATACAACGCTGGCTTCCACTGGGGTAGGATCTCGTCCTCTCCAGTGTCTGCTCAGCTCTTCCATTCCTCCTGCTACTCCTTTTAGCTCTCCTGAGGAAGAGGATAGGAATAGGTGTGAGGTTGTGAGCGCAGGGACATTTGGACAATAGGAGATTGCTGGGCAGATGGCTACGATACCTGGTCAAGCCCCAAGGAGGACTCTGTCCCTTTCCTACTCAAGAGCCGGTGACCTCAATGTGTGCTTCTCCACCCTTGGTGACAGAACCACCCTGCACTCAGAACACCTGTATACTTCAAGATGGGCTGATCATCTCACACACAGCCTATTTTATAATGAAGTGCCTGGTGCCTCATGCAGTTGATTAGGTACTATATTGTACGTGGAAAACAGAAAGCTTGTATGCATATACTGTTGTACTATTATGAAGTCACCAGATCATAATTGGAAGCTATATAAGTCAGGGGCTGTCTGTATACAACAAGACCACAGCCAGAGGGTGGCTGAATGACATCAAGGGGTGGTGCTTGGTTAGGAACAAGCCTGCAGAGCTGTGACTCACACCCCTGGTCAAACGTCCTTCACCGTCCCTTTGCCATCAGTGTCTTTTTGGAATAAGTGGCATTAGACTCGGGTCTCCTTTACCTGAGCCCTCTTCAGGGTCCACTTTTGGGTTTGAAGGTATCCTCAGATATGGGTTGTTCCCCCCACCCCGTTCCCCCCCAACACATTCTGAGGCCAGGGAGTGTCTTAACCTCTCAGCTCCATTCTCCCAATGGCCATCTACCAGCCTCACATCAGGGAAGACTGCTCCAGACCTAGTTTTGCAGTCCTGATTAAGAAAAGTTCACTGCTAGAAGAGAAACCAATCATTCTCAGATTATAGAGGGGCAGCTTGCCATCTTTGATAAGTCCCTAGTATATAAACATCTTTTAAAAATGCCAAATTCTCCAAACTTGCATGAGTCGTTTGGAAAAACACTTTGTTGAAACTCCAGAGTTCTTTGAAGTGCTATTTCCTGCCATGCATTCATGTGTGCTGTGTTTCTGCACAGCCCTACCTATCTTGACTTGGATGTGTTTAGGATGGTTTCAAAGCTCAGGTATTTGCAAGCACAGACCAAACTGCAGCATTACAGCAGGCGGTCTGTGTGCTCACCATGCCTCTCATGAGAACACCAGAGAGGGGCTCGGAGGAGGTGGAGGAGTCATGTTAGAAAGCCTTGTGGCTTTCAGATGATTGGCAGGAAGAGCGGCCAGCCCTTACCTCTGCTAGGCCAGCGCTGCTGCTTGAGTCTAGCAGCTAGACACATTCCTTTGACAAGCATGGCATATTCTTTTGTATGCCCATACCAGCTAGAGTGGAAAAACCTGCTCTACCAGCTAAGGCGAGGCACCTGGGAAAGTAGATCAGCTAGGAAACTTCCAGATAATTCGGCCTCTCCTACACAGCTGAAGGTATGGGGAGGGGCTGGAGGGGACCCATCTTTGTGTGAGGGTCCTGCTCTTGTCCCTGAAAGATGTGAAACAGCTACCTTCCTCTTAAAGCACTATTAACTGCCAGACCCAGCATGGACCAAAGAAGATGGAACATCCCAGAGGGGCTTCAAATTACAGGTTGTTACATACTTGAAATCTCTTCCTCCTCTTCTTCCTCCTCTTCTTCCTCCTCTTCTTCCTCCTCTTCTTCTTCCTCCTTTTGCTCCTCCTTCTCCTCTTCCTCCTCCTCCTCCTCCTCCTCCTCCTCCTCCTCCTCCTCCTTTGGCTTTTAAAACTATGCATTAATTATCTGCCATGTCACTGTAACCACATCGTTTGCCCAAGTGGGGACTCCTCTTGCCTTCCAGGAAATAGATCGTACTGGGAAATGCCTCTAACACATTAGCCTGTATGCTTCTGTATCAGTGTGCAGTTGTGCTTGCTGGGATGATGCGTGGGGTGCATGTGCTAGACAGGTCGGTGGAGCCACCTTCTCCAAGCTGAGCACAGGGGCACATTGAGCCTCTACAGGAACACATTGAGGATCAAGTACATGGTGTCTTACTAAGTGGGCAAAAGAGGAGTGACGGGAAGATAAGTCTGCTGGGCCGTGGTCAGTTCACGCAGGCAGTGGTTAAAGCGAGCCCAGCTACGTGAGCTCTGGGCTAAGCGAGACTTGTCACATTTACCTTAATCTGAGACTGAGGCCTCTCAAGTATTTTTCCATAAGGTGCTTGCTCAGCTAGCAATAGGGAGCTGACTGGCAAGCCGGTGATATGGGGCTATCTTAGGAAGCGGATGCTATGAACTCTATCCCGCTGTTAACTAGGTCTGCCCAGTAAGGCAGCTTAAATCCCTTCAAGCCCTTTCTTTGGAAACTAAATGCACCTCCTGCTAAAGGCTGAAACCTGGCTCTCCTTGCTGATTCCTTCTTAGGCTGAGCCTTCCGGATGCTCTGACGGGCAGTCCCCATGGCATGCTTGGCTCCCATAGTGCTTAACCTTCTTCTAGCCTCAGTCTGTCTATGGACCAACCCTTAGCCTGTGGCTTCCCAGGTGTAGGGAAAGAGCCGCCCCCACCTTCTCGAGCCTGCCATGTGTGGGTGCTAAGGAGGGTTCCTACAGCCCCTACCCCCATTCTGAGTGGCCAGAGCCTGAGGTGGTGGCTTACTCAAAGCCGCAGTCCTCTCCTCTTCCCTAATCTGCACTTGATAGCCACTGAATCACCCCCTCCCTCCCCCTTGTTTCTGGGCAGAACAGACTTTGTGCCCAGGCCCAATCCATTTGTCACGCATTCAGCAGCTAACAGAGGTATCCAGTCTAGCCATTCGTGGTCCTGTGGGCACAGATTCCTGTGCAGAAGGACAAGGAGTTTCGTGTCCCTGATCCATGTGAGTCAGACCTTGCCACAACTAGAAACCATTTAAAACAAACAAAAAATTGAAACTCTTTGGTCCTCCAGCAATGGATCCCCCAACTTGTAACATACAAACCTAGACTCAAGGGGGCGGGAGGAGCGAATGTCACACAGATTCTGGGTACCATTTTGTGAGAACTGTACTTAGCATTCTGACTCCCCCCCACCCCCATACCCCTACACACACACTGCTTTTGGTTTCTGATCCACTTCTCTCCCAGAGTACTGGGAAACAGCAGAGAGCCTCATCTGCCAGTGGGCAACAGAGTTTCAGGGAAAACAGTTGGCTGTCCACAAGCTTGTGCTGCTCCGTTGGGATGGCTCCACAGCTTCTGCGCATTGGAGCTGCTTCCCACAGGACGTTTCCCATTTGCAGTAGGCTCATCGGGACATGGCCCCGTTATAAGCTGGAGTCCTTCAGCCTCTCTTTCTCTCTCTGCATCATTCACCATCCAGGGCACCCTTTCCTGCAATCTATCCAGATTCTGTTTATCTGCCATGCTATCTGTTGAGTGACCTTTGTCATGGGGAGAGGAGGGTAGAAGCTACCCAAAAGGAGCATACGTTTCAGGCAATATGCTGTTCCTGAGCTCCTAGCTCTGATCTTGTGGAAAGCATCACACAGTAGTTTACTTGGGCACTGTGTTTCAGAAATATGGATGGTTTGGGATTTCAGTTTGCTTTTCCAGTTTCTACTAAAGTTGGCCCTTCTGAGCCCTCATCCACTGTTCAGGAACCAAGGGTGTGTTGCCAAATGTGTTGTAAAAATCATTTACTTGGTCCTTTCAGGAGAGCCAGAAGGAAAATAGTTGACTTCTGAGACACTGGGTGTTTGAAAGAGTTGGAGGTATTTAAAGTCCCCGAGAGCCTGTGGCCTGTTGTTGTAAATATAGACGTGTGGGATGGTGACAATTTTGAGGTTGTAATTTGAATGCAAAATGACAAGGATGACACTGAGGTTCTTGAGAGAAACTGGTCTGGACTTAAGATCTGTGAGCTCCTAGTGGTAAGGGGGTTTGCAGGTGGCCCACACCTTTGGGGGTTAGAGGTCAAGAAGCCAGACCCTGGTTCTGTAGTGGTGCTGGGTGGGAGGTGGCAGGGCAGGGCTCTAGGGTGCCCACTCCTGCCCCAGCTGACAGGCTCAAACATCATCAGTGAGCAGTTGATCCTGCCTCTGTGCAGACATCAGCAGTACCTCTGGATTCCAACATAGGAGGCAAACCAAGGCTTACTCACAGTGGGCAGGGAGCATTTTCCGAGACCCAATTACTACTTGAAAGTTAAAGAAAACAGGTATCCATATGTAATTCCATGTATTCTTGCAAGAGATTGAAATAATACAGGGAGAGGCATCATCTGTTGACGTTTCTCATCTTGTATAGGGCTGACTACCATTAGCTGAATGTACTTCCTAATGTCTTGACCACGTCTCTCACACACACACACATGCACACACACACATGCACATACATGCATCTTGCTTGACATGGTTTATACTCAGTTGTACATTTTTATGGTCCTAGACTCTTATCCAGGACCTCAGGCGTTCTCAGCCAGTATGTGTGGCCCCTTAGCTATATTCCCAGCCTCACCAATCTTACACATTAAACACGCAGCCTTTTCTCCTAAGTGATGTCAGAGTTTGCTCCACATGGGCCATGGACATTAACACAATCCTATTCATTCATCATTTCCTTGGTGCAGTGACTCTAGAGCCACTGTTCTCAGCCTTCCTCATGCTGTGGCCCCTTGATATAGTTCCTCAGGTTGTGGTGACCTCCAGCCAAAAATTATTTTTGTTACTGCTTCATAACTGTAATTTGCTACTGTTATGAATTGTCATGTAAATGTCTGTGTTTTCTGATGGTCTTAGACAGCCCCTGTGAAAAGGTCATTCAACACCAAAGGGTTAGTGACTCATAGGTGGAAAACCACCGCTCTAGACTCTTTACATTTTGCGTGTTCCCATTGCTAGGGCTATTGCTTGGAGACTCAGCCCTGGCTTCATCCTGTGAAACCCTGGTGTGCACATCCTGCCTTTGCCTTGCACCCCTACCCAGCTGCCCCCTGAACTCTTACTTTGGGCTGTTTGACTAGAGTACTCCAGCGAGAAGGTTCTTAAGGAAGACTTTTCAGGGGACACGATGGGACTGTGTTCTGGGTGGTTCCTTCACCTCCCCTGGGGACCTGCCTGTCCTCACCTGCCTTCTGGGTTTGGAAGAGCTTCTTATTCTTTGATATGTTTTGTCTCTCACTGTTCCACTGCACCGTCCCCCTCTTTTCCTCTGTCGAGCACACTGAACTCTTCCAGCAGGTTCCAGTATTTTTTTCAATATTTGTTTGTCTGTCTACATCCCAAATGCTGCTTCCTCCCTGTACCCCCTCACAGAGACCCTCCTTCACACACACACCCCCATCCTCCCACCCTAAAGCATCAGGTCTCTGTCACATTTGGCACCCTCTCCGACTGAGGCCACACAAGGCAGCCCTGTTGGGGAACAGATACCACAGTCAGGCTACAGCTTTAGGGAGAGCCTCTGCTCTAGTGAGCAGCACATCTGCTATATATGTGCTGGAAGCCTCTTTCCAACCTGAATGTGTTCTTTGGTTGGTGGTTCAGTCTCTGAGAGCTCCCAGAGGTCCAAGTTTGTTGACTCTGTTTGTCTTCCTGTGGGGTTCCCATCACTCCCTAACCTTCCATAAGAGCTCCTGACCTCCACCATCCAATGGCTGTGGGTATCTACTGGCTCAGGCTTTTGAACTGTAATAACAGACAGCTCAGGTGAGAGTCCTTTTTCATCATGATCATTGGCAATGGATGGCCCTGGTGTGTGTTCCGTTCAGGCTTGGAAATGTCTTTGATAGTGTTTTTCTCCTCTGCCTCCTCTCCCTTTTGTCCGTTTCTGTGGAACTCCTCTTGGTTAAGATGCACATCACTTCACTTTAACACTTGCTCTTGTTTTTTCTCTGATTATTTACTTACTTATTTAGAGGCTCTCACTCTGTACCCTTGGACCAGCCTGGAAGTCACTATGTAACTCATGGAAATTCTCCTGCCTCAGCATCCTAAGTACTAGAATAACAAGTACAAGTCCCAATTCCAGGCTTGTCACTTGTGCTTATCCCAAAAACCTTCCCATCCTTCATTGTCCTATTCATGAACATCCTGATCCTGAGTTATAAGTGTGGTATGTTCTTGAATTCCTCCCGGGAACTCTAATGGGAACTTATTTTATTTTAGCACCAATTATTTTAATGTTTTCTTTGATCATTTATCTTTCAAATGTTAAATTATTTAAAACCAGTGTATCTGAAATGAACCCTAGGAAGTCCCCTAATTGTGCGCACTCTCTCTCTCTCTCTCAAAGCATTTCCCATCCTTTGACTCTTACATTCTTCCCACCCCACTTTTCTTCAATGTTTGCTGCATTTTGGGGGAGCATGGGGTTCATATAGATGTCCCAGCCAGCGCTGACCACTCACGGTTACTTATCCTCGGCACTTTGAGCAGTAACACATTTCTGTAGTCAGTGACACTGTTGTATGAGTGCCATAGGTTTCAAGGACAAGAGCATCACAACCTATGAATACAATCAGACATATCTAGAAGACAGTTTGATGACACAACCATCCAACAAAACACCACCAATATGGTCTCCTCTAGGGTCTGTGACTTTCCTAGCGAGAGAATTCTATACTCTGTTAGAGTACCAAGCTTGAATTCCCTCCTAGGGAACAGGCCTCAGATCCAATCAAGAGAAAGGTTGGCTACCCTCATAAACAGTCATATTGCTGTTGTACCAAAGGTAGGTACCTGGTAGGTTAGTACTGTAGAGGGAAGGAAGGATCCAGCTATGAATAAGACCACGGACGGCTTTTCTCCCCAGCAGTCTGAACAGTGCCTTCCAACACTATGAGAGCTACCCGTCAAGAAGAGTTTCCTGGTAAGTTCAAGACTGATTTCTTTGCATCCTGAAGCCAAACTGTGTGGTGTCTTCAGCTGTGGAATCCTACCATGTAGCTATGATGGGTGCCCAAGGGCAACGGCAATAACTCGTGTTGTTTCAGGTGCCCATAGAACCTCCCTGATCAGTAACTTGTAGGGAGGCAATCCATAGCTGGCACTAAGATTTTCTTTTAAAACACAGGAGTAGATGGCATTGGCTCTTAGGTGTGGTTGCCCAGAAGGAAGGGGCCATGAGGAGGTAGAACAAACATGTGTTGAATATACTAAAAATAACAGAGAATCCCTTTGAGAATGTATGCACTGTATGTCAAAGCCTGGTATGAAGCAGGCTTGGAAAACCAGAAATGTCTTCCTAATGCTTAGAATCCAGGGAGGAATCACATCAAGCAAGAACTAATTAGCCTGATAACAGTATACACTCCGTGAATGCCTAGGTTTGTCTGGGACTCTCAGCTGAGCGTTCTTCTTGCTTCATCCCTGTGTCTGCTCCCTCGATGCTCCTCTGTGTGACTTTCTCCTCTTTAGCATGCACAGCTGTCACACAGCCCCAGTCTTCACAGCTTACAGTTGAAAGTTCCAGCGTTCAGTGGTAGGAGCTTCTAGGCTTTCAGAAGGCTCCAGGCCAGAAGTGGAGCAGTAGTACTTTGGCCATCTGCCATGAGTTAAAACAAGGTCAGATTGAGCCTACATAGGAAATAGGCTCTGTTTCTGTCCGGGATAAAGGGCAGAAAATTAGTGGCTATCTTTAATATGACAACTCTTCATATGGTGTTTATTTTTAGTTACTGTAAGTCATTTTGAAAAGATTTAAAGTATACAGGAGGATGTGCATAGGTTCTATGTAAATACTGCATGACACTTGACATAAACACATCCATGTGTTTTGCCATCCAGAAGATGCCTGGATCCAATCCTTGAAGATGCCAAGGGTTGACTGTGCCTTTCACATTCTTTAAGGAAAGACATATAATATTTTGCCTGCTTAGACAGATAGTTGTGAGCCACCATGTGGGTGCTGGGAATTGAACTCCGGGTCTCTGGAAGAACAGCCAGTGTTGTTAACCACTGAGCCATCTCTCTAGCCCTGACCTTCTACTTCTTGATTTGATTTTGTCTATATAGTTTTCCAGTGTTTTAGCATAATGGCATTAGGATTCTTACAAAAAATTTTTAATTGTTACTCCCAACATAAAATTCAGAAGCTTAAAAGAAAATACAACAAAAACCTTGCCTTCCCACCTTCCCACCCATTCCCTGTCTTCTAGTTTTCTTTTCTTCCAAAGAACAGACAAATGCCCGCTTCCCCTTGTTATTTTTTAAGCTCAGAAACCACAGGTTCTGTCTACTGCACACAACTCTGCGACTTTCTGTTCTCATCTGATTTCAGAAGCTAAGCAGGGTCGGGCCTGGCTAGTATTTGGGCAGGAGGAACTATACTTTCTTAGGCTTGAGTTCACAGTGGTGGCTTTCTCATCCATAAACCTTTAGCCTGTGTAACATTTTATGCTTTATCTCCCTTTAATTTTGTGTGTGTGGTGTGTGTGTGCATCACAAAATGAAAGAGACTAATATAATAAACTCCATGGTGTCTGTCACATGGCTTTAGCTAATTTACACTTGGCCCGTCTTGATCTGTGAATGCTCTACCTTTCTCCAGATGACTGGGACCTACACACAGATTTACATCTTCAGAAGTCTAAAAGCATTCAGAGCATATCACATGCATACTTTAAAATTTTTTTTAAAGAATCCATTAATATTATCTAATCCGTATTTGTGTGTGCCCCCTTGTCTATTCACTCATTTTAATTACTGTTTTTCTCCTGTTCAGCTGGCTGGTTCATTGTCTCCGTGTCCTGTAGAAAAGCACCGTCCTAAGACTCTTACTTTCTATTTTCTTCCTCATTTCCGTTTTCTGTGCAGTTTCATTGCTGATAAATCCCCATGATCTTTGACTGCTCCCACTGTCTGGATCTTGACTTTGCATTCTTGTGTGGGCTGGCTTGTTCTCCTCTTTCCCATGGTTTCTTTGAACCTGGAGGGCTGGATAGATTCAGGGAGATTTGTTGGCAAGAGCACCAGGGTTCTGTGCATGTCCCTCCCACTTTGCCTCGGGAGTTAAAGAATGTCTGGTGTCTCTCTTTGATATTTAGATTTTTTTCCCCAGAGATTTTAACTGGTGTCAACTTGCTATTCATTATTAAGGTCCTGATGGGTTTTCCAGTTTGCACACAGTGGGCAATCCTGGCTTTGATCCCCAGTTCTTCATGAAACCAGGTGTGATAAAAAAAAAAAAATACCCATAATCCCAGCCAGCACTCAGGAATCAAAGGCAGGAAGATTAGAAGTTCAAGGTCATCTTGACTATGCAGTGAGTTGAAGCCAACCTGGGCTACATGAGATCCTGTCTGAACAAGAGGAAAGGGTGCTTTTAAATCCTTCTTCAGTGATTAGCAGATAGACATCTCTAGGTAGCATCTTCTCTGTCCACCAGGAACCTGTGGTTCCTTTGGCTGTAGCTCTGGGGGAATGTCAGGACCCACCAATGCTTGGCTCTTCCCTGTTTGTTTTTCTAGCGTGAGTCAGCTCCTGAAGACCCTTCACAGGCAGTCAATGAGGGCTTTGCCCTCTCAGTATCACTATGAGCTGAATTGTTCCTCTTTGGCTAGTAGGCCCCTTGGGTTGCTTCCTCTGCGTTTGGCATAAACCATCTGTCTGATAGTGGCCTTGTTTGCTTTCCTGACAAGGCCACCAGGGTCCAGGTTGTACTTGCCCTATCTGGAACCTGGAACCCAACGCTTCTCTGAGAAGTCCCATCTTTCTTGGCTGGTCTCATGATTTTATTTATTTATTTTTTATTCTTTGGTGCATGGCTTGTCTTGTTCCAGCTGCTCATGGTACCTCATGATTGCATCCCCCCCTCCCTCCTTCCCTCCTTCCCTCCTCCCTCCCCACGACCTCCCCCTCCCCTCGCCTCTCTCCCATCTCTCTCTCTCCCTCCCACCTCCCTCCTTCCATCCCACCCCTTGGGTTCCCCGTCTCGATTTTGGTCAATCTGTCTTTCCTTAAGATTTTATTTCATTACTCCTTTAACAGGACTGACTTGGCTTTTTTTTTCCTTTCTCTTTTCTTTACATTTTATATTCTTCTTTCTTTTTCTACATTTCCCACTTCCTTTTCCAATTTCTTGCCTAGTATCCTGCCATTTCTGAGAACTTGTCTTATTCAATCTGGGAATTATTCTCACTGATTCAATTATATTCTTAGATTAAATTAGATACTTCTTAAATTGTTTTTATTTTTATTTGACTTTTTGAGAATTTATTTATTTAATTTTATGCATATACACGTGTCTTGTCTGCATGTATGTCTGTGTACCACATGCAAGTCTGGTGTCCCCAAGAGGACAGAAGAGGGCATCAGATCCCCTGGGCCTAGAGGTATGGACAGTGGCAATCTGCCATGTAAGTGCTGGGAATTGAACTCAGATCCTTCGTAAGAGCAGCTAGAACTCTTTATTCCTGACCCATCCCTCCACACCCACTTTAAAAATTTTTATTATAGACTTATTTTGATAAAAAGGAACCCACTTCTTTTTCAATCCATGGTTCCTCTTGTGCATTCAACTGGGTGTCAAAAATAGGTGTGGGGGACAAAATGACCTCTGTGTGGACCGCTTTCAGACCTCATTCTCCTAAGTCTTCCCATAGAACAATTGTTCGCTCACGCTTATGTAGTTCTGAGTGTCATCAGTAATCTGTGCATGCCACATGCACATGCTACATCATTTTATAAAATAGGTTGAGTACCTGCAGATATTGGTGTGGAAGGGCAATCAATCCTGGACTCACCTTGAGCACTTGTGGGGATGGGGCAACTATGCCCTCCATCTCTTTCCTGTTTGTCTCTGCCTCCCTGCCTCTGCTACTGTAACCTCTGATTGACTTTCCAAATCACAGAGGTCACTCCTGCACCTTCCACACTTTCTGTACCCCACCTGCTTCTCTACTGTCCAGCTTCTCTGGTTTTCATTTATTTGCCGAAGGTGTTTTGTTTTGTTTGTTTGTTGGTTGGTTGGTTGGTTTTTCTAGCTGGTTCTGGGTAGAGACGGGCCTCCGAGATGCTGGAGAGTCGCCCTGAGACACTCCATGGGGGAGTTCAAGTGCTGAGTCAGCCTGTCCCCAGGATGAGGTGACATTTGCTGACAGCAGCTTTCACCATGAGAGCCTAGATCGCCCTCATTTCAGTGACTAGCTTACATTTCCCCCACCCTATCTAGAGCAATAACAAAAGGATATACCGAGAAATTCATACTCTGGCGCTCAGCCAGACCCTGCCCCTCACAGACACTGTCTCTATCACCTGCCCATACCTCCATGCGAACTCTGTCTGTACCTGTGCCACGGGTCACATCTGCCTGGCATCCCATGAGAATATATACTGGGCTGAATACCAGATTCTAGAGTAGTTTGGTTCATCTCTGGTCTTCCTCAAAGGTTGTGGCTATCTGGTTGGGTTTCAATCTTTGTGTTTGAGAATCCCCCATGGATTTCTGTGCAGCCACCATCAGTCCCAACAGCCTGCAGGAAGCAGACAAGGAGAATACAGCAGACTCCTTGTGGGGCACACCCAGAGCATGTCTGCTGAGCAGGAGCATCTGGGACAGGCTGGACTAAACCACAGGAGTCCCTCAGTGGCCTTGCTAGGGTCCCTCTCTCAGTCCCCTGCCAGAAGCCCTCATTTCTCCTGCTCCTGTGCACAGCCTGGGCAACCTCAGAGCATCCCTCACCTTCTCCAACCCACGCTCCATGACTTCTGGTCCTCTTCGTACACTAATATGATGTCATGCCACGGCACTTTTCCATCAAATTTATTATTCTGTGTATGTACATGGATATATGCACCACAGCATATTTGGAGGCAATACAACAGCTTGCCCAAGACAGTTCTTAACCTCTACCCTGTGGGTCCTGAGGGTTGGACTCAGGTTGTTAGGATAACATTAATTCTTTTGCTTTGGTATGTATGTATGTATGTATGTATGTATTTATTTATTTATTTATTTTTGAGACAGGGTGTCTTTATGTAGCCCTGGCTATCCTAGAATTCACTCTGTAGACCAGGCTGGCAACTCACAGAGATCTGCCTGCCTCTGGCTTCCCAGTGTTGTAATTAAAGGCACGAACCACCCCCTCTATCCGAGATAACAGTAACTTGAGGAGATTAATGACACTAATCTTTTTCATTTGAAGCTTGCCACCCTATAAAATAGAGCGTGCATTCTTTCATCTCCTAGAACCTCTGAAAAATAACAACTTTGCCATAATATTCCTACAAATTTAATTAAATATGTGGTGGCTTTAAGAAGACGCCAAAACAAGCTATCTGAAGCTTTTTTTCTAAGTTGGATCTAAGGTTCCTTTCTCTTGTTTGTCTTTTATTCCTTAAACAAATCCCTAGCAAGAAAGAAGCACCATTTTTCTCCCTCCTTGGCCTCTTTGCCCTCGTTTGTTTGCAAGGGATGTTGTTTCAAATGTGCAGCCTCGGGCTATTCACCCTGGATGCAAGTCATAGAAAGATCCAGAAGGGAGGATATGAGTCAGGGGTGCCGGCTTCAGGCCTTGAGAGCAGAGCTGGGGCATTCTTGGGATATTTGTGGTTACTTAGGAATCTTGGAGTGTGCTTCAGTTTAATAATGAGAGAGAGAGAGAGAGAGAGAGAGAGAGAGAGAGAGAGAGAAACAGCGAGACACAGAGAGAGACAGAAAGAGAGAAAAAGAGGGAGACAGAGAGACAGAGAGACAGAGAGACAGAGACAGAAAGAGACCAAGACACACAGAGAGAGATATAGAGAGACAGAGGCACAGATACATATAATCAGGGATGCATAGAGAGACAGAAAGAGATATATATATAGAGAGATAGAAAGACAGAGACCCAGAGAGAGACAGACATAGTGAGAAACAGACATATAGAGACAGAGACAGACAGGCAGACAGACAGACAGCATGCACATTACTGCTATCCACCCAGCATTTACTCTAAGGAAGTAAGTCTGTACTGGAAAGAAATCTGCTATGACAACCACAGGCCGTGGTTGGTCCATCTCAGGCAGCCACACCCTAAAGCCTTGATGTTGGCCTGGGCTGCATCCTTGCCCCATGTTGGCCCATGCTGCATCCTTGATTTGGGCTTAGGAAGGTAGATGACCAAATTCATGGTAGTGAAAGTCAGCTGGACTCAGTTTTTGTTGTTGTTAGAACTTGAGGGTGTAGATCTCTGAAGATATGGAGAGAAGAAAGCACATGACCTCACATTTTTCCTTGACAACACGTTCTGGATTTCCTTAATTAAGACTGCCACATATCTGAGAAATGCCTGCTAGGCAATTTTGTTCCTGAGTGACATGCTGTAGCTGAATACATACATCGATTGATGGTATCTCTCTCCATGTATACATACATACATACATACATACATACATACATACAGCATACATAGAAAGAAAGCATGCATATATACACACACACACACACACACACATATATATATATATTTAGAGAGAGCATACATATAGAGCATACACACATATATAGAGAGCAAACATATATTTAGAGAGATCATATATATGTATAGAGAGAGAGCATACATATATAGATATATAGTTATATTTTGTCTAGATAAATTAAAATTTATGTTTATATATATTCCACACATACATATACACATATGTGTGTATGTGTACATGTATGTGTGTCTGTGTGCACTCACATTTATGGTATAGCTTGTTGCTCTTAGAGCCACACTAAATAACATAAGATTAATGAAGAAAGAAAATGATATAACCAAGACACACAATAAATGTGAGATCTATAGGGCTGCTGCTGTTTACACAGGCTTTGGGTAGCTGTGAGCGTACTATAAGGACATACCGGACAGTGCCGTAGGTATACGAAGCAGCAACTCATCTTTCCCGTCACCAGGCATCACAGACACCTGGGCAGCATGTTACCATTGGTGTTAACACAGCTCCACAGGGATTCTTCAGCTACATCAGCATCTCATGGCCCACCATTGTCAATGTCGGCTATCACTGACCAAAGCGCCACTAGGCACCGCCTGACAATACTTCAAAACTTATTGTTTGAATATTTAATATGATCACATGATTCCAATATCTTAGGGATAAGTCTTTAATTCTTCGTTTCCCTTTTTCCAGAATTTATTTTTAGGCAAACAAGTTAAACAAATGTAGACTCTCTTCTTTTTTCTCTTATTCCTCTTCTTTTATACAGAATATAGTTAATTACAAAGGCTTGTCTGGATTCCACCTGTTTCTTTCATATACTTATATATTTGATATTCTCTTTGACAACTGCATACTATTCTATAGAATAGATGTACCACATTTTATATAGGCAATCTTTTGTCAGTAGACATTGGGCTCGTCCTAATATTTACTAAAAGAAATAATTAGAGCTTTCTGTTCAGATGTTAATGAGTCTATATATACAGCAAATTCCAAAGTGTTGTGACAAAGGGCATATGCTTCTAAAAATCAGACAGATGCTGCCAAATTGCCTCCAAGAACATGTGTGCTGTTGCCTCCCAATTTCAACAGAATTTGGTCTTATCCATTTCCCGTAGGCCAGACAACAGTGTTTGTTCCCAAACTTGGGGTTTTTCCCAATTTGCTGTGTGAAGCATTATCAGTGTAGGATCTTGAGCATAGTATAGCCAGTGAGTGCCCTATCACTAGGCTGTGCCCCAGAACCCAGCATCTGTTCCGTGTGCACTTCTCTTGTGATGAGTCAGGCAGTGGAAGAGCAGATGATATATCCTGCTGGAGCCCTCTCTTCATACCCATTGCCAGTCAAGTCAAGGAACCCTTTGACCTTTTCCTATGAGTTTTGAAGCACCCCTCCTAAAGACCGTGTGTCTTCTTAACACATAGGATGCCCCGTCAAACTCCACGAGAGCACAGAAACTGAAACGGAAATGTTCAATGTTCATGAGCCAAGAGAAAAGAAAGAAAAAGGTCTGACTTTTAAAAACCTGCCTTACTAAATGGATTTCTAAATATAAAATTAAAATAAATAAATCAAAGGCCTACCGAAGGAAGCTTTAAAGTCTGGACATAAAACCTATTTAAATTAATCAAATATTATTAAACTTAGGATGACTTAATATCATTGATCCCTTTACAAATCATATTTCTTTAACTAGATACAGTTAATAAACTTTGTTTTTGTTTTTGTTTTCCCAGACAGGGTTTCTCTATATAGCCCTGGCTATCCTGGAACCCACTCTGCAGACCAGGCTGGCCTTGAACTCAGAAATCCGCCTGCCTCTGCCTCCCAAGTGCTGGGATTAAAGGTGTGTGCCACCACCACTGCCCGGCAGTTAATTCACTTTTAAAACCATATTCCTTATTATATGTATCAGAACTTATAGTGACTAATGAGTTCAGGGTTGTGGAAGACTTATCTTCACATCTGTGTCTCCTTTTGTCTTTGTCCTCCAGTTGAACAAACACACACAAGTGTTGTCATTATTCTCTTAATATTGTCAAGTTACCTACAAATTGGTGTTGCAATTCAGGGCAAGAGCAATTAAAATACAAACAGGCCTTCTTTGTGGAGCATGAAAAAAAATATACTAAAATTTATTTAGAAAAATAAAGCCATGAGAATAAATATCCAGAAAATTTCAAACGGTGAAGAGTTGGGGTGAAGAGGACAGAACCCATATAGTGTGCTACAGTGGTGACACCATGAAGCGGGTTGTCTAGGTTGTGGGCCCACCTCTGCTCCTGCCATAGGGCATGGCCACCTGGCGAGGCTTGGGGGGTTTGACTGTGCTTGTCCCACGCTGCTGCCCTGGGTGGGTGCTGGGCTGTAGGGAAGCATTGCGGCCCAGCTCTGGGGTCGGGAAGCGCAGTCTGAGGCACAGGACAGCGGAGCTGATTGGGGGTCCACCAGCCTGTGACAAGGCCTGGGTACCTGGTTCTCAGGCTCTTAGACACCCAGGCACCACTGGGAGCCACCATTCATAGTAGAAACTAGAGTAGCAAAGATGGCAACTATGGTTACATTGTTAGTTATTTTTCTCTTCAGTTAGTACTTGTGATGTCAGACACATGCGCGTGCGCGCGCGTGTGTGTGTGTGTGTGTGTGTGTGTGTGTGTGTGTGTGTGTGTAGTGGCATATAGCTATTAAGTCCTCTTAATAAACTGACCATGTGATCATTGTATAATGATCTCATTTCTTAGGACAAGTTTTTACTAACATTCTGTTTTGTCTAATATAAGTACAGTTCTTTATCCCCGCCCCCTTTATTGAAGATAGGCTCTTTTCTCATACAATCTATCCTGATTACAGTTTACCCTCCCCTCACTCCTCCCAGTTCCTCCCCCATAACCCCTCCCATCCAGACCCACTCTCTCTCAGTCTCACTAGAGAAGAGCAGGAGGCTTCCATGAGATAACCAAACATGAGAAAATAGAATATAATAAGATAGAGAAAAACTTTCATATCCAAGTTGGACAAGTGGGAAGAAAAGGGCCCAAGAGCAAGTGGGAGTCAGAGACCCTTGTTCACACACTCAGGAGTCCCATAAAAGTACCAACTGGAAGCTGTAATATATACCCAGAGGACCTGGTGCAGACCCGTGTTGGGCCCTGGGTTTGCTGCTCCACCTCTGTGAGCACGCATGCGCCTTGCTTAGCTGATTCAGAGCCTTGCTCAGCTGCTTGCCTCCACCCCCACTCCCCACCCCACCCCCCACTGGCTCTTACACATGCTCTGCCTCCTTTCCTACAGCAAACGTCTCTTTCTAGTCCAGATCACAAGGAATACATTTGTCCATTCACTCTCAGTCTGTGTATGTCCCCCGTCCTTTCACTCTCAGTCTGTGTGTGTCCCCTGTGGGCAGCAAAGTGTTTCCTATTGTTTTCCTACTTGGGACTTTCTCTGCCTTTTGATTGGAAATGTTAATACATTTAGATTGAAAGTAACTGTGGATGGTAAAGATGTACTCTCAGAGTACAGAAATGGCTGAGTGATTGGAAGCAAGTGTGCCTCTTCCAAAGGACCTGGGTTCTGTTCCCAGCACCCATTCAGTGGCTTGCATCTGCCTATAACTCCTGCTTCTGAGGATCAACTGCTCCCTTCTGGCTTTACACACACACACACACACACACACACACACAAACACACACATGCATATATATGCAGATGTGCAGATACATATATACATATTATATATGCAGACATTAAATAAAAAAATAATCAAACACATTATAAAAAAAGGTTTACTCCTGCCATCTTGTTACTTTTTTTTTTTTAACTGTTCTGTAGTTCCTTTCTCTTCTTCCTGGTGTCGATTTTCTGTAGTAATCTTAAGCAGCATTTTAAGAGAAGCACCGTCAACATTAACATTAGCAGTTGGGGTGTTTTGCTTCTGCATATAGCATGTTTGGGGAAGTGGTTGTTATTTTCCCGAGGCAAGGACTTTTTTCCCATGGGTGGGGGCAGGACTGATTCTTACACTTGAAGTCACAGTCTTCCTATCTCAGCCTCCTGGGTGCTGGGATCACAGGTGTGTGCCGCCACACCCAGCTAACTTGGATGTTTATTGAGCTTAGCAGCGTGCCAGGCAGTGCCTGTCTGTGCTGTGGCTCATGCTGACCACTTAGGGAGCTCAATCCACCTTTGCCTCTGCTCCTTAGCACTGTCGGACCTTTTTGTTGATCTTTTAGCCTGACTCACATCTGACTCCTAGCTAAGCACCGAAAGCCACCAATTTATCCACCGGGTTGACATCAACTGGTCCCAGGTAGCTGGAGAATATAATAAGAACCTCTGATCTCAAAGTTTCTTTAGAAATTTTCTAACTTAAAGTTTCTAACTCAATTTTAAGTAATCACAATGGCATTGCGTCTCTCCAGAGCCCAGCAAGGGCTCAATCGTTCATAGGCTTCTTTCTACAAAAGGGGAAGATTCAATGATCCTAAATGCTTGCCAACCCCAGGGGGAAGCTATAAGAGGCAAACCTGGAGCTTGAACCCCATTCTGAAAACTTGATTATACTTCTATTACTCCATGTTTTCTCAGCACACAGCTCAGTAGAAGTTACTGGAAGCTCCTTGGTGTCTTGTCTTATGTGTTTCCTTTTGTTTTGTTTTGTTTTGTTTTTCCTTTCTTCCTTTGGGCAAACCTCTGTAGTGAAGAAGTTGGCTTCTGTTAGGAAACTGACTATGCTAACTGACTGGAAAAGCGTACTTTGAGAAACATTGACATTTTAGTAGTAACAGAGAAATAACTGGAAAGTCGAGAAGAGAGCTTTACAGCGATGACCTGAGATTCATTCACATAAGAATCCCCACCTTGAGAAACAGGGTCCCCTGGGTTGGCGAACTGGGGCTAAGGGAGACTAGATGGGAGAGAAATGAAAACATTGAGACGAATTACCGATCAAAGCATGTCTGTCTTTTACTGAAAAATCTTTCTTGGTTTTTGAGAGGGAAGACCCCGCCCACCGTCAGTTCTGCACAGGCTCCTGGGTTCATTCAGAAGTCTCTTGGGCACTGTGGAATGTTTCAGCTGGAGGCAGGACGTGGGTGGGGCACGACAGGCAGGTAGCAGGATTCAGGAGAAGTTCTGGTGTGGTTTAGTACAACAATGGAAGCCAGGCTTAGCTGGAGAGCCACACTGTATGTGGCTTCCTGTGGCACACCTTGAGAGACAGGTCTGAACTCTCAGCCTAAAGCAGCTGAGAGAGGAAGTTACACAGATTCTCCACCTTGCTGCCCTGAGACAGGGTTTCTCTAAGCCGAAGCTTGCTGATTCAGCTAGCTGGCACTGAGCTGTCAGGATCTAACTATCTCTACCTTACCCAGTGCTGGGTTACAGGTACTCACAGCCTGGCTATCTTTATTCTATTCTATTCTATCCTATTCTATTTTATTTTATTTGTGTTTGTGTACCACATGTATGCCTGGTACCCTTGGGAGCCAGAAGATGGTGTCAGATACCCTGGAACTAGAGTTATAACTTCTTGTGCTGCCATGTGGGTGCTGAGAATCAAACTCAGATCCTCTACAACACTGAGCCATCTCATCAGCCATATGCCTGGATTTTTTTCAGTGGGTGCTGGCAATGTGAACTCAAGTCCTCCTGTTTGAAGAGCACATGAGCCTACCCACTGAGCCATCTCCCTAGCCCATTTTTATCTAGTTTCTTTTTCTAAGGCTAGGCATCAAACCCATGGCCTTACACATGCTAAGCATGCCACACCACTGAACCACACCATCAGTCTTGCATAGAGATCTTAAATATATAGACTGTTCCCTTGAAGACGGTTCCAAGCAAACAGGATTGTGGTGTCAAAGGATGTTCTAATCTCCTGGCATCTATAATCATAACCACCTCAAAGATCAGACTGGGAACTATTTGTTTTTAACTTTTATATCTTCATATTGGAGCATTTTACATTGTGCAGTAGGTATGGAGTTAAAGGTATTGTCTCCTCTCTGGGTTCTCTCTCTCTCTCTCTCTCTCTCTCTCTCTCAGACCAATGGTTCCTTCTTTTATAAATCAGCTCTTGTTCGTTTACCATCCTAAGTCCTTCAAACATCCCCTAGTTGTGCAGAGGGTATGGTTTCTGCTGCACATGTTTAAAAGTAAACTCCAGGGGAAAAAAATACAGCACTGACTTAAGCTGTCTCAGCAGGCTCCAGGTCTAGGATCAGCACATAGGAGGTATTGAGTGTCCATAGAGTGAAGGAGCGGTGGGTAAGTGAGTTTTTGGAGAAGGATCTAAATTTAGAAAAGAAGTCATCATCCTCTCTCTCTCTCTCTCTCTCTCTCTCTCTCTCTCTCTCTCTCTCTCTCTCTCTCTCTCCTGCCACTGCAGGAGCTGAAGGACAACTGCTTCCATTTCTGCTTTAGCTTTTCCATCCAGGGAGTCAGGATGACTTACCTCTGGGTTACCACGTGTTTTTTTTTTTTTTTTTTTACCATGCACACCACAACATATCTTACATTGAATAAGAATCTAATGTTTGGCTGAGGGATGTGTAGCCTAGAGGGCAGAAGGTTGTGTCCTGATGGCCAGGGTCCAAATATTAGCTGGGCTATGCAGAGCTGGGTAAAGCCAGCTTTCTAACCCACCCCAGCCCTGGTCACCTCGTGGTAGGTGGTAACGAGATGCACAGCCTTGCGTGGGCGTTGGGAGAAAGGTGTGAGTAAGTGGAACACTTCTCAGAGAACCCAGCAGAACTGAGAAATAACAAACTTTACCTGCTGATGGCAGCTACTGCTCTTACTTTTGATACCCATTAGTTCATCTTTATAAATGAGAGAGAAAGAAGAAGAAGGAGAAGGAAGAGTGGGAGAGGAGAGGAGGGGAGAAGAGGAGGAGAGAAGATGGCAGGATGGTGCGTCTTTTCCTGTGATACGTCTCTCAGTTAGCTCTCTCATTGCTGTGACAGAATGCCTGACATGCAGGAGCTAAAGGGGAAATGTTTACTTTGCTCACGGTTTCATAGGATTTGGCCCATGGCGACAGGAGAGGGTAGGCAGACGAGCTCACAGCATGGCTGACAGGAAGCAGTGAGAGAGTGAGCATCCCTATACTTCAGGCTTTCTGCTTTTGCTTTCTTCTATTTCACACAGGCCCCCAGCCTCAGGGAGATCTCCCCACCCCCTTAGTGATGCCTCCCACTGAAGCTCCCAGAATGCTTAGCTACCCCTCAGGCACTTTTCAGTCCTTCAAGATCTACCAGCCCAGGACTGGGGAAGGTGGCCAGGTAAAGGCACTTCCCATTAAGCCTGGTGACCTGAGTCTGATCCCTGGGACTCATGTGATGGAAGGAAGAGAGGCAGCTCCATAAAGGTGTGTTCTGACCTCCACATAGACACAAAGGCATGCGCACATATACACGTGTATACACACACACACACAAACAAATAAATGGATGGATGGATGGATAGATATATAGGTAGATAAGAATATTTAAATTAACCACTTTATACTTTACATAATATAAATGTGCATAATGCTCTATGTGCACAAAGCTCCATGTGTACAATACTGTATGTGCACAATGTTCTATGTGCACATTGCTCTATGTACTTGATGCGTTTTAGTGACTCATAGCTTCTCACTTGGAAGTCCCAGGAGATCCTCTAGTGTAAAGCAGAGACATGGACACTTTATGCTCTCTAAAGTCAGAAAGCACAGTTTCTCTTCTCGCCCTGATCCTGTGGAATTTTGTGAACTTTTAGCTGTCCTCCTGGCCTCCCTCATTTGTACACGGCAGCCAGGACTCCCTCAGAACAGGGTTGTGGATACTATATTCAGTGACATAAGCCAAGCCCCTGTCCAGCGGGAGAGTCCCAAGCAAATGCTTCCCTGATGTCACCATCTCCCTGGCTGGCAGGCGCTTCACTGGCTGGCACAGGAGCTCTGCAGGAAGTAACATTTGTAGCATTCTGTTTGTGGTATGTTATTCTACAGGTTAACTCCTAAGAGAAAAACCACAGGTCCAGGACTAGAACCTCCACTTGGGGCTGGTTACATGGGATTTTCTTCCTGCTTTATGAATAGTCTTAACATTTATAAGATCTCCAAAGATGGCCAATGTACCATAAGATGCGCTGATTTCACCATACTCTCCCAGCAGTGAATGTTATATATTTCCAATTTTTACTGTATCATATGGATGTGGACATAACGGGATATTTTAGGATTGGTTTCTGTGTATGCATGCATGCAAGTGTGTGTGTGTGTGTGTGTGTGTGTGTGTGTGTGTGTGTGTGTGTGTTTAATCGTATGAGGCTCCAGACCTGTGCCTGCCATGATACACAGGTAGAGGTTAGAGGACAGCCTCTGACTTTACTCCTCATCTTTCTACCTCCTTTGAGAGAGAGTCTCTTCATCAGTACATTAGCCTGGCCAGCTGGCCTCTCTGCCACCACTGGGAGGGGAATGCTGCCATTCCAGGTGCATGCTACCATCACAGTTGCCTGTGCTACCACCTCTGGGTTTTAGGTGCCTTCTGAGGCTTTGAATTCAGCTCATCAGGCTTATATAGTGAGTGACTTTACCTATGCTGATTGTGTCTTTGTTTTGTTTGTTTGTTTGTTTTTTAATTAAAGAAAATAGGTCCTTTATGTGATTCCTCCCATGGAGCAATCTGTATATATGACCACACATCTGTCTTTTACTAATAAAAATTTCCAAAGATTAGGTGAGACGAGCCATGGAGTTCTCAGTCTCTACCTGGGAGCTTTGCTGAAATGAAACTCACTCACCTCAGGATTCCAGCTGGTCCCCAGCTCCCAGCCCGGCCCCTGCTTTACTCTCTTTGCTGATGCTGGTGCTGGTGCAGCAGCTAGCAGGCAGGAGGGAGCTGAGTGGTAGCCATCTGGAGCCAGGAGGAATTGCCTTAGAGGGTCACCTCCCTCCCCTGGCACCCTGTATCTTCTGCCTCTTCCCCCAAAGAAATAAAGGCTTGGATTTCACCGTAATGCAACCCAGAGGTAAAAACTGCAGCTGAAGCTAAAACCTTCCACTGGTGTCTGGGGAAGAGAGAAGCATCCTCCTCTCTCTGCCGCCTACCAAAGCCAGGGTCACCAAGGCGAGAGCGCTGAAGTGCAAACAGGGTGTCACCTCTGAGGAGGCCCAGCCTTCCCTCCTGGTGCCGTGGCCACATGGGGACTCGGTGGAGGAAGGTCATTAAACAACTCTGACCAGGTTGGTAGCATAGCGTCCTGACGTGTGCTTTGCCTGTGTTCTGCAGTGAGCTGAGGGCTGCTGGGTCGGTTGACCCTTCTGCTGTTCTGTTGATGGAGGTGAGTGTATTCAGTAATGTCATGGGTGTGCCAATAAAATGACAGTGCCTTTTCTGAATGCCATAAACGTGCCTCTCAAATATAAAGACACCATACACTTTAAATGGACAAATAGCCTTTGCTTCCTGTCATATACATTTACTTCAATACTAATGAGAGATCACACACACACACACACACACACACACACACACACACACACACACGGTATGCACATGCAGTCAAAATTAGATCTCAGAATTAAATCCATTTTCTGTATAATTTCTCCATTGCCCTCGATTGGTAGGATAAAGCAGTAGAGAGTATGTTTTCGGTTATTGTGTCGGGAGAAATGATGAACCCTGATCTAGAAGAAAAGTTAAGAATTGCTTTGAGACAGAACATCCTCAGGGACAGAGACAAACGAGGCTGTGCTATGGTGTGCCTGTGTCTGTGAGCTCCTAGGATAAGTGACAGGGTCCCAATAGCTTCACTCTGTAACATCTGTGGGGTTCTGTTGCTATAAATCACCAACAGATGAGAATCCTTTCTGCTAGTGTGTCTGTAGTCAGAATAATTTGTTGTTCTAAAACAAAAGTTATGTAAGTCTTAGGGATAAAGTTATTGCCAACAAACTCATTTCCCGTAGATGGGGCTGATACTGCGGCACGCTGTGTGAGCCCAGCAGTATAAACAGAATGCTGGGTTGAAAGCAAGAATCCAACACAAATGAGGTTCTCCTTCTATGGCTTTCAGAATCGTTCACTTTTTTTAAACTAGTATTTCTTTCCATAATGAACTTGAATTTACCACCCATGTCTGGAGTATCCAGGATATGGCTGCTACTCACATTTGCCATCAAACAGGAGCACTGCACTTAAGAGCTCCCAGTTCACTTTAAATGCTTCCTTTCATGTTCCCGGATAACACCACGTGGGCTGTGTCCGTGACCCTTGACACCACATTTCTGTTCCCTCTTTCTGATCAACTCTTTGCTAAAATCTGACAGGCAGCCCTTTTAGAGGCTGAATCTATTTTAGAAGATGCTGTGAGTGCACCGCCCTTCTCTGCCTCTGCGCACCTGGACAGGTGTCTTAATTTGTATTAAAAGCAAACGACACACTTATTTGTAGTTATGTATATTGGAAAAGGCTGTTGCTATTTAGGAAAATAAAGACATAACAAAGACGATGAGAAGGATTTTTAATATTTGAAACTAAGCTATTCAATATCCTATTTTCATACTAGCTCTTGCTAACTTGAGACATCGATGTGTATATGGTGAATGCTTTCAATTATATAGGAATTGGTCAGTCTTTTACCATGTAAAAAGAACAATGTTATTCTGAGCAAGGTGATAAGTATAAACACCTATTTATTCAAATGGGTACAAAGAGCTAAACAATCCCAATTGTTTTTAAACTTTGTATCAAAGTGACCAATTCGCAATTATAGAACTGTAATGACCTGGGTTTTAAAAAAATAGAAATTCCATGAAAATCCTTGCCTGTAAAAAAGGTATCTGATCATGGTAAGGCTGTCTTTAACATGAGGTGTTTCTCTGGCTTTCTACTCCTAGGGTATGTGTGATTTTTATTTAAAAACAAATCAAACATACTACTCCAGTACAAATAACTTGGTAAATAATGTAGAGAACTTTCCGTAGTTCCTTTGTTCATCTCTCACAACCCACCCTTAATGCTCATTGTTGGAATCTCACATTTTCTTTCAGTATCAACACGTGTTAACCTTCGTGTTTGGCATTTCTATGAAATTGCACAGGATTGGTAGTTAGCTGCATGTACATGCATCTGTACCCATGCAACAGCCCGATCAAACTAGAGCCCCAGCTCACTAGAGCCCCAGAATACAATGCACATGGATTTTTCACGGAAATGGGGGACCAAGCTGAAAAACCCAAGTTTGAGCAATTTAAAGTGAATGGGGCAGTTCTAGATTCCCAGGATGCCTGCTACCCCAACACAGCATTATTTAAATACGGTGTTAAAATCAAAGCACTTTTGTAGTTTCCCCGTGCAGTGTAGGACCTGTGTGGATGTAGGACCTCCGTGGCTCTCCTTTCTGTCACTTCAGGATCCACCTGCCTTTATGCTCCTAACAGGAGCAGAAGCAAAGACCTGCAGGTGCACTGGCTGATTATGATGAGATAGCGGCTGCTTGTTTAATTCTGAAAGATGAGCCTTGGCGTGATGAAATGCCCATGCTGATGGAGGTTGACTCCGCCTCCTTCTCACCCCTGGTAATGGCCCTTCTCCCGCCCAGCTCAGCCTGCTCTCAGCTGCCTGGATCACAGGCTGTGAATAATTAATGGAGACTGTCCTGTGAGCTGGAAAGAGAAGCTGCCATATTCGCATTGTGTAGCCGTATGCATGCAGAGCTTTCTTGTCCTTCCAGACACAGAACACAAGCTCTCCATTTCAGACCTAGCAATCTCATGCTTCAGGGAAACTCTCAGCCATGTGCGATAATCTACCCACCGGTCATGGATTTTCAGGGTCAAACCCTAATTCAGGGTGTATTGTAACGACCCTGGATGGTACTTACTGTGGCTGTAAGCAGCTTACCTTGGCTCTGTGCAAAGGGTTTTTCTGGCTTGATAGGGAAGCTCATACTGTATGTCACATGTGGGTCACATGCATGTAGGGTTTGACACTATAAACCTCATTTCTCCCAACATATTGTTGTGAAAAAAAATCCTAACATGCAGAAACACTGAAGGAATTGACCAGGGTACACCATACACGTACTACCCAGAGTTTGACGTGGGCCCATCCCATGTCTAATGATTCTGAAGTAAGTTACCAACTTATTTTTCACCCTTAACTAATGTATGTGTGATGCTTACGATAGCTTTTTAGATAAGCCGTCTCCAAAGTGTGGCGCACATATTCTAAATTGGCTTTTAATACATCTTATTGAATACAGCGTCCTGTAATGCAAACTCCACCAGGATCTGGAAGCCTTCGGCACAAGCCATGTCTTCATGCCCCGCCAAGAAACAGTACCACTTTGTGCAAGGTTTTATCTTCTCAGCATTTCGTTTTTGAGATTCATATCAGCCATGAGGATGGTCGATAGTTCATTCCTTTTTATTATTGAGTAGTTATGGCCCCACAGTTTGCTTATCCATGCTCCTGTCGATGGAGACCTGGGCTGCTTGAAGCTTGGAGATAGCAAGACTACCACTTTTAAGAGCAGTTTTGGATAACTTTTGGGGACATACTCATTCTGGGTAAAAGTCTAAGATCGGCACTAGTGGATCACAGGTCAGTGTGTATTCCCTTGTAAAAGAAACCACCTGAGCTGTCTGTAATTTAATTATACATTTTACATTCTCACCCATCAGGCCTGAGCATTCTGGCTGCGAATGCACTCTGGTGGGAGTGCAGTGGGTGTTGTCGTGGCTTTTGTGTTTCTCTGATGGGCAACAGTACTGAGTTCTTTGTCTCCCAGCGTTCAGATCTTTAAAATTGTGTTGTTTATCTTTTTGTTATTGTATTATGGGTCTTTTTAAGACATTCTTTATGGTCATCTGTGTACCATTTCTTTTCAGATATATTTTACAACATTGCGTGTATTCCAGACTAGAAAGCCCCTGTTTCTTTGAAGGATTCCTTTTGATGAGCTTATGGAATGTTAAACTCTAACATAGTCTAATTTAGCAACGTTTCATTGCTTCCCCAGCTCTTTAGTCAACTGTAATTTCCCAGTTTTCTTTTGTTTTCTGGGACCCTCTGTATTGGTCATCTTTTTCTCCACAATAACTAAGAATGGGCACATGGCACTTGACAAAAAACTTTTGTGTAGGTCACAGTTCTGGAGGCTCAGAATCTGAGTGAGCCCACACCGGCTCTGCGGAGGTAGAGACCTTGTGTTGAATGCCAGGCAGCCCTGTATGTGCAGGGGCAGGCACAGCTTGACAGTGAGAGCTTCCTCAGCCTTCACCATCTAGACCTCTCGAGAGCCTTCGCCCTGTAGAGCACCTTCCAGTACTGCTGTCTTGCCACCAATCCTTAAATCCCATTGGACCCGAGAGACACTCAGGCCATGTCAAACCGCAGCACCATTAAGGAACCTTGTTTTCTCTGAAGCCTTTTGACCTTAATGGTTTTAACCTCTATATTTTAGGTTCATGGTCCATCTCAGGTTACCTTCTGTGCACTATAAGAGACAAGCATCTCTCAGATTTAATTTTATTTTCTGTATGTGAGTAGTTTTGCCCATATGTATGTATGTATGTATGTATGTATGTATGTATGTATGTATGAAAGAAAAATGGGTGTGCAGTCCCTTCAGGATCCCGTAGAGAGTCAGATCCCCTGGAACTGAAGTTATGGGTAGATGTACACTGCCGTGTGGGTGCTGGGAACTGAAATCTAGCTCCTCTGAAAGAGCAGCAAATACTCTTAACTGTTCAGTCACCATTCCAGCCCCAGCAATGGGGACATCGGTTATGTTGGCACCATCTATTAAAAACTCTTTTTCCCCATTGTATTTTGGCATCTTTGTCGAAAGTTCATTAGATGGGCAAATATGATTCTCGATGTGTCTGCTATATGTATGTGCTCATTTCTGCATAGGTGTGCATGTGTGTGCTTGTGTGGGGTGTGTGTTTGTATGTATGTCTGTGTTGTATGCATGTGTTTGTATAGGTGTGGTGTGTGCTTGTATGCCCGTGTGTGTGTGTGTGTGTGTGTGTGTGTGTGTGTGTGTGTGTGTTCACATGTGGAGGTCTGCAGTGGATGCTGGGAATCTCTCTGGGTTGCTTTTCCACATTATCCATTGCGTTGGGGTCTCAGTCGAACCCAGAGCTTCTCACTGGTCTCACTGGCTCTGGGGATCCGCTCTCTGCCCTCCTAAGCCTGAAATTCCAGGCAGGCTGCCACACTCACCTAATGGGGATCCAAACTCTGATCCCCAATCTTGTCCAGCAAGCACTTTGCCTACTGAGCCTCTCCCAGGCCTGCCCACGTTACTTTTTGAGGCAGGCATCTCTCACAGGACTCAGATCTCATGAATCCAGCCAAGCTGGCTGCAGGGAACTCTCTCCACATCCCCCAACCCTTGGGAGTGACAGACTGTCCCCACAGCTCCTGGGTTTTACTTGGGTGCTGGAGATCTGAACTCAGGTTCTCATGCTTTTGTGGAGGAAATCTGAGCCATCTCCCAGCCCCATGATTCTGTTTATTCACCCAATTATGTCCTATGGGGATATTTGTCTATCCTAGTATCATATTGCCTGCTTATGTGAGCCTTATGGTAAGTTTAGAAATCAGGAAATATAAATCTTTTCCAGATTGCTTTGACTATTCTAGGTTCTTCAAGGCTTCCATACAAACTTGAGAATCTGATATAATTTTATGAGGGGGAAAATTGTCCAAGTGGGATTATAGTTGAACTGAAACTGAATCTGTGCATAAAGCCAGGGCAATTGGCATCTTCACAGTAGTTGGTTTCTAATCCATGAGCATCTGAAGTCTTCCTGGCTACACAGATCTTAATTTTCTTGACAGTGCTTTTTCTAGAGTTCAGATCTTACTCATCTTTTTGTGAATTTTATTTCTAAGCATGTGATTTTGTGTTTTGTTGGGTAGCCAGTTTTTCCTCACTATAACAAAATACCCGATCTAACCAACTTTAAAGAGGAAAAAGGTTATTTTAGCCCATTGTTTTGGTCCATGACATATCCATTCCACTGCTTTGAGTCTGTGAGGATCCTAAAATGTTCGACTCAAGGATTAAGAGGGAGCAGAGAGGGAATGAGGAGCAACCAAGGGCCCTGGGTCCCCAAGGCTATACCCCCAATTGTGTGACGATTCCCCAGTAGGCTCATCTGCTAACGGCTCTGCCAGCTGCCAGGATTGCCACTTTGCAGAGAGAGCCTTTAAGTCATGGGCTTCTGAGGAATAGCTAAGGTCCAAACTATAACCAATGCTAATGCAAAGAAATTACACTTCAAAAGCATTCTTCAGATGTTAGCTGCTCTTATGTGGCTCACTTTTGTGATGTCTGTGTTTTAGGGCCACCCTGCTCAGTGTCTGTTTAACAATATACAAAAGAAAGAAAGAAAGAAAGAAAGAAAGAAAGAAAGAAAGAAAGAAAGAAAGAAAGAAAGATAGATGCAGGTGGTAGGCCACTAGCTCCGTCTCTTACCCCAGGGTCCCTCCTCCTGTGTGAATCTTAGCCATGAATCATAGAATTCTCACCATGTCTCCTGCCCCTTAACACAGTTCAGGACTTAGCTTCTCGTCGAACCACAAGCCTTTCCTGTAACATCTGTAGAGAGGAATGCTTTCACTTTTCCTTCCAGAGAAATATACACGTGCTTCAGAGAGAGAGAGTTTTGGGAAGAACTTTAAAACGTTTAGGGGACTTCCAAAGCCAGTTTTTCAGCATCTGGGCACTTGCAGACCTCTAATATCAGCCTTGTTCTGGAGCAGGACACTGACGGGGAGCAGTGATGTCCTTCACCCGTTTCTTTCCACCCAATGCAGTGCTCATCTGTGTCCGGCTGCTCCATAAGGACCCAAGCACCGAGTCCTCTGCATGCCTGGCCTCTCCTCCCAAGCAGCTGTGCTAAACTTCCCACTGTCACAGTAAATGCCTTCTGGAATGGTTGCGGGTCCCCAGAGATATAGGAGCTTGCTGACAGGAGCTTTTCAGGATTCTCTTCCTAACCTCCCCACCCCCCACCCCGTGATGTCATGAGTAATGCACTCCTCCACTGTCCCCTCCAGTGACTACCCAGAAGTCACCAGCCACAGTGATACCATGTGTATATGTCCTCCCACGCAGGTGCCGAAGACATGGGCAGCAAACTGTCTTTACCAGGTAGCAACTCCACGGTGCAGTGCCCCAGCATGGAGGAAATCCACACCGCATACAAGCAGAGGAACCTCACCCGAGCCCGAGACCTACTCAGAGGGGTTTATGAAGAGAGCGAATCCTCACAGGAGAAGGTAGGGTGCACTACTGCCCCAGAGTTTCTGGTGTGTGTGTATGAGAGAGAGAGAGAGAGAGAGACAGACAGACAGACAGACAGACAGACAGACAAAGACAGAGAGACAGATAGAGAGACAGAGACACAGAGTCAGACAGAGAGACAGAAACAGACAGACAGAGGATACATTTACCTGTGTATGCATACTTTTACTTTGTGTATTTTGCCTGCCAAGTAAGAAGCACTTCCATGGGCATGTAGTACTGCAGGGGGCCAGAAGAGGGCGTGAGATCCCCTAGAATTATGGACAGTTGTGAGCCTTGATGTGGGTGTTGAGAACCAACTGAGTTCAGATCCTCCGCAATGGCCACTAGTGCTTTTAACCATTGAGCCATCTCTCCAGCCCCTCCACCATATTTTTTGATACAGGGTCACTCACTAAACCCAGAGCTTGTCATCGCAGCCACACTAGGCTGGTCAGCAAAACCCAAGGATCTTCCTGGGTCCTCACCTCTATCTAGAACAACTGAGGTTATAGGCATGCACCAATGAATCTGGGTTTTACACGGTTACTGGGTATCCGAACCCAGGTCTTCGTGTTTACACAGCAAGCACTTTATCCACTGAGCACCCCACCCCCCCGCTTTTACCCACTGAAAGTAGGAATAAAGTCTCCTTTTTAGCTACAAGGGGCAGGGAGGGGTGAAGTCTCATGGATCCCAGGTTGTCCGCTAACTCACTATGCAGTCAAGGTTGACCCTAAACTTCTGATTCTCCTGCCTCCATCTCTGGGATAGGGGTTGCAGGCATGTCCTTCCCTGCCAGGCTTAAGATGCTGGGGATGAAGGAAGATGCCTGACTGGCTGAACCACACTCTCAGCTTTTGGGTCATCTTCATACTGCCAGAGTCTTCTTGAGACTCCAGCGTCCATTTGGAAACACCTCGATTTGCGACACTATTGCCTTCAGTGTCGGGCGTTGCAGGGTTGTGAATGCAGACTGTATCTACTGATTTCATACTTTCTTCCATTATATAACAAGAGTATGTGCTCAGAAATTTTTGGAAAAAATCTATTAGTAAAGGGAAACAAAGAAGAAAAGCTAAGCACATCCCTAATGTGCCCAAACACTGGCTTCTCATTGACTTGGTACGTTTTCTTCTAGCCTGATGCACTGGTGGAGTGTTGCCACTTCTGATAATATATGATGGATTATGTAGGTAATATAAATACAGATCATTGTTTTGCATATACCTCGTGTTTGCTTCTATTATATGCAGGATTTTCTGCAGGACTGTAAATTCATTGCAGACATCACCATTGGTGGCTGCATAATATTCCCTGTGATAGAGAGGACATAATTTAAATTCAATCCACTCCTTTTGATTGGAAATTTGGATTATTTCAAGTTTCTTACCAGTAATGTACAGAATTTTTTGCCTATTTGTTTTCTTATTGTAAGGCTGTTTTCTTATTGTAAGGCTATTTTCTTAGCATGCATGGGTATCCCAAATGGAGAGTATAGGTGTGTGCATGTTTTTCTTAGCGCATTAGTATAAAACAGTGAGTTTCATTTTGACACTTTCATACATGGTATTTAAAATTTTATGACGTATGCCAAACCATTTGCTAAAAAGCAAACCCAAAATAACCCTCCTACCAACAGCTCAAGGGGAATAAGAATCGAATGTTACCCTGGAAACCCTTCATCAATACTTTGTTTGCATTACTTTGCTTAGCCTAGGCTTAATCTGTCTACATTTAATTGAATGTTAGAAATGATTCCATTTTAAAATCTCTAGCCAATTCTCAGAAAAGTCAGAGATTAGGAGACAATGAGCACAGTAAAGAGGACATTTGATATCACTCTGGTTATGAATTCTCGAGGCCACACCTATGTGTGCGAGATGGCCCAACTGTTGAGTCCACAAGATGATGTAATCCCCAGTTTTCCCTGGCCGTAGGATGCTATGAAGAATCCCCAAAGCATCAGATAACAGCTCAACACAATTTGAAAAGTTCTCCAATCTAGTTTCAGTAAATAAGCCGGTAACTTCTAGTAAGAAGGAGGAATGGATGCAAGCATGCAGAAGAAAGTCATGCATGCAGGCAAAACACTAGTGCATATAAAAAAATAAAAACAAGTAGGCATGTTTTTAAAAACTAAAGAGAAGCTAGAACTGGTGTGCTTCTCAACATTCTTCCCTCCGTGCAGCTGAGACCCCTGCACATCCCGTGCACAGCAACGCTGCATACACTGCAATGGACATTTTCAAATGAGAGAGAAAAGACCTGCTGGTGTGGTCAGAGCTCGGGGGGAAAGGTGGTGGTTCGTCTCTGGGGTCCCTCTCACCTTCGGTGCATCCCTGACAGAACAACAAGAAGCTGGCAACTCAGAAACAAATGGACAGAGACAAAGAAGCTCTAAGGAAAGGCAGAGCACCAGGCAAGGGCAGCATGAAAAGACAGAGTCTATAGGCAACGGCCAACCACACCACAGTAGTGCCTGCAGCCCTTCCCCACCACGCTCCAGCCAAGGCCAGGTGGAAAGGCTCTAACCCAGCCAGGCTGTAAAAGCTGCCCCAGTCATCTAAGAAGTCTGCTGAGAGCTGGGACGCTAATCAGCACACAGGCACTAGGTGGTAATATAATAACCTTCCCCCCAACACACACACACACACACACACGCATGCATATATACACACACATGCACATGTGCACGCACAAACATACTGCTTTCTGCTTTCACTGAAGACCTAAAGAGCATGAAAGACCTTCCTGCCCAACAGTACCCAGGCATCCTTCCCCTTGTCCTATCTAATTCTGAGTGGTTCCTGTTTTCCCAGCCCACTCAGGAGTGATTAATCCACTCAACTGTTCACCCACCAGAGTTAGCAGAATCCAAACCCAGGACTTAAATAGGATCCTGTTCCTAAAATACATTTTCACTAATCACCAGATCCTAATAAACACACTCTCCTCAGGAAACAGAAAAATATCACTCAGGGAGAACAGGGCAGCCACAGTGTTGGCAGCTGGATGAGTCAGATGTTTGGAAGCTCAGACAAGACTTCTAAAACAGACCAAACACTCCAGCGAGCAAACATGAGTGTGCTTAAAGCAAAAGTAAACAGTAAGAGTCTACAAAGAAGGAGTGTCACGGAGGAGCAAAGGGGAACAAAATGGAAATTTTAGAATCTCTAAAATACAATAGCTGAAGGTTTCTTTTGTAGACAGACTCAAGTCTAGAATAGAGAAGACAGAGGAAAGAATCTATACCCTGATCGTTTAAGAAGGAGGGAAGGGGAGAATGAGAGGGAAGGGAAAGAGGAAGAGATAGGGAGGAGGAGAGATGGGAGAAGAGGAGACGGAAAAGAAAGGGGAGTGGTGGGAAGAAAGAGGGGAAAGAGGGCGAGAGATGGGGAGGGGAGAGGGAGAAGAGAGGAAGGAGAAGAGAAAGGAGAAAAGAGAGATGGGGAGGGAGAAAGGAAAGGGAGGGGGAGGGAGAGATGGGAAGAAGGATGGGGGAGGGGAGAGAGGAGAGATGGGAAGAGGGAGGGGAGAGAAGGAGAGGTAGGAAGAGGGAGGGGAGAAGGAAAGAGGGAGAAGGGAAGGGGCAGAGAAGAAAAGGGAAGAGGAAGGGGGAGAGGGAGTGAGGAAGGAGCAAGAGATTGAAAGTAAAGAGGGCCTCAGAGGAGGTGAGAATTTTAGCTGAACTCACGCTTTCAGAGTCCAGAAGGAGTGGAAGGAAACACACTGAACCCTAATATAGGAAACTGAAAACTCTCCCAAAGAGAGAAGACAGAGCCAGCAGAGTGGAGAAGCAAGAGGGTCCCCAACAGGAGCGAAGTCAGTGACAGTGCTCGTCACATATCATACTCAAGCCACCATGAAAACAAAAGAACAAAACCAAAACTATTGAAAGATCTGGGAGGAGGAGGAAGAAGAGGAGGAGGAGGAGGAGAGAGAGAGACAGAGACAGAGACAGAGAGACAGACAGAGAAAGACAGAGAGACACACACTTCCTTGGTGGGGACAATTTGAACAACATTGGCAGACACCAGGGACCCAGGGGAAGTGACACAAAGCACTAAAAAAGGAGAGGGGTCAACCTACAGCCCCATGGCCAAGAAGGAGGAGAAAATAAATACATTCTGGAATGATGGAGAAGAGAGAACTAACGTCTGGAAGGTGTCCCTAATGGAGCAGCTAAACCTAATGAAACGAGGGCTGTTGGGATGAACAGGAGCCTGGTGAGAGCAAAGCACAAACACACAAAATGGTTGTTGCTTCATTCTTTGTCCCTCAAGTTGTATTTGACAGTTGAAGCAAATGGAGCCATTGCTTAATACAGCTCTTAATATATAGAGAGGGGATTTTTAAAAATGAGGCAATTATCTAATAAAGGTAAAATTTCAATGTTATCTAAACTGATTTTTTTAAATTACTGAAAATAGTATTTTTTATCAGTCTATTTTGGTAGGCTACATATCTATAATACAATACCTGAAGCAACCATTTACAAAACTGCATATAACCAGATATGATGGTGCATGCCTTTAATCCCAGCACTTGGGAGAAAGGCAGCAGATCTACAAAGAGGTATACATAGAGAGTTCCAGACTAACCAGGGATACATAGTGAGTCACTGTCTACAAGTAAATAAACATTAAAACTACTCATAGAGCTATATAAAAAACAGTATAACCAAATAAAAATGAAATTCAAAATAAATCAAGCTACTCACCGGGAAAAAATAAAGATGAAAGTAAACAAAAGCAAACAAAATCACATGGCAGACTTAAATTTAACATCTAAATAATTATATTAAATATAATTGATTTACATCCATGAGCTTAGTTCCTGAGTTTTACAGGGAGGACTTTTAAAAAGAATAAGAAATGGATATTACCTGTGAGAAACTCACTTTAAATACAATGGTGTGTGTATTAAATACAATGTGAGTATATGCATGTGTGAGAGTGTTTGTGTGTGAGTGTGTATATGAGGAGTGTGTGAGTGTGTACATATGTGTGAGTGTGAGTGTGTGAGTGTGTGAGTGTGCATGTGTGTACATATGTGTATGCATGTGTGTGAGTGTTGCGAATGTGTGTGAGTGTACATGTGTATGTGCATGTGTGTGTGTTGTGTGTGAATATGTGTGATTGTGTGTAAATGTGCATATGTGTGTGAATGTGTATGTGTTCTGAAAGTAAGTAGATGAAAATATATAGGCCACTAAGCATTAAGCAAAAGAGCAGGAGTGGCTATGTTGAGATCAGATAAAGTGAACTACAGAGCAAAGAGAATTACCATGGTGGTGGGGGGGTTACTAACTAATAGTAAGGATCTAGATCTCTATGATAGCAATCTTCAATCTTTCTGCATAATTTGTGATAAGAAACTGCACTCATGCTCTCCTCTGAAATAAAAAAGAATTATTATAATTATAATCAATGTATTATTCAGTAGACCACCTGATGTTCAAACCAGGGAAATAAGGTGAAGTTAAATAAAACACGTGTAGATCTGAAGGGAGGATAAAACTATCCTCATTTGCAGATGGCACAGTCTATATAATCAGTCCAGAAAAGAAAGGACCTAGAAAAAAAGGAAACTAGATAAACTGCATATTGCCAAAATTAGAAAGTTATGCTCTAATAAACACTGTGTTTGGAGGTTAGAAAGAAAACATGCAGCCTAGGAGGAAATATTGGCTAGCTGGGTTCCTAATATCACATTCCCTCTGAAGGGTAGAACTTGGAGGAGTGGACATTAGAAAGCAAACATTCCAAGCACAGGCAAGGAGCCCTACTCCCCAAAGGGACACACACACACACACACACACACACACACACACAGTCACTCACTCACATACACATACATACACTCACAGTTGCACACCTACAGACTTACAAACACACACATTCACTCACAAACATATACACACTCTCATACTCATACACATACACTCACATAAACACATACACTCATTCACACCCACTCATACATAATCACTCATACTTACAGACATATTTACAAACACACCCATTCACTCACAAGCATACACTCTCACACACACACACTCACACACACTCATACATACACACTCACACGCACATTTACAGACATACTTACAAACACATACTTGCATACACATACATACACTCACTGACATATACACACTCACACATACTCACACATACTCACTCACACTAACAGATATATTTACACACACACACACACACACACACACACACACACACACACACGACAGGTTGACTTTCTCCCTATAGACAGGTAGAACATCATAGCAATGAAGACACAGGGAAGGAAAGATGTTTACCTCAGGACATCCAGGAAAAGAGGGCAAGGGAGGCAAAGTGGATCAGTGACTAGACACACGTCAAGGACATGTCCTCGGTGACCTCTGTCCTCTGACTAGGCACCGCTTCTCACAGTCTACCCCACTAGGACCAATGTGTATCGTCCACAGTAAGGCAGAAGTATAGATTAGTGCCTGGCAGGGTGGAGTGGCAGAATGCCTGAGCCTAGGTGGCATCAGAAGGCAGAGCCTTCTTGGCAAAGCAGGCATATGTGGTACAAGTCTGCCCTTGGTATGTACAGTGTCCTGACAGCATAACAATGGTTTTGAAACCATGGACAGTTTTTACATTTCAAATGTTTTTCCCATTCCAGGTCTCCCCTTCGGAAACCCCTTATCCTATGCTCCTCCCCCTTCCTCTGTGAGGGTGCTCCCCCACTCACCCACCCACTCCTGTCTTCCCACCCTGGCATTCTCCTATACTGGGGCTTGGAACAACCTCTGGCCCAAGGGTCACTCCTGCCACTGATGTCCAACAAGGTCATCCTCTGCCACATATGCAGCTGGAGCCATGGGTCCCTCCATGTGTATTCTCTGGTTGGTGGTCCAGTCCCTGGGAGCTCCAGGGCATCTGGCTGGTTGACATATTTGCTCCCCTGATGGGGCTGCAAACCTCCTCAGCTCCTTCAGTCCCTTCTCCAACTCCTCCATCAGGGACCCAGCGCTGTTCTATTTTTGTGACTTCTGTAATCTCTAATTATTTCACAGTAAAAAGAAAAAAAAGTTGTTTTTTTAAAAAATGAGAACAATATAACACTACTTTGTAACGTTTGCGAACTAGTTAAAATGAATCAATGTATGATTTTTGCAGTCAGGGTAGCAGGTCTTCCTGGCGGCGCAGAGACCAGTTGGGGACACATGGGAGCATCTTTGGTTTGGTTATGGTGACAAACTTAAGTTATCCTGGGACAGCTCAAGAAGGGGGAAGGGTTTTTCTGTCCGCTTACTTTTGAGTGTGGGTTTCTTTGGGCTTCTGCCCATTCTGGCTCTGTTGCTATCTGAGCAGCATGGATAAGAAGGCTGGAGACACAGCGCTGCTCACCCAGGGGCAGACAGGAAGAGGAGAGGAAGAAAGGAGCGAGGAGGGGCTCAGTAAGGCAGTGACAAGTGTCAGAGGCATGACCTTCAGAACCTTTTTTCTCCAAGTAGGGGCCATCTGTCTGGGGATCCAGTCACATGGGAGAGTAGGTGGCATATCATGAAACAGCATGGTTTTGCTTTCCCTGCAGGTATACCATACACCTGGTAAAAGGTGTAAAGATGGAGGTCAGAGAAAAGGCCCGTAGCATGAATGCCTGAGTTGAGGTCTTCAATGTCCACATAAGAGCAAAGCATGGGGACTTAGGCCTGCAACCCCAGTGCTGGACAAGGGGACAGACATAAGTGGATCCCAGCGACTTAGTGGTCAGCCAGTCTGGCAGAAATGGGGAGCTCTAGGTTCTGTGAGAGACCTTGTCTCAAAAGGCAAGTTGGAAAGCATTCGAGGAAAATACAAGTAGCCTTGAGCCTCTACTCAAGCACACACCAGCAAGCACCTCCAAAGAAGCCGTGTGTACATACACAGATAAAAAGCACACTTGTGTTTGGATAGCAATCCTATGAGTGTGCATGGGTAAATATGCCTTAGAAGACCGTGTAAGAACTTTCCTTTATAGAGGGAAGTGAGGGCACAGGAAGAGGCTGGCCCTTTATTTTATACTGAATTTTATACTTCAGAGCCACCAGATTGTCTCTAGCCAGAAAGGGAGCTCCTTCCTTCCCTGTCTTCTGGGTCCCTCCTGGCTGTGGCTGGCTGTGACATCACCCATCACCTCCTGACAATGGGGCTTTTAGACCTGTGATGGACAGGAGTCTAGACAGCTCTTAGTCCTGGAAGTCAGCTAATCAATCACTTGTGGCTTTTCTCTGTAATGCAAGTGCTTTCCAGGAATGGCTGGGTTTTCAGAGCCCCACCTGGCCAGGGGATGGTGCATTTAAGCAAGTTCAGCCCCCTCAGTTGTCAGACATACTGTCTCTAGTAGGGTCACACCATCTACAGGACTCATCTGTTCCTCCAAGGGTCTTAGCCTACCCGGCAGGTCTTGGGTGAAATGAAGAGAATGTGGAACAGCGCTGCAGACCACAGTTCAGATCCGGGGTAGCTCTGTTGATTGTGTAGCTCCTAACTGAGGGTCACATATTCAGGTCCCTGGCATGGAAATAGAGTCCTTGCATGGCCATACTGAGGACACCGCATGACTGTGCAAAGGAAGTAATCTGTGCAGCATCCACACACGGACAGAGCTTGGCGAACATCCATTGCTCTTCCCAGAGCCTCACTCAGAGGCCTCTTCCTGCCCATCTTGCTCTGACATACTTCCTGGAGATGTCTGCTTTCTTAACTGTTCTGTTGGTTATTTTGTGCAAGTGCATGTGCTTGTGCACATACACACACACACACACACACACACACACACACACATATACCATGAGCTTACCTATACATTCAGGAAGGCTTGACTGGCTCACTCCTGCCCGGTTTTCCACTTGTCTCCTTCTACATGCTCACGCTCGAGATCGTGAGAGCAGCCATGTTGTAGGAAGGACTGAGATCTCAGGCGTGGATTCCCACACATGTGCTGATCCTCGAGTGGACGCAGGTCTGTGAGTTGCTAGACTGCCTACCTGTCACCGACTTCTAAATGCTAGAGTATCTGGCATGAAGTTGGAACTCAGGCAGAGACCAGTGTCTGTCCCATCACTCTATTCCTCAGAACTCAAATCAAGAACCCTGCTGATGCTTCTTTGTCCCTGTATTCCGGTGTGTGGAACCCCATCATCAGCCACATACATTTATCAATAACCTGCAGGGCCGTGGTTTAGGGTTTCTATTGCTGCGATGAAACTCTTAGGAAGGAAAGCATTTAATTGGGGCTTGCTTACAGTTTCAGAGCTTTAGTCCATTTTCATCTTCGTTAGGAACATGGCGTACAGGCAGACAGGGTGCTGGAGTAGTTGAGAGTTCTAATCCAGATCCCTAGGCAGCAGGAAGAGAATGAGATGCTGGAACTAGTTTGGGCTTCTAAAACCTCAAAGCCCACCCTCAATGTCAAACTTCTTCCAACAAGACCACACCTACTCCAACAAGGCCACACCTACTCCATCAAGGCCACACCCACTCCAACAAGGCCACACCTTCTCCAGCAAAGCCACACCTACTCCATCAAGACCATACCTACTCCAACAAGGCCACACCTTCTCCAGCAAGGCCACACCTACTCCAGCAAGGCCACGCCTACTCCAGCAAGGCCACACCTACTCCAGCAAGGCCACAGCACCGAATGCTTGTCAGGCAGTGCCACTTCCCAAGTTCACATTCATGAGCCTATGGAGGCCATTCTCATTCAAACCACCATAGGCGACCCTCTGGGAGCTTGGTAGGTCCCCTCTCTACGGTTTATGATTGTCATATGGCAGGAGAGCACTGGCTCCGGCTCATAGAGCCTCCATCTTTATGAAGCAGGTAGGTGGTTGAGAACAGTGCCATACTGTAAAAGGGTAATTTACATAGGTAAAGACAGGCTATTTTTAAATTTTTTCTCTTGACAATTCATACATATATCATCATGCTGTAGCCTTTTTGTCCCCTGATTACCCCTTCCCACCCCACCTCTCCTGCTGAACCTCTTCACCTTCCCTACAAGCCTCTAGTTTCATGTCTTATTTATTACCCACTGGGTGTAATCTCTTGCCTGAGCATGGCTGTGGGTTTTTGTGCCATGTGGGCTCCTTACCAGTGACTGTAACAAAGCAGAAAGACAGCCCCTCCCCCACCCATAACGAAATGTTGATGGCCCCATCTTATGTAGGCCATATGCAGGGAACAAAAGCTGCTGTCGGCTCATGAGGTCATGGTGACATCACGTCCAGAAGTATGTTACGGTACTCCTTCTCGTCCTCTGGCTCTTACTGTCTTTCTTCATGTCTTCCATTGTATTCCCAGAGTCTTGAAGAAGGTGATAGAGATGTTCCATTTAGGGCTGAGCCCTCCGCAGTTGTTTACCCTCAGCACTTTGAAAGTTGGATTTTTCTGAACCACATTAGAGAAGTGAACAGAAACAGGAAATGCCAATAAAGTTTTGTTGAACCTAAATGGACATTCTCCAACTTGGAGTGGTCTGGCTTGACCTTTGGACTTTCCTATGGTGGGCGAATAGCGCACATTCGGGAACACCTGGGACTGCAATTGTGCAATTGTCTCTGTAATGCAAGACAGCCACACCCACCACAGCTCTGGGTGCAATGCTGCTAAGCTGTGGTGTCCTGGGCTAGATAGGCCCAGTGCGTTGCACACGCTGTTTTCAATCTATGGGTTTGTACGCCAGTGTGAGTTGGAAAGCATGTCTATGTATATGAAAGCCATCATTTCCACATGTAACAATACAGAACTCTTGGGGGGCTGTCTTCTGGTTTTGTTCTAAGTGTGTGACATTGAGTGTGGTGCAGCAGTGCAGGCCGATGGTGACATCTGCGCTGCAGTCTGGTCAGAGGCTCGGGGAACCGTTTGACCTTACAGAGCTGGCCTCACTGAATCCTGTCCCGCCTTGTCCAGGGCCAGCTGCTGAGCATCTCAGCAGCCCACGGGGATGTGGAGACTGTTCGGTTCCTGCTCACCGAGAAGCGCGTGGAGCTGCCGATGGAGCCCACTGATGACAACCCGGCTGTGGTGGCAGCACATTTTGGACACGCCGAAGTAGTACATGAACTACTGGAGTCCTTACCAGGTAAAGTCTGTGTGTGCCAGCCCTGTGACCACTCTTCCTCTAGCTTGGCCTTTTGGAGCATACAATTGGAACTTCACACATCCTTAGGTAATCTGTGTCTTTTCATCACTCAGTAACTTATTCTTTTTATGGCTAAATAATACTCCATTGAATGGATATTCCATGGTATGATGCATTGGTCATTTGCTTCTGGTGAATTCAAGGTGTTCTAGTCTCTTATAACTTCCTTGTCATATTGGCTCAGCAATAGGGCACAAGGGTCAAGAGCTTCACTGTGACTCCAGGTTGAGACCCTCTGGGAATGACATTTAGGTGTTGGGCCTTTGATGTCAAGGCTATGCGCTGAAGAAGAAGAAGAAGAAGAAGAAGAAGAAGAAGAAGAAGAAGAAGAAGAAGAAGAAGAAGAAGAAGAAGAAGAAGCAACACATGGTTTAATATTCTATAGTTGACACCTTGAATTTCTTTTATAATTTTAAAACCAAAGGCCCTATTGTTTCTGTACTGGGTTACATCCTGTAGTGACTCTGAGTGGGTGTGGGTGTGTGCACTGAGATGACTCCAGAGAACACTAGTTACTTGGCAGAAGCAGAGTTTTCATTCAGACCTAGAACAGCTGCACTTTATTCATGGCCGACGGGAAGATGAGCCTGAAGAACTAGTGTGAGGAGCAACTAGTGGGATTCAGAGGCACTTTCCCTCTGTCCTCTCACTCCCTCCAGGTCCCTGTACCCCCCAGCGGCTGCTGAACTGGATGCTGGCCCTGGCTTGCCAGCGAGGGCACCTGGAGGTCGTGAAGCTGCTGGTCCTGACGCATGGGGCTGACCCGGAGAACTACGCTGTTAGGAAGAATGAGTTCCCCGTCATTGTGCGGTTGCCCCTCTATGCGGCCATCAAGGCAGGTGGGTCCCACACAGTCAACCCTGCCCTGCGAAGGGCCCCACTTTCCAGTGTGGGACCCTGGCTTTGCCCTTACCTCTAACTCTCTAGTGGCTTGCAAAAGAACCTTCTGCAACTCCTTCCTTTCTCCTGTTGGGGGGGGGGGTGCACATATTTGCAGATGTGTGTTCACACTTATGTGTGGAGGTGCAGAAGTCAACCTCAGCTGCCATTCCTTAGAAGAGAGATAGCATATCTCAATTTTGCCTGGAGAGTCCCCATTCGCCTCAGTTGGCTGGTGGTCCACGCCCACGGATCCTCCTCTCTTCCTCTCCCCGTTTCTGAGATTACAATCGTATTCCATCATGCTCTTTCTAAAAATAACTTTTTTTATTCCACAGTTATTCTTATTTTGTAAAGATCTATTTTTAATTTCTAGAGTTATTGTTCAATGTTTAAGAGCATTTGCTGTTCTTTTTTTTTTAATTAGATATTTTCTTTATTTACATTTCAAATGTTATCTCCTTTACTGGTTTTCTCTCTGAAAATCTCCTATCCCCTCTCCCCTCCCCCTGCTCGCCAACCCTGCTTCCTGGCCCTGGCATACATTGGTGCATAGATCTTTCACAGGACTAAGGGCCTCTCCTCCCACTGATGACCGACAAGGCCATTCTCTGCTACATATGCAGCTGGAGCCATGAGTCCCACCACGTGTACTCTTTGGTTGGTGGTTTAGTCCCTGGGAGCTCTGGGGGTACTGGTTAGTTCATATTGTTGTTCCTCCTATGGGGCTGCAACTTCCTTCAGCTCCTTGGGCCCTTTCTGCAGCTCCTCCACTGGGGACCCTGTACTCAGTCCAATGGTTGGCTGAGAGCATCCACCTCTGTATTTATCAGGCACTGGTAGAGCCTCTGAGGAGACAGCTATATGCTTGCTGACAGAAGCCTGATATAAAATAACTTAATTTTAAGAGCTTTGGTTGCTGTTTTTCCAACATGTATATCTGTGTGAGGGTGTCAGATCCCCTAGAACTAAAGTTATAGCTAGTTGTAAGTTGTCTTATGGGTGCTGGGAATTGAACCCAGTTCCCATGAAAGAGCAGCCAGTGCTCCTAACCACTGGCCATCTCTTCAGCCTCTTGGTATCTTTTTTATGAGTTCTGAGGCTGGAACAAGGCTGCACAACTCAGCAGGTACTTCACAGATGTGGTCATAACCCTAGCCCTGACTTTAGTGTCTTTATCAAAATAGCTGCTCCTCCCTACTGTCCCCCCACTGGGTGGCAGGGACCCACTCTGACAAGTGGGTCCTCATGGGCAGAACTCAAAGATCAAAGTCCCATAAACCCTCTCTGCCAGGAATTGGGTGGATCAGGGAAGTAACCTAGGGCCTGCTCTCTAAGCACCAACACCCCCCACCCCTGAGTGGAAGTGTCCACTGGGACATCTGGATGCCCTGAGCGCTCTGTGGTTTGTCCCATCAGGGAATGAAGACATTGCCATATTCCTGCTTCGGCACGGAGCCTATTTCTGCTCCTACATCCTACTGGATAGTCCTGAGCCAAGCAAACATCTGCTTAGGAAGTATTTCATCGAAGCCAGTGCCTTGCCCAGCAGCTATCCCGGGAAAATCGTGAGTGCGGGAAGGGTCTGAAACACAGCTTTGGATGGGGCTTTCTCCAGGCTTTGTTTGATACATTTACAAAACCAGTTAAGTAGGTCATATATGTGTTTTAAATTTTCTCTTAAACTGAGTAATACTTTGCGCTATGCAGGTAGTGTGTATCTTTAAGAGGTAAAAACTCTGGAGCAGGGGGTGGGTAGAGATGGGGGGTGGGAGAGCTTGGTGTAATGAAATGTATGAGCCTGCTCTTCTTGAGGTAAGTAATCTACCAAGCTAGGAGGCATCACTTCATACATTTCCACAAGGAAAGCTGTAAGAGCACTATGAACGAAGACAGGGAGCTGGACATGATGGTGCAGGCCTGTGTTCCCAGCAACTGGGGTGCAGAGGAGCAGCAGATCAAGGGTACAGTGTCATCTTTAACCCACAGAGATCCCAGAGCCAGCCCCATGCATGGGGCCCCGTCTAAAAACAAGAAGACAAACAGAAAATTATACTATTTACATTGGCTTTTTAAAAGACCTGCCAACATTGCTGTAACATGCTTTTCCAAATATGTGCTTCAGGGCAAGGTGGTCTCAGTTCTCTTGTGGATATGCACTTGGCTTTGAAGGGATCCTGGGATTTGCCTCTTGTTGTGTAGCTTTACTGACTAGAATGTGGCTGCTTCTGTTAATCCGCAGTCTGAGGTCCTGAAGCAGGCTACTCTGGAGTCACTGCAGCTGCAGCAGCAGCAGCTCTGAGCCTCTCTGGCCTACACCTGGCCCAGCACTACACATCCCACCCTGAACCTTCTCATTTTCTCCAGCCTGTCTGGGGAGCACGGCTATCAAGTGTTTTCATTTCCATGTTTTATTAATAGTACTATTAAATTTTCTCACATGTTCATAAAGTATTTACATCCCTGCAATATGAACCACCTGCTGACATTTGTTGGCTGTTTCTCCGAAGCGTTAGCTTTTCATTTTTACGTTGGAAATCTTCTGCATGTTAGAGGCGTGGAACCTTTGTGGGTCTCTCCTGCATGTTAGAGATGTGGAACCTTTGTGGGTGTCTCCTGCATGTTAGAGGCGTGGAACCTTTGTGGGTCTCTCCTGCATGTTAGAGGCGTGGAACCTTTGTGGGTCTTGTGTATCTCGAGTCTCTCCCCTAACCCATCATTTTCTTTTTTGTCTGTTCTTGTGCTGACACGGATATGAAAACGTGCTGTCACAGAAGTTCATCTCCTTTATTGGCTCTATGGGGTCTGGGGTGTATAAAGGGGAAATTTCCAGTCAGGTTTTATATAAATACTCTGCTGGTGACTCTCACAGGATTTTTGCCCATTTAGTTTTTACACTTTAAGCTTTATCTTTACTGCTGCACATGTGTGTGTGTTATGCAAGGGGAGGGGCTGGCTTTCATAGTTCTCAGTGGATAACCAGTTACTCCAGCATAATTTCCACGGGAAACTAGTGGAGTGTGGTGCTGAGCTTGTCTACAATCCCCACTTGAATGAGAACATCTTCAGTTTGGGACTGTTTGAGTCTAGCAAGACTCTGGCTCAAATATAAACTAAACTAATAAAAATGGAGCTTCCTCTCTCTGGGCTAAAAGTCACCATTGACATTTTCATATAGATATTGGTATGTGTTTGGGGTTTCTGAATACTGAGTGGTATGCAAGGACCAACACTGACAAAGCCTTGCTGTTGGATTACAGGTGCCTCGGGTAATCCTTACAACCCAGAAACGCAGCCTTCCTGATCCTTTGCCTTTCCAAAGTCATACATATTCTACTCAATGGGATCCTCACAGACACCCCATTTTGCCGTATCATATAAACACTTTAGTCCTGTTCACATATCCGTCCTACCAGAAGAGCCTGTCTCCTCCTTGGGTGGACACCCTGAGCTCTCCCCTTTGGATGGATTTCCCGAGTGTCATTTGCAGCTCTCAGGTCGTCCCATGTTTGTGCCTTTGTGTATATTTTCTAGGTTTCTCCCAAAGGTCTTGTTGATTTGTGATCTTTTTACTGCTTTGGTACTGTTGGAATGGAATGTACATTTGTATGGTTCCCAGCTCCTCCTTTTCTAGCCCCATGACCCTGGATGGGGAAAATGTTTTCCTTTTCTGTCTTTGGACTGTCCACTCACCAGCTTCCCTTATTAATTCTGGGTTCCTTCAGACTGAGTAGTTCATCAGCAGGTTCAAAAGAAGTGTGTGTCTATGTAACCTGTTTAGTCTGTGTCTGCACGCTACTAGGATTGTTGAGAGTTGGGCAACCACAATGCAGGCAGGCACCTCCCGGGGGTCCCTGGCTTTAAGGCTTTGGTGTCGGTGGTTTATAAGCCCTGGCTTTGGATTTCTTGACAGTAGACCCTTGTTATATTTAGTTAGATTTTTTTTTTTTTTTTTTTTTTTTTTTTTTTTTTTTTTTTTTTTTTTTTTTTTTTTTTTTTTTTTTTTTTTTTTTTTTTTTTTTTTTTTGCTTAGTGTTGCATTAAAAGTGTTGCCGAATTAGGTCAAATCGCATGTGAAGCTATAGTTTTTCTACATTAATTCATTGATTACATAAATGATGATGGTAATTGCTGAGCCAACCTTGAATTCTTGCAGTGAATAATAATTCGTTTGTTTCTATGGCTGGATTTGAACTACGAACATTCTTTTTACACCTATATTTGTAGACGAGTTGTTCTATAATTTTCAGTTCCTGTTGTTCTGTTGAGGTTTGCTTTGTAGCCATTCTTGCGTCTCACAACAATTTAGGAAAGTTTTCATTGTTTCTTTGTAGATCTTTTTATAAGAACCATTGTCAGTGCTTGGATAAAACAAGTCTTTATTTTATTTTTGCTTCTTTTGAATCATCCATCAGCCCCCGTATATTCAGTTTAGAAGGTTAGATTTTGGTGGCTTAACGTGCATTCCCTTTCAATTTGGTGTACTACATTAGGTGTTCATTTATGCTTTTTCAAGCATTCTCCTTTTGTATCTGTATCTGTATTTCTCTCCCTTTATGATGTTAAACAGCTTGGCTTTTTCTCCTCCAAACTTCCACAGAACACCTAGTGATTATGTCTTAGAGTTCCAACAGGGAACTAAATTTCATTCAACCCTAACTCCCACCCCACACCCCACCCCCCACCCCCCACACCAACCCCCCTTCACATGTCCCTCTTTTGATACTCTGTAGTTAATAATGAGACTTGTTTGGGGCTCCAGGATCTGTCACTCCTGCTTCTCATAGCACCTTTTCTATCTCCAAAAGGAGAAAAGCCAATAACATACTTGTCTCATACGGATGCTTGGCACTTAAATGTGGTAACATTTGTAACTTTCTAGTAGCAAGACTGGGCCCAACCAGTTAGTTGTAGTGCAATCATCCTTCTGTATCCTTGAGGGTGAATTTCAGGACCATGGAAGACGATACCAAAATCCACAGATGCCCAAGTTCCTCATATGAAATGTCCTGGTATTCCTATATCATCCATATACCCCCTCCTGTATAGTTAAAGCACATCCATATGGCTTAGAATACCTCACACAATACAAAGGGGGCATGGCTGGTCCTTACAGGGCAGCACTTGGGGAGAAATGACAAGAAGGAAGGTTTGTACATGTTCACTACACATTCGAGGTTTTTCCATTCAATTTATTTTGATATGGGATTAGGTTAAATCCACACACAGAGCCCATAGGTAGAAGGGCTGCTTGTAATTCTTTTTCAAATGTCTTGGGTTGAATATTTATTTATTTATCTTGCTGATCACATTATTCAACCCCTTATCACCCCTATTTGTCTGAAGTGTGGATATAGAGACATGTCTTTCTGCACCCACACACATATGCATGTGATTGTTGGTACGTATGTGTCTAGGTACATATACATCCTCCCACTGCTACTGAGTTCTTATCTCATTCGTGTGTTCTACAAGGTTGTCTCCCATATTTGGCTTGATATAAAATAACCATGTGCTAGCTAGCTTTGTGTCAACTTGATACAAGCTAGAGTCATCTAAGAGGAGGGAGCCTCAGTTGAGAAGATGCCTCCATAAGATGGGGCTGAATGCAGACACGCCTGAAGAACATTTTCTTTATTAGTGATTGAGATGGGAGAGCCCAGACCTCTGTGGGTGGCATCATCCCTGGGCTAGTGGTCCTGGGTTCTATAGTAAAGCAGGCTGAGGAAGCCATGATGATCAAGTCAGTAATCAGCTCCCCACCTCCGTGTTCTCTACATCATCTCCTGACTCCAGGTTTCTGGCATATTTGAGTTCCTGCCCTGACTTTGAAGTAGAAGTATAAATCAAATGAACTCTTCCCCCAAGGTCATGATATTCTATCACAGCAATAGTAATAGGACAGAAATTGGTACCAGGAGTGGGGTATTGCTGTGATAGACCTGCTATGTTTTTTTAGGGATGATTGAGGAAGGACTTTGGAACTTTGGGAAGAAAAATCTGTTTGAATGTCAAAGCTTGGTGAGCTGTTCTATTAGAGTTTAGAAGATAAGAATGTTGACAGAAAAATTCAGAAGATGGAGGCCTGGCTTGTGAAGTTTCAAAGAAAACTTTGACAGTCACTTAAAGGCTCTTTGGGGCCATTGCATGTTTTGAATTAAGAATCTGTGATTCTAGTCAGCTGGGATGGAAGAATCATCCATGATAAACAAAAGACCAGCAATACTGAAGTAAAGCTTTGCTTTACTAGGACAATTGAAGCTGGTTAGCTAGGGCTGAGAAATTAGTGGTAATTAAGAAGAGAGCAGCCTCATTGAGGTGAAATATTGGCAGTGTTTTCTCAGAGGCAGCACACGGAAACTGTGTTTCAGAGATAACCAAGCTAGTATCGTGTGCTGGCAACTAGTTGGTCACTCGTAAAAGTCACCCAAGTGGTACTGGTTTTGAAGGGATGAAGGGGTCATGGGGAGCAGCTGAGGCTTGTCATTGTGTGGCAGAGCTGGAGCCCTTGAAGAGAGCCCAGGTGAGACTATTGATGAAAGTGAGGCCCAATTGCAGCAAGAGATTCCAACGTTTCAGAGATGCCAGTACCATGGGACAGCTGCCAAGAACAGCGCAGTGGTGGAATGGAGTCAGCCTGAGCTTAGGAGACAGTCTGTGTGTGCTGCACAGGTTAGAGCCAGAGAAGTGACCCAGGCCCTTTGGAGGAGTCACGAAGACTGCGAGTGCATCCCAGACATTGGACACTGAGTTATTTACACAGCTGGAGTTTGGGTTTGCTTTGTTCAGAATGTGTCTAGGTCCCGATTCTTCCCCTTTGAAGTAAGAAAGCATTTATCTAATTTTTTATTTTATAGGAGCCCACAGTTGTAGACATTGGATTTTTTAAATGTCCTTATTTTTAGAGTGTAGAAGTCTTAAATTTCAGAATGTTTATGTTGTAATGTTGATATTAATGCATGACCTTGGAGATGAACAAGAAGGAAAGGTTATGGCTAAACAGTGATACGCTTGTGTCAAGTTGACAAGGGGTCAATTGTACTGGCTAGTTTTATGTCAGTTTGACACAACCTACAGTCATCTTAGAGGAGAGAACCTCAATTGAGAAGATGCCTCCATAAGCCTGGGCTGTAAGCAGACAAGCCTTTAGGGTGTCAGAATTGTGAGTGGGTCTCACTTTCCTATGTGCTACAATGCCCAGGAGTCTTAAACATTTCTCATTCAAACTATACCCTACACTGATCAATCTGAATCTTGGAGGCAGGGCGTGGCCTCAGGAGTTTTAGAAACTCCCCCAGGTGATTCCAATGTGCTCCAGATGTTGACAGACAGTGGTTTTGGTTTCTTAGTATAATGTTGAAGCAGAGAGGGCCAGACAGCTCTGATCTTATCTGCAAGCTGTCTCCCACCCCACATGCCAAGGCTAGCAGCAGGCTAATGAAAAGTCAAAGAAAAGACCACAATGCATTTCCATCTCTCTCCCGAGCTCTTCAGCTCGCGTCAGTAGAGGAAATGAAATCACAGTACAGACCAATTCTTCCCAGCTCCCCGGGCTTCTGCAAAACAGGTATTATTTTTGTGATTCAAGTGAATCTCAAAGGCAAATGCCCTGGAATGGGTGCACTGGATTGTCTTGTAATCTCAGATCTGCAAGGGGGCAGTCCCTCATGCTGCCACCAAAAAGCACATAAGGGTGATAGCCCAGGAGGCAAGGTAAGCTTGAGCACCTTCCCAGGTATCCTGTGGGACAGTTATCGTTGTTTGCTGCTGTTTTACTTTCAAATATTGAGCTGCAAATGCTGGGTATTAAACGAGCACTTTGCCCACATGATAGCCTGCCTGAAAAGGCTCTTGGCTTTGTTGCCATTCATAGCAGTAACTTCCATGAGGTAGCCATCACCAGGAAGGACACTGGCAATGGAGGTACCTCCAGTGACATTTTTTTAGGGTGTGCCACCTTGTTTTGTGTGTAGATCCTGCTTCCCTGACTGGCTTATGTGGTTTGGGGTTTCTGTTGGGAAACTGGGTCTCACTGTATCCCAAGCGGCCTTGAACTTACAACTCAGTATCCTGAGTGCTAGGATTACACAAGTGATCCTTAGTGGATTTTTTTTTCCTGGTATATTTGGGCAGACTCTCATATAACCCAGGCTGGCCTTGAACTTGCTACATGTTGAGGATGACCTTGAACTCCTAATCATCCTGCCTCTGCCTCCTAAGTGCTGGGATTGCAAGCATTCACCGCTATGACCATCTGTAACAGGTATTGTTTTAATGTCGTTTCTGCCCCTCTGGAAACTTCAGCTAACACAGTCAGAACAGTCATGGGTTGAAGAGCACTGGTTCTGAGGCTGCCAGGGCCCACCTCTGCTGGCTGACTAGGAACTGCTGAGATGCTCTTATTTTCCACAGACAGCATCTGGCTCCCTGGACCTTGTTAAGTAAAGAAGGTCACAGAAGCCACGTGATCAGAACTGCTCAGACACACTTTTCCAATAATGGAAGTGAAGCCAAGTCAGATCTGGCAAAGCCATTTCCCTGGTTCTTGGTATCTGACTTAAACTACCGAATTCTTGCCTACTGAAAGCCACATTCTTAGTGGACAGCTGGACTGTGTTGTACTGTATTGTTGTGAGAAAAAAAAAACCCAGCTTGTTGCTTCGACACCTAGAATAGAGAACTCAGAAACGCCAGGAGATGCTGAGCTGGTTTCTGGAACCTTAGCTGTGCATCCTTGGACAACAGTCTGTGCCAGAGGGCTTGCTGGGCCGTTTGCAGGGTTGGACATCAACAAGGACTGAAATTTATTTTGACACAGCTCAGTGGGGAAATCATTTCCTCTTTCAGATCTCTCAGCTAAGTAAAGAAAGAGAGCCGTTTAGATCTTGCCATTCATATTCATCTTTGGATTGGTCCTGGCTTGCATAGTTTAACCGTTGGTGACCCACCAGCCTGTCTCTGCGTTGGAGTTGAATAGCAGGTTGTCTGTGCTGAAGCAGGTCTTTGCCTCCGTGACCTGGGTGGGTGTTTCTATCTTCAGACTGCACAGGGAAGGCCTGAGGCATTCAGGGAGGCCTGGGCCTTTGCCTCTGATGGCCTGTGAGATCTACCAATTGCCCCAGCTGCTTATACCTCGAGCTCATAGTTTGTTTTGTTTTGTTTTGTTTTGTTTTGTTTTGTTTTGTTGAAGAAATAGATAAGGCTTTGGAGGAGAACTATCTTCCTAGGTCAGGCCTTGTGCTTGTTGCAAGGGATTGTCTTCAAGAATTATAAGTAATTGCGATGTAGAACTTTCATGTTTACATTGTGGCCATCTTAGTTCCTTGAACCTGTGAGTATCTGAAAGTTTGGTTTCCTGTGACAGAGGCAGAAATTCGGTTCCCTGGATTTAAGTCTCAGGATGAGGGAGGCTCCAAAGGGGTAGAGACAGTGCTGTCAAGATCCTGAGTTTCCACAGCCTGGCCTGTTCACCCCCTACTCATGTGAAAGGAAGAGAAAGCTCGATGCTACCCTCAGAGGGTCACAGAGCAAAGTCAGGCATCTTCTGTCCATTGTGCTTTTCCTGGTCTTGTTATATTACAGCATTCCCTCATTACCAATGGCTCTACTTCTCATGGTTTCAATTATTCAGTCAATTTGGTCCAAAAATATTAAATGAAAACTTCTAGTTAAACTATTCTTAAGTCTTAGATTGTATGCCATTCCAGGTATCATGACGGAATCTTATAAGGACTTTCATCCCCATCCCATCCCATGCCAGTTATGACGCACCGCCTTGTCCAGTGCCTCCATGCTGGAGTTTATACCTGACCAATAGTCACTCAGCCACTATCTCAGTGCCCAGACGGACTCTCAGGGTCTGCTGGGGCTCATGCTTAAGTTGTTCACCCTTATGTTGCTTATAGTGTGGCCACACACCTGAGAGGAAATGCCGGTAGTTCAGACGCACACCAACACCAACACATTTTGCGAGAATGACAAGGCTCTCTTGACTTCTGTTGACAACTTTTTGCTATTATTCTATTATTAGTTTTTGTTGTTGATCTCTTACCATGAGCAGCATACAAATTAAACTTATATAATTGGCACAGACACATAGGAAAGAGCATAGCATGTTTAGAGCCTGGTACTAGCCATAGTTCAAGCATCCCTGGGATCTCAGGATATCTCCCCATGGATGAGAAAGGGCGAATGTGTTCCTCACAGGTATAATTTTCTCTAGTCTTCACAGACTGACTCCTTCCAGTAGGTGTCCTGTGGGACATGATACAGTTGGAGCCGACCTGCAGAGCAAGACCTCTTACAGAGGTTTCCATCCACAAACTACAACCACTTCTGGCCTCATAAATTGTTACAGATATATAGTTGCATAAAGCAGGTATACAAACCGAACATTTACTGGTAATAAAGCATGAAGAACTTTATTTTAAAAACAATTCTTTGACATATATAATTTACCAGTTATCGGGACTAAAGCAAATTTGCTTACCAATGAGGTGATTGTGTGGTGCTTATTTTTACAGAAAGAATTAAATCTCAGCTGAAAATCTGATGCTACAGGAACTTAGAGCATTGTCAGTATTGTTCAGAGGTGGCTATTTTGATTAAACACACACACACACACACACACACACACACACCAGTACCTAAAACCACCACATCACATAAATATGTAGTATGAGGTAGCAGAACTGTGATTAGAGCCATCTCAGAAAGTGCTAGAAATTCTGTTACAATCCCCAGCTGAAGCTCATTGAATGATTTTTTTTAATGAAACTTGTCAGCAAATCAAATTACAGTTCTGCAATCAAACATTCCAGTACAATACAGTGAAAATGTATTCTTATTGTCCTTTCATGACAAACAGCAGCTGGAGACTATTTGAAGTTGTTGTTCTTCTTAATTAAACCATTACGTGTCTGTAATATCAGAATATCTGTATATGTAGTAAGAAGTGTTGCGTTTCTTAATACCATAGCCCAGGTCCAGGCTGCAGTGGTTTTGGAACCCGTGTTAGCAATGCTGGCACAGTACAAGTGCCTGTGCTGTGTGCTGCCATCTGAGACTGCTGTGAAGTCACATGACACCACAGGAGTGAGTTCTGCTGGAAACAGCTCAGGTTCAAGACACCATTGATCTGAAGCTGTCTTTCAGTCATTACACATTCAAAAGCCTTTTATCATTGCCAAAGATTTGTGACCCCCCCCCCAATTTGGGCTCATGGCCCCACATAGGCTTACAAGTGACAGTTTACGAAGCTTGGATATAAAGCAATAGCTGTCTTTGTTACTCATATTTAGTTAAGAGCAGAGAAAATGATTGATAAACCAGATATGCAGAAAACCGTTACTTGATCTTACATGGCAACCTGGAAAACAGAAAGGAAGGGTAAGAGAGCAAGTAAAAAACAGCAGTAATATTGGGACTTAATCACGGTGCAGGCAGACTGTAGACAAGCTAGACCTAAGCCCAAGAAACTCATCAGAACTACCCACCATCCATCTATCTCATAAATATATTAGAGGTACTCATCGATTATAAAAATCAGGGAGGTGGTTGGTGTTTCCAAGTGTTAAAAATGTACTTCCAAATATGAAGATGTATAACTGGATACAATATGAATGCATTTAAATAGTAAAGTTATTTATAATAAAGGGCATTTTTAAAAAATGAACCTATTTTTAAAGGTCACTAAAGCGGGTAAAGGTCATACCTGAATTCCCTCCTAATTGGGAGGCTGGGGCAGGAGAATTGAGTCTAGGAATTCCAGAACAGCTTGGCAACAGAGGGAGACACCCTCTCAACAAAACACAGGAATAAAAGGCAAAGCAACCGAAAAGTTTAAATCCAGAATAGGTCATCAGTCTCTGACTGATCCCTTCTCATCAGTTGAAGCTGGCTTTATAACCCAGCCAGTGTCTGTGAGTTGCCTCCTGTGACTGGGACTCCAAATTGCCTGGCTACGATTTCACCTCTGCAGTCACCTTGGTTACAGATTCTACTAGATACAAACAAGAGAAATGGGCAGTGAATTCATATGTGAGCAGACCCAAGACAGCGAACATACACAAACCTAGTAGCAATTACGAAAAACCAAAGCAACTTAAAGCACGTCACCCACCTATTAAACCATCAAACATAAGCAGAAATGCTCAGTAAGACATTTGGCAGGGTCCAAAGCAGTGGGCCCATCATCACATGCCGATCAGTACCGCAGATCGGTTCCGATGTGTGCAAAAGGGATTGGCATCCCATGACAAAGACTAGTCATTGTTTTTTCTCCCAGGGAATTATTCTGATATCAGTATTTCATTTCTGAAATCTATCCATAGGACATAATTCAAAAGGTATGTATAGTGACTATCACAACAGCCAAATCCTGATATTTATAAGGAGGAAAATTGAGGAGCAAACCCCAAATGTCCAATAGCAGGGAGAAGAGTCCCTGCCTCCTCAACACTTGATACACCGCTTTATGTCCCCAAGTTACTCTGTAAACACCAGCCCACACACAACGTCCTCATGTATGTCTTCCTTAATTCACTGTATGGGCTCACACCCTCATTATCTCTCAAAATTTCCTGTCTGCCATATTCTTAACATCTAGGGTTGACTCTTTGGATGACATACCTGTTGATGCCAACTCCTCTACCTGAACAGAAGCTTCCTGAAAGCAGCACCCCTGACTGCCTTTCCTCACTCCGTCTTTGCCATTCAGTATAGATTCTGAACAGGATTAGTAGATGGCCGGATGGATGGATGGATGGATGGATGGATGGATGGATGGATGGATGGATCATTGGATGCATGTGTGAATGAATAGGTGGTTAGATGAATGGTTATGTGGGTTGGGGGTAGGGGTGGATGATGGATGGAAGAACAGATGGATATATGGATGAATGATTGGGTGGATGGGTGAAGACTTGGCTTCATTAGTGGATAGACTGTTGAATTTTAAAATTTCAAATTATATCCCTTTAATTTATAAGTGATGTCATAGTTTAAATGCACTTTGCAAAATATTCTGCTTTAATCTCTCACATAAGCGTGGGGCAGAAATCTTGCTTTTACTTAAAAATTGAGCAGCTTGGGGCAGGGGGGGTGTCTCTCAGTAATAAGCTGCAGATCTTTGCTAACTACACACAGATTTTTCATGTCTGGCCTTTTCTCTTTCTCAACTAAGTGTTAACAAAGCAGTGGTGGGAGGTTTCTTATAAATTTCCTATATATTTTAAAAGAATAACTAAAATAGTCCAAGTAAGAAAGGACAGTATTGATTAGGGGTACCCTGTAACTTTTTAAGAACTTTAGGGGCTCAGTGTAGACTGCTTGTATCAGCCATGCAAGAGGCCCTGGGTCTGTTATCAGGGTGGAAAACAAGAGAGTTAGTGTAGACAGAGCCTGGCTTCCCTGAGACGTATCTATTGTTCATCTGACTTAAGAGTAGCTCTGTGATCCCATTTTCTCCCTAACCAACTAGTGTTGGCAGGGTCTGAGTTACCATGGTGCTGATTTTCTGGAGAGACATTAATCGGCCCTAGGACGGAAATATTTTGAGTTTGGTTTAATTGCAGTCTATTTTTAAAGATGTTATAGCAGCTTTCACATCCATGAACACACATGCAATTGACCTGGAATTTTAATGGCTCTTACAGAACCCCTAGTTTCGACTCATAAAACGAAGTGAGCAGCTGTGGCAGGGATCATTTACACAACACGGGGACTGTTTGTGCTTTAAACTTCTTACTTGAGAACAATTTATATTGAATTAGGAACTTGCGGGAATGGTTCTTTAGTTATTTCCCCTGGATACATCATTTCCCACTTACATTTATTGTGTCACGTTGGGGATTTTTTTTTCTCTTTTGGTAAATAAGTCTTATATTTCAGTGTAGTCAGGGGCCTCTTAGCTCTGGCTAACAATAAAATCTCCCATATTTTAGACAATGGTTTTTTTTACACTGCTATTTTTACTCCTAGGTTATTAAGTATTGGCTTATTTTCTTTTTAAAATATCCTTTATTCATCTTTACCAATTCCACGCACATAGATGATGTGTCTTGATTATATGCACCCTCACTCCTCCACCTCCCAATTCCCCTGAACACCCACACACACCTCCACACACTGTAACCCACTGAGCCCCTGATCTTGCTGGATTGGTCTCGTAAAGGTAGCCATGGTGTTAGCGAGGTCATGGATGCAAATACAGTGTTGTATCTAAAGACAGCATTTCATAGCATCTATCTCCACCCCTATCGTACATTTAATTCTGCCCTTTTCACTATACCCCCTAAACTCGCAGAGAGGGATGGTGTAGTTGCATTTAGGGCTGAGCATTTGACACCCACCTACCCTCAGAACTTTTGCCAGCTTCCCACTGCAGAAAAAGCATCTCTGACCTATGGTGTAACCCTAAATGTTTACAGGGGCATTTAGCAAACCTGCGATAGAAGGTCCTATGATCTCCCCAGCCGTGAGCTTTGGACCATGTCTGAAGATGTAACTTCTTCCCTGACCTGACTCCCCCACGGAGCCTGACTCAGATACCACCAGAGAGTGAGCATGTTTGGTTTTGAGCTCTTCGGTGATAATCAACTTCATTGGTTTTTGAGAGATGCTCCGTTTGACCTTCTTGATCACGCTCCTGCTTTCCTTCATCTCCGTTTTCCGTGTTAGCCTGTCTGCCTTTGCTTTTCTGCTCTCTTTCATCCCTCTGTGCCGAGTGAGCACAAAACACTAGGGTGTTTCCATTTTTCGCTCGTTACTGATCAGAGCTGTGGACTCTCCAATCATCACGAGGCTTCTGTTGTCCTAAGTTTCTATACTGTTGCTGTGAGTTGGTTTTTTTCCTTCTCCTCTCCCCACCCCACATTGTTTAAAGGGGAGATAGTTCAAAGTCCGAATAACTGGCCACTGTTTAACCCTCTTCTCCCGGGTGGTCATAGGTGTGAACTACGTAGTTGGGAAAGGGACGAGATATGTTTTTCCAAGTTTCTTTCCCTTCATATCTCCAAATTTAGCCAATTGATTAGAAGGTTCCTGTGTGAAATAGAACTTATTCTCTGGCCTCTGCCCTTTAGTGACCTCCCCCAATTACATGACAGATAGCTTTATAAATCCCTCAATGGTTCATCTTTCATGGTCTACTGTCAATTTTATCAGCACTTTCGTTGATTTTTTTTTTTTTGTTATCTCTTTTGCCTTGTGTCAGGACATAAATATTTAACTTCATTGTAATTTTTGATTGTAATAATTTACCTTTTATCACAGCCTGTCTTGGGTGTCTTTGGATGACTCTCAGCTTTTCCATAGCCCTATGAGGATACAGATGTAGCAGAGAGAGAGAAATATTGAACACTAGACACATAAACTATAGTCTTGAGTCTGTTGTAGAACTAGGTCATGTCTGGAGTTCTTTCTGTGCAGGTTGTAGCAGCCTTGCAGGAATGCTGGAAATGGTCAGTTGAAAGTGCTCATAAGAAGTGCTGTTATCTGATGGTAGCTCAACCTCTGGACTGTTCACCTACACTCAGGTCTCGATTGTGCTTGCATTAGTCGGGGCTCCTCTGATAGCACAGCCAGTGGAATAAATGGGTAAATAACAAATGGAAAAACGAATATGTAGAGAAATTTTAATCCAGCATTATGGCTGCTCTAGTAAGGGATCATATCCAAAGATTTAGTTCTGTGAGATTCAACTGGAATGCAGACATACCACACACCTTTAATCCCTTTAGCAAGAATATAGACACACCCTCAGTATGCACACCTTTAGGATAAAATTGTTTGTAGAAGGAAGCAGTTATGTTTGAAAGTGATATGTAACTGAAGGGCAGACAAAGTGATGAATCAGAGAAAGATTTCACAGTAGAGTCAGAGATAGGATGTTCTCATGAGTCACAGAGCTCATGAGAACAGCACAGGACAGAGAAATGGGGAGAGAGGGTCAGTTGTCTGTCTGGCAGTCAGTGCAGTGAGTGCAGGATAGTTCCTGAGTTCACCAGTTCAAAGCAGGTCAGCAGAGGCAGTTGAAGCTAGAGAATAAGAAGGAGACAGAAGGGTAGAACAAATTTCCAGAGTTAGTTTGAGGCAAGCAGAGCAATTCAGTGAGAAGCTGAGAGAATCCAGATTGAATCAGTCAGCTTAGAGAGGAGTTTGATCCAGGATTGCTGTGCTGAACCAGCCAGCCAGAGTTTGGAAAGAACTAAAAAGGGTGAGCTTATTCAGCAGTAAGCCTCTGAGACAGCAATTACATCTGGTGAATAAAAGTTACTTTTACAGGCTAGATGGATATAGATGATGAATGGATAATAATGATTAATGGATGGATGGATGGATAGATGGACAGATATGTGATGATAGATAGATAGATAGATAGATAGATAGATAGATAGATAGATAGATATGAGACTTGCTGGGGGAGTTGGTTTGTGTAACTGTAGAGACGTAACAGTCCCTTGATTCTTTCTTTGAAATGGAGACCATGGATGCTAATAACATATCTAGTGGTAGACTAACGGAAAGGCTTGAGAACCTAGAGGACCATTAGTGAAAAGCCCCCATGCTTGGCTTTCTATTGTCAATGAGGACAAGAGGAATGTCTCAGGCAGAAGTAGACAAAGAAAATGACTTCTGCTGTTCAGTCCTGTCTCAGCTGGCTGATGGAATGGCACCTGCCCATGTTGAGGTCAGATACTCTACACCCACTGATCTCCTTTAGACCCTCACAGACACGACCAGGCCTGCCCTCCCAGGTTTCCAAGGATTTCTTCATGGAGTTCATACCTACAATTAACCTTCATGTACCTGAAAAGAATAGACAACTGTATCTGGTTGTCTTGTTTGTTTTTTTTTAATACACCATTAAGCTTGGATTTAAAAGTTATATAATTTTGCTTTAAACATTTGTCAATCATCTGGTTTCTGTGGTGATGTCTATTCTACTTTATATGATTGGCAGCTAAGCACTATTAAGTCTGACACTCACAAAATATTTTAGCAGACATGTTTCATCAGAACCGATACTATTTTTTCTCTCATTGAATTAACTGAGTAATGCTTTTCAAGATTAGGAAAAACCCCTCCTTTCTCTCTTGATCTCTCCTTTCCCTGCTTTCTGAAGTAAATATTCTCAAGTCTTTCTTGGACTTCCTTGTACACCACAGGTCTTCTCTGACTGGGTGGCTGATTTTAGGTCATTTTATTACCTGCTGATCTTGCTTTCTCATCTACTCTCTAGGCAGGTGCCCTATGGTTTTTAAGAATCCACTTCTTCCTTTTGCTTTCCACAAAGGTGTTATTTATAGTCTTTTCTAGAGTATTTTATTCCGTGTGTGCATGTGCATGTGTGTGTGCGTGCACGCGTGTGGTATGTGTGTGTGCACATATGTATATACACACACACACACACACCACAGCACATGTGGAAGTTAAAGTATTGGTTCTCTCTTCCTACCATGTGTGTCGTATGAATGGAACCTAATTGTTGGTGTCTGTTAATGAAATGATCTGGATTCTCTGCGGTGTTTGCTTGTTTGTTTGTTTGTTTGCTTGCTTGTTTGTTTTGACTCCTTTACATTAGTTAGCTTTCCTTTACTATATCAAAACACCTAAGAGAAATTAAGTAATATGGAAGGAAGGTTTCTTTATCTCAAGGTTTCAGAAGTTTCAGGCCATGATCTGTTGGCCATGATCAATTGTCCTCACTGCCTTGGGCCTCTTGCTTGGCACCAGGGTGAGAATACGCAGCAAGGGGCCCATTCGATTCCTGGCTGGGAATCAAAAGAAAGAACCCAGAAGAGAAGAGACTGTGTCCAGATAGCTTTAAGGGTATGCCCCTGAGGACTAGAAGACTTCCCACAAAGTCCCCATACTCCCCAATAACACACCGGAGACAAGGCCTTTGCCACTAGACTGCAGGGCTATTCCAGATCTGAACCACAGACTGGTCTTGTCTGACTGATTAGAATCCTGTGATGGTTTTGTCTGGCCTCTGATTGGAAGCTAGAACTTTTTGAGATTAAAAAGTTTGAGATTAAAAAGAGTTACACACCAAGGAAAGAGATGGAGAAAGAAAGAAAGAAAGAAAGAAAGAAAGAAAGAAAGAAAGAAAGAAAGAAAGAAAGAAAGAACCCAGAGATATTGGGACATAGGCAAAGCAGCTTGAGAGAATAGACAGAGAGCAGCTTGGACTCCATCTTTAACTTTTCACAGTACTGCAAAAATAAAACCCTCAGGAGGATGCATTGGGTGGTCTAGATAGGGTTAGCAAGAGTAGGCACCTAGTGAAATAGTTGCAAAAAACCACATTTGTATAAAAATTAGCACATATACGACTGAGATTATGGCATGCTGAACTCAAAGTCCTCTGGCAGCTCAAACTAATTCTAATCAGGGACAATAACCAGTTGTCATCTCCTAGTGCTTCCATAACCAAAGCATGGGTAGTGTCTTAGTCAGGGTTTCTATTCCTGCACAAACAGCATGACCAAGAAGCAAGTTGTGGAGGAAAGGGTTTATTCAGCTTACACTTCCATACTGCTGTTCATCACCAAGGAAGTCAGGACTGGAACTCAAGCAGGAGCTGATACAGAAGCTATGGAGGGATGTTCTTTACTGGCTTGCTTCCCCTGGCTTGCTCAGCCTGCTCTCTTACAGAACCAAGACTACCAGCCTAGAGATGGCACCGCCCACAAGGGGACCTCCCACCTTGATCACTAATTGAGAAAATGCCTTACAGCTGGATCTCATGGAGGCATTTCCCCAACTGAAGCTCCTTTCTCTGTGATAACTCCAGCTGTGTCAAGTTGACACAAAACTAGCCAGTACAAGTAGCTTTAATGAATATTCAGAAGCCCCAAATTGAAGAGAAGCCATCTTCAGCCATCATCTGAGCACCTCTGCTGAGCTAAGAAAGTCTGGGGGTTGCTGTGGTCCAAGGGCCAGCACACAATTCTAGAGTATCCTGTGTGTGTTCCTCCATTTTAACACATGTGTCATGACTGAACAAACTGCCTCTCAGTGTGTTATGTCCCACCGCACTGAACAGTGGTCTGTCCTGTCAAGAGGTTTATAGTCTCCAGGAATTATGATTCCGACTTAGCTGTGAGTCCAGTAGACAGACCTGACATGAATGGTGGATTGGGAATGGGGAGGCAGAGCTATGAATTCTGCCCTAAGAGTCAACAGATAAGAAACAAGGGCTCCACTTCACCAGACTTGCCATCTGACCCAGGGCTTGCTACCCTCCCAGGCCAGTCTCTGATCCAACAATCCTTTTCTGTGACTGTTCTATCTAGACTTGTTCTTCTGCTCGCTCAGTGGAGTCTTAAAGCTAAGCTAAAACCACTGGAAAGTCCAGCCTCCTTTGTATAGTTTTTTTTTTTTTCCTTTAGCCAGTGACATAAAAATAAAAGTGTAGGCCAGCGAGAAGGTGGCTCAGTAGGTGTAAGGAGCTCGCCCCTGAGCCTGAGAACTTGAGCTCCATCCTCAGGGCCCGCATGGCAGAGGGAGAGAACCAGTCCCTTCACATGTCCTCTGACCTCCATGTGTGCTGTGGTGTGGCATGCTCATACGGATACACGCAAACACACACGAAGTAAATAAAATATAGTGAAAATTATTTGGGGTGGGGGAAGGTGATACCTTTGTGGCCAGTAGCTTCTAGAATATGCAAGGCAGATAATGCATCTAGAATACAGCCTCCACCCCCTGATCAGAAGGGCTTTCTCTATAAGACTCTTTGCCCATGGCTCAACATACATGTACAACCCTTTTTTGTTTTATATATATATATATATATATATATATATATATATATATATATATACCTTTTAATCTTATTGTTACTAATGTGTGTCTGTCTGTCACACACAAAGGTATGTGTGTGATGGAGTGTGTATAGAATGTTTGTGTGATATATGTATGGAGATCTGAAGATAACTTTGGGGGATCAGTAGAAGGAGCCATTTGATTCCTGGCTGGGAACTGTACAAAGGAGAGGAGAGCTTGTGTCCCAATATGACCAGAATACTTCCTGCTGAGAGACCTAGCCGTTGTCTCTTTCCACCTTAACTTGGGTTCGAGGAATCAAACTCGGGTCCCCAGACTTGCAGGGCAAACCGCATTTCCCCACTGAGCCTCTCCCCAGCCTCCCACCTAACCCCCCACCCCCCAAACTACGTGAGTTCCAACCATCACCTTGGAAAACAGCTTTCTAAGCCTTCCCTTGCTGCCTCCGGGGTGGGTGGTGCTTCCTCTCGTTTGGCCGGAGTCTGAAAGGCTTGGAGACAAACGCCAGGACATTTTCCATCTGTGTTGGGCCAGTTCGTGAGACCCGGTGGCTGGGCTGTTCAGCACTCGGTGCCAGCTGCCTTTGATCTTTCGCTTCAGCCCTCTGGGACAGGGTTATGCAATGGCTGGCTGTGGTCCCTCAGAGCCTGGTTTGTGGTAATTTTTGCCCAGACTAACACAAACAAGCAATGAGTGCCGTAGGCTTGCTGAACCTGTTTCTGTCAAGTGCGTAGATATCGCTGTCATTTGATGTTCTTTGTCTATTCTCCTTGGCACGCTGTGAACACTTAAGTACTCTAGGTGCCCGTGCGCCGGAAATAATAAAATGTGTCAGTCCAAATTCCCAATGTATGCCAAGACCAGGTGGAAAGCTTCCGCGTTTGTCCCATCTTACCCAGCAGGCATCATCTGTAGTCCCGTCTTCAGACTTTGACCGCTTCTCTCTGGACACGAGTTGATCAGATTTCAGTTGTAAAGAAACGTGTGGCAGTGGGCCCTAAAAGGAGCATTAAGAACTGGCAGTACCGATCGCTTTCCCCTGTCCTTTGGGTCTAGTGAGGTCAGAGGTACACACCACACTCTCTATGTGGCTGGTTTTCTTCTACCAGAACGATCACTGTGAAGGAAGCCCCACCAGCGTCTGCCTCCAACCCCTGCCCTGCTTGAGTTCCTGTCCTGACTTCCTTATATGAACAGGGAGGTGAAAGTGAAGGCCAAATAAACCCTTTCTCCCGGGTAGCTTCGGTCCTGGTGTTTCATCACAGCAATAGAAACCCTTACTAGGATGCATGCTGTGATAGAACATTCGGAAAATGGTTCAGTAAAGAGTGAAGAATTTTGGTTTTATTTTCGAATGTTTTAGTGTGTGTGTGGAGGGGTGCCTATGATGAACACAGGTGTCCTCAGAGACAGAAGTGTAGGATTCCCTCAAAGCTAGAGTTACAGGCAACTGTGAGCCACCCAACATGAGGGGGGTACTAGGGACCACACTCAGCAGGTGCTTAACCAGAGAGCCATCTCCCCAGCCAGCCCCAAGAGGGTGTGGTTTTGTGTGTAGGAAGGTGCTGGGAGACATTGCTGCTTTGACAGTAGGTAACTCTAGGTCTGTGAGGTCCAATGGGTCCTAGTTCAACTCTTGGCAAACTTTAGATTTTTTTCTGGACTTAAATGTTTAGAGTAAGTGGAAAATGTCAGTCATTAGAAAGGAAAAAGGCTGCCAGGGAAATTGAGTGACTTATCTAACACAGTTGCCAGAGGCTAGGATTCCTCTCTCTGGATCTCAGTTTTTCATCCTTCTTCATCTACACAAATGAAGAGGGAGATAAAGATAAAGAGGAGATGATTCTGTTGGAAGGGCTGCATGGCACAGCCTTTCCAAGGATTTAGCTAAGGGAGCTAAAAAACGATGTGTACAGCACCACCTTGTGGCCAGATATGATCACCTCTCAGCCGCTGTCAATTGCAAAGGCCAGCTTAACCAAGATTACTAATAGCTTTCTCACAGTTCCTATGGTTCTTACACATTCCTATTTATGAAGCATTAATTTTTGTCTATATTTCTGGCCCTGTAATTTTCTGTTATGGATTTTCAGTTGCTTTGGATATACAAGCCAAAAAAAAAAAAAACAAAACAGATTTCTTCTCCCCAGAAACCCAATTGAGTCTCAGATTCTTTGATAACCCTGAAGACAGAGGAAAGCCTTAGTCTTACGTAGGTATTTAACCAGGACCCATTTGCTGTATGACAATGGCAGGTCACTGGGATCTCTGACTTCCTCTTGTGAAAAAGAAAAAAATAAGGAACGCGTTCTGGGTGTGCCACGGCAAGGTTGGGCTGTTGTTTGCATGTGGCAGAGACTCAGGGCACAGAGGAGTTGATAGGTCTCAGGACAGAACCAAGGGAAGGTTTTACTATGTCTGCAATGGACGTTATTGACCATGGAAATTGGAGTCATCACTGGAAGTAAGGATTCCTGTATATCTCTGTAGGGGCCATAATACTTAGCTTTCTCAGGTTGACCTGAACTGAAAGCAGCGCCAAAAATAAGGGAAGCTGTCTGTTACTAATATAGTCCTGGGATGACTGTTACAGAGGAAATTGCTGAGCTCATTAGGTTGTTATGGAGATAACAATGTTTATCTTGCTTCCTGGGCTATTTGCTAAGGGGCATGGTTTCCTTGCTGTGCGTTGCGGACCAGAGTTCTGGATTTCCAATTGGTGGTGTCCAAAGTGTGGCCGGGCACAGCGTCAGGTGGCTGCAGACAGTGGCTGCCCAGATTGCACAAAGTGACTCGGGAACAGAGATCTCAGAGCCACATTTAGGACTCAGCCTTCGCCCTGCCTGAGAAGAGGATGCCCAAGCCTCAGGGAGCTTCCTTTGGACCCGAAAGCTATTGCTGCTTCGCTGCACCCCAGTATGCAGCTCCCAAGGGGCTGGGCCCACAGATACCCTCTGGGGGTGATGGGGAGCCATGAGAGATGATTTGTACAGAGCACACTCGCTACCTCCTTGTGCCAGCTACCATGGTGGAAGCTTGGGGAGGCAAGGTAGACATGGTCCCAGCTTCTCAGGACAGGGCTCCAGCTAGAATGGGTACACAGCCTCACTTGAACCTTTTACTCCAGGGCCACCTTGGGTCTGGGCTCACCAAACTTAGGTGCTGTTCCTTGCTATCCAACCCCAGGCACTTCGTGTGAAATGGTCCCATCTGAGGTTGCCCTGGGTGGACCTGGACTGGCTCTTAGACATCTCCTGCCAGATCACAGAGCTTGACCTGTCTGCCAACTGCCTGCCTTCTCTCCCCTCCATCATCCCTTGGGGACTCATCAATCTAAAGAAGCTGAACCTCTCAAACAACCAGCTGGGGGAGCTGCCCTGCGTGCAGTCATCCGACGAAATCATCTGCTCCAGGTGGGCCCAGGAGTGTGGTCTTAAAGAAGGAAGGGTTTATTCTGACTCACAGTTTGAAGGAGCCAATTTAATGTGGTGGGAAAGGCATAGCTGAAGGATCAGGAAGTAGCTGGTCATGCTACATCTGTGGTTGGGAACCCGAGAGAGATGGCTGCTTCTTGGTACTCAGCCTAGAACCCCCAACCCATGAGATGGTGTCACGCATGTTCCTGTCTCAACTCACCTGATCGGAAGGGTCCCTCACAGACATGCCCAGAAGGGTTTAACAATCATGACAGACCATCTGAAGTCTGTACTTATATTTTATGATCAGTAGCCACCAGGCTTCACTGCAGAAAGGACTTGAGCTGATTACCACAGCTCAGGCCGAAGCTGGCAAGATTACCCAGTGGATAGAGGTGCTTGCTGTCGAGTCTGGTGGCCTGGAATCTGACCCCTGAAAGTTGTGCTCTGACCCCCAAGGGAGCGCTAGGGTACACTGGTGTATGTTTTAAAAGAAACTGGGGATTTAAATGTTGTAAGAGGTAAGAACGTTGATAAGAGCTTGAGGTTGTCCTTGAATCTCAGAAATGAGTTTTACAAACTGAAAAAAATATATATAAAGAGCTTGGGCCATCTGCGTAGGTTCCTTGGCCTGGGTCAAACGAACAGATTTGCAAGCCCTAAAAGGTTGCATTCCCTGATCTAGGGCCTCTGGGCAGTTCCAGGGCACTGCCCGTTTTTTGTACGGGCAAAGATGTTAATTCCGGAATGTTCAGAAGACCACCCGAAAGAACCCACCAAAGTCAGATTCCATTGTGGTAACAGTTAACCGAATGAGTAAAAAGACCTCAAATGATCCCGCTCATTTTTTTTAAACTGTGTGTGCAGAGAGAACGCACACACCTTGTCTAGTGAGAGACCCGTAAGCCCTGCTGTCTCTCTTCTGGTTCCCGACTCCCTTCTCTCTGGCCCCAGGTTACTTGAAATTGACATCTCCAGCAACAAACTGTCTCACCTCCCTCCTGGATTCTTGCACCTCTCAAAACTTCAAAAGCTGACCGCTTCCAAAAACTACCTGGAGCGGCTATTTGAAGAAGAAAATGGTATGTGCCTCCGTCAATGACCCCCATGTCATTAGCCACTTTCTTGCTTGTTGGGACTGGGATATGTTTGACCATGCACACTCTTTTCACCCCACAGCCACTAACTGGATCGGCCTGCGGAAGCTGCAGGAACTCGATCTAGCTGACAATAGGCTGACAGAGCTCCCTGTCCAGTTTATGCACTCCTTCAAGTCTCTCACCTCTCTGAATGTCTCCAGGAACAACCTGAAGAGCTTCCCGGATCCCTGGTCCTGCCCTTTGGTTTGTATCCTGAAAGCCACAGTCCAGTTTGTATGCTGCTCTCTATGTCCTCATGTCCTCTCCTGTTCCTCTACATTGTAGCTGAGTAGAGAGGTCCACAGTTTCAGTCAGGCTGTCTGCAACAGTAGCACCTGTAAGCCAGTTAGCCTGAGGAACACACAGTAGCTGCTACAACATTTTGTCAAGCAGCAGCTCACATGGGATGGCACACAGATGGCACAAGGGATGGGAAGGTAGCTCACTTTGGTAAAATGCCTGCCACACAAGCATGAGTCTGACCCCCAAGAATCCACACACAGTAAAAGCTGAGTGTGGGATGGAGAGATGGCTGAGTGCGTAAAGTGGTTGCCATGCACACATAAGGACCTGAGGTTGGGTCCCCAGGCCCCCATTTAAATGCTATGCAGATATGGTGGCCAAATGCAAGCCCAGCACCCAAAGCAGGACTCCTAGGGTGAGCCAACTAGCTAGACCAACCATGTTTCCGAGGTCTGAGTTCAACTGAGAGATCTGGTCTCAGTAAATGAGGTAGAGAACAACAGAAGAAGAGGCCTAACATCAACCCTTAGCCTTCACATGCACACATGTGAACATACATACATACATACATGTCACAAACTTTAAAAAAAAAAAAAAAAAGGCATGGCAACACTTGCCTGTAATCCCAGCATTATCCCCCAGAGGTGGGGGTAGGAGAGTCCCTAGTTGGCTGGTCAGCCAGTCTAGACAATTGATGAGCTCTAGCTTCCCTGAGAAGCCCTGTCCAACAACAACAACAACAACAACAACAACAACAACAACAAAGATGGTGGAGAACTATTGAAAAGACACCCAACATTAACCTTTGTTCTCCACATGCCACATGTACGCATACACACACATGCAAACCCAGCTATACGCACGCATACCAACACAAATGCCAAAAGGGGTGTGGCTCTCTAGTGCATTGAGAAGTGAGAAGAAGCAGGGGCCTGTATTCATAGCTCTGCAGACTAAATGGGGTTTCTGTTTCTTGCGAGTCTGGCTGGTTGAAACGGATGAATGACATAAGGAATATTTGTGCTTTGTTTCTGTTGGTTTCAAACCAAAGACTAAGCATTTCTCGTTTGGCCGCGTCCTTGGGGAAAGCAGTGACCCGAGAGCGTGGCTCTGAATTGGCCCGTTATTTCCCAGGACAATGGGCCGGATGGTGATCAAGGGACGCCTATCAGGCACGTTTGTCTCCCCTAGGAAACTCTGTCCCTGCTCCTGAAGGACAGGACAACACGGCAGACAGAGAGAATCCGAAGCCTTCTTCCTCACTCTGCACTATGGTCACAGAGCCCTGTCCCAGTGGCCTCACTTCTGACATCAAGTTTACAAACAGACTTCTGGGCAGTTCTACACTCAGAAATCCGCTTACGATTCTCCCCCTCTCCTCAAACTCCTAGAAATGTTGTAAAGCCTCCAAAAATGCCCTGGAAGCGCTGCCAGACAAGATGGCCGTCTTTTGGAAAAACCACCTTCGGGATGCGGATTTCTCTGAGAACTCTCTGAAAGAGGTGCCCCTGGGATTGTTCCAGCTTGATGTGAGTCCAATGGCACTTCATTTCTCACTGTCCGCAGTGGTAGGAAAAGCTCTCGACCGTGGGGAACCTATATGCTTTTTGTGAGACACAGAAGGAGAAAAGGTTAAGGGTAAGTTCAGCCATCAAAGACATGCGAGCTTGAGCCAAGTTAGAGGAAGGAGAATAGTCACCAGGAAACAGCTGTGCCAGGGAAGGGCTTGTTTGCCTGCCTTAGTCAGCTTTTCATTGCATTTCATTCATAACAAAAACCCAGAGACAACCAACTTCAGTGTGAAAATGCTTTGTCTTGACTCTAGGTTTGGGAAGTATCAGTCCATATACTCACCCACCATGTTGGTTTTAGTGCTTTGGGGACTGTGGTGAAGCAGTGCACCATGGGAGAGCAAAGCTGTTCACTTCACAGCCAAGACCTGAACTAACAGGGAAGCAGAAGAGATGTAGCCCCAATATTCTCTCCATGGGCACACTAGCAGTGAGCAGAACACCTCTCCCAGGCCCCAGCTCTAAAAGGTTCCACCACCTACCAGTAACTCTGAGAGCCAAAGTGCCCTCCTTTACTCTTCCTTTAACATGCGGACCTTTTAGAGAACTCCCTCACCAAAAATAACAACCCTCACGACTTCACTCATGGTGAGACTTGGGTTTTGCTTTTGGCTGTAGTGAAGAATTAACCTAGAGCCTCACCTACAGCCCAAACGTGCCCAACCACTGAGCTCCAGCCCTAGTTAAAACTCTGATGCTTGCCAGAGATGGACTCCATCTGGCCTCCAGAGATCCCACAGAATCCCACCACTCCAAGGAGAGACTTTGTGTCCTGAGCACTGGACCACTGCCTCTTGGGGTTCTTCAGGCAGGCTGTGAGGCCCTGTGAGGCCCAAAGCAAGGGACTGCTAACTGTTCACCAAAAGCATTAGGACACTCCCTGTAGGGCCTGATGGTGACTCACAGACCACATTGTCTGGGAAATGAGACCTTGTTTGTTTAAACACCCAGGTGCAGCCCCTAACCATTGCAGACAAGCTGTTCGGATCATCCAGAAAGCCAAAAGACAGCAAGCATCCCTACAATATGCCTATCTCAGAAAAGAGGGGCTATCAAGTCATAGACACCCCCCCCCAAGCAAGCATGGGTCAAAGGAAGAGGCCCACTTGTATTCATGGCTAGGCGAAATTAAAGCGCTGTTGAATGAGAACCCTTGTCACGGGTACCCACAGTGGCTGACTGGCCATGCCTTCTTACCATTTTACCACTTCCCTATTCTGAGGCCACCCTTCACACCAGCACCTCACAATATAGCTTGGCCAGCAAAGAGGGATAGAGACTGGTTGAATCTCAACACTATGTTCTTTTCCCCTGGTCTCTTTCTCCATATTGAGAACTGAGCAGGTCGTCACATCCCAGCCCAGGCCCTGGGCTAGTCACTCGGGGAAGCTTTTATAGAAATGCAGAGGGTGGCAACCATTCTGGCCATGGTGACTCATGACATCAGCCAGGGAAACCAAAGCACACAGGGGGCTTAATGCAGTACAGCCATGCGGCGGCTCTCTTGGGCCACAGAGATTGTAGGTGGATCTGTGATCATGTCACCAAGAAAAGCGAAGGTGTGTCTCTGCTGTTCTCCTTAAGGAAAGACATCTTCCAAGGGAGTACCGCCCACCCCCCACCCCCCGAGTGGGTCTGCATATAGCGAAGCATGTGGATGAATCATGTATGTGGAGATCCCAAGGGGTCCACACTGTACAACTGAGGTCACTCGGTGGGCCTGCATATGGCAAGGCACACAGGGATGAGTCCCCTATGTGCAGACCCCAGGGAGCCCATTCTTGGCTTCTGAGGACAAGTGGCTAAGGCAGATCACCCATTGTCTTGTTGCCTCTCTGGGGACCGCCCAAGGAGGAAGTACCCAGCGGTGCTCTGTGTGCTCCAGGCAGACACCACTAACCACGACTCTTAAGAATCTTTGGTCTCAGACCTTGACAGTCCTTCTAGTCTACAGTTCTCCTTGGCCTTGAGGGAAAGTCTAAATGCATTGTTCATCTCTGCTTGAGAGGATCTGGGGAGTTTCTTAAGTAGAAATAGGCTGGGATTGTTTGGCTGTACGTTGACAGGGAGCCTGCCAACCGTCGTGACAACTTTTCCCTTTCCATGTGTAATATCATCTTCACCCCCCTTCTCTGTATAACATCAACTTTCCCCCTCTCTCCTCCCTCTTTCAGGCCCTCATGTTCTTGAGGTTACAGGGAAACCAGCTGTTGTCACTGCCACCTCAAGAGAAGTGGACCTGCACCCAACTCAAGACCCTGGACCTCTCCAGAAACCAACTCGGCAAGTAAGCAGGGGGCCTCTTTACCTCTGGTGTATATAGAACCACAGATGGGGTCCCCGTGCCCCCAGATAGGCACCTGAGCCAAGCTGCTATATCCCACTTAGGGTGGATGAAATACTCCTGTGAAACAGTTGCTCACCAATATGGAGGCTGCAGGTCTGAGACCAGGGTGTCAGCAAGTCTGGTGCCTCCTGAGACCTCCCTCCTTGACTTGTTAAAGATCAAGGCAGTGGTGGCACATGCTTTTAATTCCAGAGGCAGAGGCAGGTGGGTCTCTGAGTTCAAGGCCAGCCTGGTCTACAGGTGGAGTTCTAGGACAGCCAGGGCTACACAGAGGAATCCTGTCCTAAATAACAAACAAGAGAGTGGCCATCCACATATGTCTCCAAGATCTTTCTCTTTTCTGTTGTTGTTGTTGTTGTTGTTGTTGCTTTTATGGAGCATCCTAAAGAGCTCATGCCAACATAACCACTTTCTTAAAGACCCTAGTTCATGAATGGCCCTGATTCAGAAATGCTTAGAATCAGAAGGCTGTCAAATTTTAGATATCTCTGGGATTTTTGAAGTATTTGGATGTATCCCCGACATCCCGAGATAGGACCCAAAGCTAAATACAGACGGGTGTGTGTATGTCACAGGCCCCCATCCACACAGCACTTTTAGCACACGCCTGAGTTTTAAGTATGACATGGCTCTGAGGTCAGGTCTGGAATGTTCTCCTTTGAACACCACACCAGCACTCACAGGGCTAGTCTTTGGGAGGCATTTGTATTCTAAACTTTTGGATTAAGGGTACTACTGTGTGACTTCTCCTGGGGAGAAATGACCAAACATGTTTTCTCGTACGGGGCACTTGGTGACAGAGCATTGATACAACCCCACCAAGTCTGGCTTGAAGAACTGACGACTGTGCGGGGGTTACTTTCAGGACTCTGGGTGAGTCAAAGGCACCCCAAGCATAGATACCAACCCACAAAAGCTGCATCTCGCCTACCTTATAGGCAACTCCACCAAAGAGTCAACTCTTGCCCAGCAACGGGGGTTCATTGTATGGCCTGCAGGGGTTGAGGGCTTAGGAATGATAGAATTTCCCCAAGCTTCCTGAGATGTAGGAGTTTCGCTTTTCCCTCCAGGAAGAGGGAATAAGTACACAACAGAATATTCCAATACACATTCCCAGTTCCAAAATCCTGAGAGAAGGATTCCAGGCGACATCATGTAGCCCATGAGTGGGATCTTCCATTATCATGATAGATGAACAGGTTGAAAATGAGCCCTGGAGAGCCCACCCCCTTGGGGTCGCTGGCTGATGGTTACTCTGTAATTGCTAAGTAGAAGACACACCCTAAGGCAGACTCTCTGGTGGCAGTGTACCAGCCACCAGAACACCAAGTACAGCAGTGCTTGCACCTGCTTGAAGCTAGAAAGCCTGAGACTGTGATAATGACTGTGACCATTAGATTATCTACATTATCCTTCCTAATGGCTTCTTCCAGAAGGCCCCCGAGTTCCCTCATACAAACTGCAGGAAGGCCCAAGCACATGCTGATAGAATTTACTGCCTTCTTTGTGGTTATATGTGATGTAGTCAGAGCTAATATACTCCATGTCTTTGTCATGCTTGGCCTCAAATTTCTGAGTGTTCTTTTTCCCCTCCACAGAAATGAAGATGGGCTTAAGACAAAGAGGATCTCCCTCTTCACCACCAGAGGGCGCCAGCGTTCTGGAACAGAGACAGGTGTGTGCTGGGCTGGGGAAATCCCAAAGATGAAGCAGGGCAGGGGGTAATCTTGTATTCTAGTATTTTGGGCTTTCCCTTTCGTTTCCCGGTTGGAATGTCAGAGATGTTCATGGTCAGCTGAAAGGTCTGTCAGTGTAAATGGTGACTGTTAACCGTGTGTGTGTGTGTGTGTGTGTGTGTGTGTGTGTGTGTGCGCGTGCCTGTGGCCCTAACTCCCCATCTGGAGCCCAGCAATGCTAATAGCTATCTGCCACATACAGAGAACTGTCCTAAACTGTATACACAGGAGTCTCAGTCCTCACGTAAAAGAGGAAATGTGATCTATGTTGCTCATGAGGAAACTGAAGTTCACATGGACCTCACTCATCCTAGACCAGTGGCTCACAGGATAGATAGATAGTTCCTCACAGGGTAGATAGTTCCTCACAGGCTGTAAGCCATTTCAGGGTGCATCTGTGGTTAGGTATGGGAGAATCTGGGCTTTCTAACTTGCTAGCAGCCACCTTCTCAGTCCACCCACACACATTCCTAACAGGATTCTTCCATCACGAAAAACCTACCTTCATGACCTCCTGTAAACCTAACTGCTTCTTCCCAAAGAATCTATCTCTGTATTGAGGGCCAGGGCTTCTGCATCAACTCAGTGTTCTTGACTAGTTCTGGTTCATGCGACAAAGCCAGGCTTCCCCACGGACTGTGGGAGTCCCCCTCTGGGGCAGGACCAAGGCTATCCCATCCTTTCTGCTGTGCTGACATCTTCTGATAGCCATCAGAGGTCACAGCCACACTGGCCACAGGCTGAGGTTGCAGAGGGATCTTCCCAGGGCTCTGGGAGTAGAACCTTCCCTAGAGTCTGCTTTTTTTCTCTCTCTCTCACAAAGTGGCGCTGGGTGAAGAATTCCTCGGGAAAGACATTTTGTTCTTCAGGGAAACTCTGCCCTGTGGTAAACTATGCCCTCCTCTGTGCATGGGTATGCTTGTGTGCCTCTGTGCATGCATGTGTGTATGCATGTGTGTGTCTATATGTGTGTGTGTGTGTGTGTGTGTGTGTGTGTGTGTGTGTGTGTGTGTTGACAGGGTCTCTCACTGGCCTGGAACTTAACAAGCAGTCTAGGCTGGCTAGCCATCATGCCCAAGGATCCACCTGTCTCTGCTTTTCTAGCACCAGGGTTACAGGTATGTCTTACACATCCATCTTCGCCCCTTACCCCCAAAGGATAGAGCATCTGGGAATTGAACTCAGGTCCTTGCAAGGCAGGCAGGACTTTACAGACTAAGTCATCTCCTTTATTTTATTTGCAGCTGTAAAAGAATGACTGTGTGCATTTACAGGACACGATGTACCAAGTGCAAAACTCAGATCAGAGACAATTGGCATTTGCTTCACCTCAGACTGGCAGTTGTTTGTGTTAACAGCATAGAAAATCCCCTCCGCTAAGAAATGTACAATTAGTTCTCAGATGCAGTCATTCTGCTGTGCTATAGAACATGAGAGGTTTTCTTCCAGGCTATCCGGGGACCCCCTGCACCGACTATCCACCCCCTCTGCCCCCCGTTACCCCTGCATCCTCCCCGGTTAGCGGTTCTGCTAACCGCTATTCTAGCCTCTACCTCTGTCAGATCAACTTTTGATCAAATCTGAGACTCTAAAGCCAACTACACCTTCAGAATGTCCATCGGGACAAGAGCATAAGACAAGAGCAAACGTGTAGGCCATTTTAAACAGACTGTAACTCTCTTCTCTGCCTTGAAGGCGTGAATGTGAGCAGAATAGGTTCTCAGGTGAGGCTGAGAAATGCCACAGAGGTCAAGATGAGTTTGCAAGAGGTGAACGCTATAGGCCGTACCCATGCTGCACTCTGTGGTCTGCTGTGTGTGTGTGTGTGTGTGTGTGTGTGTGTGTGTGTGTGTGTGTGTGTGTGTTTACATGCATGTGTATATATGTATACACACAGTGAACTTCTTAAACAGTCATATGTGTATATGTAGGTTTAATATAAACAAGAAATACTGGTGGAAGAAAATTCAAAAATAGATATGAGTAAATGCAGTCTACCCTACTGTATCTGTGAGATCAGATAACTGCTGACAGAAAAGTTGCATCAGTAACAAACCTGCTCACTTTTCTCTATTCCCTAAACAGCACAGTATGACAGCTGTTCCCACAACATCCACGGGGTCAGACAACACAAGCTCTCTAGAAACGATTTGAAGGCTAAGCAGAATGCATGTGGGTTCCTGCATGGATTTGGGTGGCTGTTGTAGAAGGGACATTCTGGAACTAGTTCCTCAGAGCTCCTGAGAGAAAACTATGTACAAATTTAATATATGGCAAAGTAATTACAATGTCAAACATATGGCATTGTAGTTTAGGAAAGAAGACTGTTTTCAGGTTTTAGCAAATAGTGTTGGTGCGTTGGTGTGATCAGCTATGAGGGAATCACAGTGCTAGTGTGCTCGTGTGCTAGTGTGCTAGTGACCCTGCCTGATGCAGGTGATAGTGAGGCCCACGTGGACAGCAGGCTTGCAAAAAACAAAAACCAAACCAAAAAAAAAAACAAAACAAAACAACAACAACACTTTGGAGGACATGGGTGTGGTCTGGGGCTGGAAAAAAAACTTTAAAAGCTGACTGGGAAATATTTTTCATTTTATTTTACTTGTATACATGGTCTCAGACTTTAGCCTAGGCTAGCCTAGAAGCTCAGTCTGGAGCCTCAGTGGCAAATGACCTGCCTCAGCCTCCCATGTGCTGAGATTATAGGTGGCACCCTACCCTCAAAAATAATTTTTAAAGCCCTAAATAGTGGCTTTGCAAAAAACTAGCAAACTTTATTATGCAAAAGACATTACAGACAAAGGCTTAAAGCAGACATTCTGAGAATCGCTTCCCATAGACATCACTGTGACACAGATTGGCACATAAGTCCCTAATATGCAAAAAGAGTGCTTCTAATTTATTCATGTGTGTGTGTGTGTGTGTGTGTGTGTGTGTGTGTGTGTGTAAACATGACAACCCCATAAGAAAAAAAATGACAACAAAAAATAAAGTTTGGAAAAATAGATCCAAACATCCCATAGACATGCAAATATATACTGTCATGCTAATAGGAAAGTATAGTTTATAAAATTTCATAATAGGGCCTTTTTGTTTTTTTTTTTTCTGGGTGCAAGTATAGGACCCAAGGCCCGAAGCACGCTAGGCAAGTAGCCCACTAAGCCATCCTTCAGCGCAGCTGGTCCCTCTATAGATGAAGGCCCCTCAGCCTTGGGAAGTTGAGTGCAGATGTAGGGGATCTCACATGGAAACAAAGAGAAGCAAACACCATCTTCTCCCTGGTGCCAAGCAGGGTAGCGTACAGGGGCATGGGCTGGGAACAGTCTTGGTCACTTGAGTCATTTTCTGGTGGCCAACTTTGTGTGCCCTGCCTTCCACTCAAACATGTGGGATCCTTCTGGGGACCAAGGCGATGGCACTGGCAGGTAGGCACATCTCCTAGCAGGGTCAGTGGCAGCCTGGGGAAACTGTTCTATAGGAAGGTCAAGCTACATATCGAGAAACCCATCGGAGTGAGCTGGCAGCCAGTCGAGGAGGGCAAAACATGAAAGGCTCCCTGGCAGAGGGAATCATGGCACTGGCAGATGACAAAGGCCTCCTGAGTTCTCAATGGCGTCTGGAAGATTGAGGGCCACCCATGAGTGAAATGAGGGCACAGATGGGCTTGCCAGCCCTCTCTCACAAAAGTGTCCTTCTCCCAGAGCGGCTGACCCGGGGTAAAGAGTTATCTATAAAGGACGACTTGTCTGCAGATGGACAGTTAAATCCCAGGGTGGCTTACATACATTCAGTCAGTCATGTTTGTTCAGTTGCCTTGTCCAAAAATAATTTGGATGATCATTTTTACGGTAAAATTCAGACGAGTGGAGTCATAAATAACTTATGAATAAATAACAGTTCATAAATACCTCGGGCTGTCTTCTCTCCAACCCAGTTTCCACCGTTTTCAGCAGTTGGCTGGGGTGTGACAGGTGTTGCCTCCATTCTGAGCTTATTCCCCTCATCCGTCACTTAAGGAGCCTTCATAAACACCAGGGTGAAACTTCAGACTTGGCCAGCTCCATGGCCAGCTGCTCAGTGTTCCCTTGCTGGGCAAGAAAGCACACCTCTCTCCCGTTAGCTGCCCTCCCAGGAAAAATGTGAAGTGGTTTCATTGAAAGGGGAAAGAAAGCACTTTTGAACATCTTTCTACAGGACACCATCTAGGACCAAGTCGCCTTGGCAAGCCTGATGCTGCTTTATTTCCACAGCTGCAGGGAATCCTACTAACAGCGCAGTGAGCCGGGCAGGGCTTCCTCAGCGCTCATCTGAGTAGGCTGGTATCATCTCTCCTAGAACATTCTCTGAGGCCAGGTTACCCCATGACCATCAGTACTGCTGCTCCGTGGGTGGAGAGATGCCATCGCTGAGGGAGAGAGGGAGGGAGGGAGGGAGGTGTATCTAGGTAACCCAACATGATTTCAGCCCGGCAAAGAATGTTGCCTTCTCTATCCGCCACATAAAACAATGTTGCCTTCTCTATCCGCTACATCTTCTGGCAGGCAGAACATCCCAGCAGGGGACTTTGAGGGGACTTGGATTCCCTGTTTCCCAGTGAGGTATCCTGTCCATTCTCCTTGCTTGTCGGAAGAGGGGCGAGGGGAGGATAAAGGTTGCTCAGAGATCCTGCTGTAGCCTAAACCGCTGAATGTCATTAATGTCCCTTTCCGAGCTCTGTGTGACATTCTTCCTCTGCACAAAGGCTCGGGTGCTGTGGAAACAGCAAGTGTGCCATGAGCTTAGTGGCAATCTCATAATTAGCCTCATGAGTGAACTTGCTTGAAAACTAAAGAGCTGGCTGGTCTCTCAAGGAGTAACATATTAAGCAATGTTTAAAGACAAAAAGCAAACAAACAAAAAACCTTGGTGGCTAATATTTTTCTTTGCTGACTAGCTTGTTGAATAGTACAAGGGTACTGCTATATATTTTTAAACAAAATGAGTGGTTGGCCTTCTAGTAAGTTCTTTCTCTAGATGTAACTAGGAGTTTATGTAACATGAATGCTTGTTTGTTTGTATGTATGTGCATGCATGCATGCATGCATGCATATAACATTCATGGGCTGGGTTAATACGTATGTACATATCTGCAGACATTTTCTCAGAAACCATCATGTTACGTGCATACCTGTGACCTTCACTGTACTTTGTAAGCACTGCATGTTTTTCCTGTTTAGCAAATCCCCTGTGGACATGTAGTGTTACTCTCTCAGGTCTGTGTTATTGTAAGCAGTTTGTCACTGAGTATCACCATCTTTACATCTTTGTCACATGTGCATACAAGGGAGTCTGGAGATGAGCACTGTAGGTTTCCCCCACACGTTCTCCAGACGGTACAGCCATTTGTACAGCACCTCCACACTACAGTCTCCTAGAACTGTGGAGAAGCACGGTGGTCTCTCTTGACTTTTCTTGGCAGCCTCCATGCTGGAATTCCCAGCTTTCCTAAGTGAGTCTTTGGAGGTCCTTTGTCTGAATGATAACCATCTTGATGCCGTTCCCCCATCGGTCTGCCAGCTGAAGAACCTCTCAGAGCTCTACTTGGGCAAGTAAGTTGGGGTTGAGGACAGGAGCAACTCTATGAGACAAAAGCCTTCTCTTTCATCCAGAGGGACCAGGCAGAAAGTCCATCTGAGAAGCAATAGCAGGGATCCCAGACTAGGTATGGAAGGTGGAGGGAGGGAGATGACTAGCCATAGCTTGCTGCTTGGCTGGGAGACAATGAGAAGGACAGCTACATTCATGACCCCTCCTGTGTCGAACTTTGTGGTGTGCCAGGTCCTTCCTGTCAGGACTTTAAGCAGCATGCCTTAAGGTTGAAAATGTAGAGTCTAGCAAGAGGAAGTTGTGGCCATCTTAATAGTAATAAAAGAGAGGGTGTAGGTGTTGGATGGGGACCCAGTCTGAAGCTGTGGGGACCCACAGAAGACAGCAATAATGTTTTCATTCCTGATGACACAGGGCCATGGTGGGTTCAGTGTTTAAATGGAATATTGAAATTAAGGCCTAAGGCATGTGGCTTAGAATGGGGCTTGACAGTAGCCACCACAGGCTGGGAAGGCTTAAGAGAGCTGTGTTTCCATATGCGTTTCTCTCACACCAACTTGTTCCCTTCAGTAACCCTGGCCTCCGAGAGCTCCCTCCGGAGCTAGGCCAGCTGGGGAACCTCTGGCAACTGGACATTGAAGATCTGAACATTAGCAACGTGCCTGCAGAGGTCAGGAAAGAAGGTAGGGCCTCCACCAGCTCTGTTCCACTCACTGCTTTAGAAAGATAACTTAGGTTCCCTTGGTAGACTTTAAGAATGGGGTCAGTGGGTGAATGAACCCAATTCCAGCCTCATCGTTTGGGAAGATGCTGTGAAACTGAGCCTGACATAGCAGTTACCATGGTAATAAGGTTCAGAATGGCTAGGTGGTAAAGTATGCCAACTAGGGTGGCAAGGATGTCGTTCTTCAGTTCTGACTTTCATACTTAAGTTTTGGAGTGGTTATTACCATCCCACCCCTCCTTAAGATCTCTGGAACATATAGAAATGGTCCCTTTGGCATGGAATTTTTTGCCTCTTAAAAAATGTGAGCGCATTCCCTCTAAACATCATCTAGGGCACCCACCCACCTTCTTCCTCCTCTGATTTCTCACAGGCCCCAAAGCAACACTGTCTTTCCTGCGTGCTCAGCTGCGCAAAGCAGAGAAGTGTAAGCTGATGAAGATGATCCTCGTGGGTCCCCCACGCCAGGGCAAGTCCACACTCCTGGAGATCTTACAGACCGGGAAGGCCCCGCAGCTAGCACACGGTGAAGCCACCATCAGGACCACCAAGTGGGAGCTCCAGAGACCAGCAGGCTCCAAAGCCAAGGTGAAGAATGGTGGACATGCAGTCCCTGTGGGCGGGAAGGACCTCCCCCTGGGCTATTTTCTGTTCTCCTGGGGATCCTGGGCCTTCTGAGTCCAAGGCCCAAGATGTTCTGTGCTGCTCTGGACCAGTTCTTGCCAAGAGCGACAAGTCTGTTCTTTCCATGACCCTGCTGTCTCTCTATCATAATGAAGTCAAGGATCTTGGCCAGTGGCCCTTGACCCCAGCTGTCTGTTGGAGTCCCCTGCGGAGCTTTTAATGAACATGTGCTCAGGCTTCAAAGCTAGCCTCCGTGATATAGACTCACATAGGCTAGGGCGGGGCTCCCCTGGGACTAAGAACAAAGTATTAAGGCAAGCAGTGAGAGATACCTCAGCATCTGGGCCCATTAACAGGAGATCAAGAAGGCACCCCAGGAGCCCATGCTCCCTTCCTGATCCCTGCTTCTGTTGAAGCTCTCCAAAAGTCCCATTAAATGTGCTGTTGAAAATGAATTTTTCCCCACTGTGTCCATCATCCTAGTCTCTGCTCAGGACCAAGCAAGTAGAAATAAACTATTTTTTTTTGTTTGTTTAAATCTTTTGAATCAGAGAAGAGCCTGTGGGATCTCAGGCATGACACTCATGTTAGCTACTGTCATGTTGCTGTGACCAAAATACAAAATACCTCTCAGGAATGATCTAAAGGAGAGCGCATGTATTTTGGCTCACTGTCCCAGAGGATTCAGTCCTCGGTCACTTAGCCCCTTGTGTTGAGCAGGACATCATGACCACGGTTGAAGTGTGTAATGAGGACAGCTATTCACATCATGGGGGACAGGAGGCATGCAGTGGCAGGAAGTGGCCAGGATAATATACTCCCAAGGACCCGCCTTTAGCAACCTACTTCCTCTATGTATGTCTTACGTCCCTGGAACTTCCTGAGACCTCACTAGCGAGGGACTGGAGTATTCAAAACGGAAACTTCCAGCAGGCATTTCAAATTCAAACTGTAGCAGTGTTCCTACCAAAGAACACACAGAGAGCAGCTCCGTCCTGAGAGCCAGCCAGTGCCGTCCTTATCATTTTATATGTGTTTCTGCCTTCTTGTGGCAACTCTGGGATCCAGGGCACAGAGAGGTTTGCAGGGTAGGAAGCAAAGAAGCTATGTCCAGCTGGAGCATGGTTTTCTTCTCCAAACCCAGCACAATGAGAGGCATGTTTAATTGCAGAGTTTGTCCCATTGTGAATCAGGGAAATCCAGTTGGAGAAACTGAGCTTTTAGGCTGAAGGTATAAGCTAACATACTCAGAGCTGGCCCTCTTTAGCAAGGGGCCCTTGGAATCAGGAGTACAGGTCGGTGGGATAGCCTGTGCTTAGCATAAACAAGGCCATGAGTTCAATCCCCAGCACTCAGAGTAAAAATAAGAACAGGGTCCTGCCTGCTGGGTTCAGAACATCGAGATAATGAATACCAGGCGCGCTTGGAGCAAACAGGGAGTGACTAGCTGACTCACGTCTGCAAGTTCTCTAGAATAACCAGAATCTTCTACAATCCCCTTGGCTTTGCTGTTTTGACAGTGACTCAGTCACTTTTGCTCCCAGCTGTTCTTCAGTGATTGAGCGCCCAGTCTTGAGGGGTGGATGGCATGAACCCTTCCCCCCACCCCACCCCCTCACTTTAAAGCTGTTGCTGCTCCTGTGAACAACGAGGCCCATCCTCCTCTGTGCGGCTGACCTTTAGCTGGCTGAGAACAGCTGTCTGCTTTCATCTTTATACAAAACCAGGTCAGCATGCTGTCTATGTCTTGGAGGCCAAAGTGCTGCCTCGTGGAAATGACGCCTGGCTATGGCTAATTGAGGCCTCGGTTTCTCTGCCAGCTCTGAGCTCATACAGTGATCGAGAAACCATTTACACAGCCTTCCTGGCAGCCCAGTTCCTGTTGTAGGATTCTCTCGTCCCCGGGGGTTTCCCATCCTCGTCGGTGGGCTCTAACCTTTGACCTACATGAGTTCAGGGACATCTCCTCCATCTGGCCCTTGCACAGAGGGTGGGAGCCATGATGTCAAAGTGGGGGGCAGGGGGGGCTCCTGCAACCAGATGTCTTCCAACTGTGGGGAGCCTAAGACGACCAACACAACAGGCCATGATCTCCTTAGATCCCCTGTTCTGTTAGCTTCAAATTGAAGCCCTCAGATGTCGTCTACCTTTGTGCCACTGGGCAAGTTTCCCTGGCCAGGATTGTTAATTCCCAAGACACACTGGAGTCTGATTTTTCCATGGCCATGTCTTTTCCAGATGTGTTCCAAGTTGTACATTTTATTGTGGTCCCCTTGCCCCCTTGGTCACTCACATGCCTCCTTCTGTGTCTTGTTGCTCAAGTAGGTCGAGTCCGTAGAGTTCAACGTCTGGGACATCGGGGGCCCGGCCAGCATGGCCACGGTCAATCAGTGCTTCTTCACAGACAAGGCGCTGTATGTGGTGGTCTGGAACCTGGCGCTGGGCGAGGAAGCCGTGGCCAACCTCCAGTTCTGGCTGCTCAACATCGAGGTGAGGAGCCACCTCCTTTGCCCTCAGGCCCCAGCATGCCACGGTTCTGTGGTCTGAAGCATTGTATGGGTTATGATAAAAGGACCACATAAGGAAAAGACACTCTTCTTGTTGAAGGGCTCCCCCAGAGGGCCTGATGTCTTCCAGCTGTGGGGAGCCTAATATAACCTTGGTTCTTAGTTGATTTTCGCGTCGAGAATCGGCGGCCTTCTGGGCTCAAGGGCCCAGTGTGCTTGTTATTTTCTTATTAACCTTAAACCCAACAACCCTCGGCATGCAAGGTAGGCAGCACTCCCTCTCAGTGTGAAGATGCCATTGGCCAGACACAGGCCTCTCCCTCAGATAGGCAGAAGGACCAGACATCCCTCTCCATGGGCTAAACACAGCACCATTGCATGGAGCAGATCAGTTCATAAGAGTCCATGCCCCTACACTGGGCAGTGGTGGTGCATACCTTTAATCCCAGCACTTGGGAGGCAGAGGCAGACGGATTTCTGAGTTCGAGGCCAGCCTGGTCTACAGAGTGAGTTCCAGGACAGCCAGGGTTACACAGAGAAACCCTGTCTCGAAAAACCAAACCAAAAAAACAAAACAAAAACAAAAAACAAAAAAGAGTTCATGCCCCTCAGTTCATAGCAGACCCATGATGTTAGAGTCTGCAAGATGGTGGCTGAGCATGGACCACTACCCTCCAAGGCTGGCACACTTGCACACTGAGGAAACTGTTTTCCATTCTTTATTTGGGGAAAAGATACAGGGCTTAGCTGTGGGGTTCTGTTTCAGGCCAAGGCCCCAAATGCAGTTGTGCTGGTGGTCGGGACACACCTGGACCTAATCGAAGCTAAGTTCCGTGTGGAGAGGATAGCAACGCTGCGTGCCTACGTGCTGGCACTCTGCCGCTCGCCGTCGGGCTCCAGGGCTACGGGCTTTCCAGATATCACTTTCAAACACTTGCAGTGAGTGTTGCCTGCCTCTCTCCCTCCCTCGCTAAGATCCCATCCTGCCTGGAATCTGTCACAGGGATGAACCAGGCTCCTCTGGAGAGAGGATGGCACCCTGAGCAGGGGATGACCCGTTAGATGATTAGAGAGACAGGGTCTCCATAACTGTCCTTCTTTCCTTCCTGGGCCCTCTCGTCCCATAAGGGCCAGTGCCAAGAGCACACAGCTCACATGGAATAAAGACACATGAACCCGGGCACCATCCACAGTACTTTCAGATCACTGATCATGGACCAGCCTTCCAGTCCTTGCGTTGGATCTGATCCCTAGATCTGAGAGCAGCTGTTGAGTCTGAAAGCAGCGGCAGGGTGTGAAGCGGGGCGGGCTGGTGCTGAGGAGACTTAGCCACCCCGGGTGTGTCACTCAGTTAACCTCTCATCAGTAGCCACCATGTTGCCAGGGCTGTGATGCTCAGGCCGTGGATCTGAGGCTCCGCAATGGAAGTGAGAATTCCTGAGCAGACTTAACATGGTGCGTCGCTGCAGCTACTCTAGGATTCCCTCACTCTGGGTGTGATGGCATGAGTGCTGTGCACAGGTCAGGATGGCCCATCATTCAGAATGTAGCACTAAGATTTGGGGGAGGGACTCCTGGTATGCCCCAAGAAAGACTTTGAAGGGTATTTAATATCCAGAGTGCTGGCTGGTTCATAGTCACAGCCTTCACATAAATGTCTCCTTCCAAGCTGGCACCCTTGGGAGGCCCAGTAACTCTGGGCCTTCCTCTTCCCATGTGAACTCAGCCTATTAATAGGAAAGACAGACCAAAGCCATATGTTGTAGGACATCCAACATGGGGCTGTGCACAGAGAAAGGCCTCCGAAGCCTTCCCCTTTCAGTGACTTCTCAAGGTTTGTCGCCATTTGGGACAAATCTCCAGGGAAACAGGGATGCTATGTGCCCCCAAAGCAAAGAGGTGGTCTGTTGATTAAGCCCCAGTGTTTGCACATACAGTGAGATCTCCTGCAAGAATCTGGAAGGGCAGGAGGGGCTGCGACAACTGATCTTCCACGTCACGTGCAACATGAAGGACGTGGGTAGCACTATCGGCTGTCAAAAACTTGCCGGCAGGCTGGTGAGTGTCCCCGCATCCGGTCAGGTCCACACTTCCGTTCCCCTTTTGCTATAAGGCACATGGGTGTGTTTAAGGTCAGTAGTGCCAGGTGGGGGCAGAGAAGGATCCTTGGCTATCACAATAGCTCTGACATCACTAGATCTGCCATTACTCTGTGTGCATGTTCCCAACCGAGGTGGAGCAAAGCCATGCTCAGAGCTGTGTCCGCAGCTCTAATGCTGTAAAGGCAGGTCCTCTGGTCCTAGGACCATATAGTGGGGATGATGGTGGGGAGTGTTGGTGCGGGCAGCATGCACCCCTGGCACCTGAGAGGCCCATCTTTGCCATCCCCCCCCTGCACCCAGATCCCCAGGAGCTACATAAGCCTACAGGAGGCTGTGCTAGCTGAGCAGCAGCGCCGCAGTCTGGGCGACCAAGTACAGTATCTGACGGACAGGCAGCTGGAACAGCTGGTGGAGCAGACGCCTGGCAATGACATCAAAGACTATGAGGACCTGCAGTCTGGTAGGCCAGGAGTGGGTACCCGGGCAGCATCGGTATGGGGGACGGGAAGGCTGGCGGATGGTGGGGTGAGACACCTGTGAGGGTCCTGTACATCACATCTCCACCTGGACCCTCAGCACAGCAGGCTAGCAGGTTTACGTGACAGCACTCAACACCTCCTGGAGTCTGCCTGCCTATGTGCCACCTCCCTCCAATTCTCCTTGCTACCCCAACCATCCTTCCACTTGCCCCTTTTCCCTTGGACAGAGAACATGGCAGCTGTTCTGCAGAGGATGTACAACAGGCACAAATCAAACTGGTCATCACCCTCCAAGACTTTGGTCCAGGCTAAACAATTACAACCAGTTCTTACTGTCCATGGTAGTTAGCATCTAAAATGTCACTATGGCTACTGCGTTGACCGATATAGACCTTTGTTCCTGGAGGAAGATAAGGTTAGGTTTTTGCTTGCTTCTGGTCACACTGGCCATCAATGAAGCAGTCAATAACCTTGTTTCACATATGCCTCTGTTCTGGTTTCCTTTCATTTGCTGTGATAAAATACCCTGACCTCTGCAACTTAGAGGAGGAAAGGGTTGATTTGGCTTACAATTCTAAGTTCCAATCCATCACTGAGAATAAGTCAAAGCAGAAATCCTAGAAGTTTATCACATCACATCCACAGTCAAGAGGAAAGAGAAACAAACGGACTCCTGCTGGCTGATCACTAAGTTTCTTGCTAGCTTTCTTCTTTTTTTATACTATTTAGGATTCCCTGTCTAGGGAATGGTGCCACCCACAATGGGCTATGTCAATTAATAAGGCAGTCTCCCACAGACACACCCACAGGCCAAACTGGTCTAGGTCATTCCTCAATTGCAACTCTTCTAGGTGATTCTGGATTGTATCAAGTTAACAAGAACTAGCCAACACATATACCTTATTTAACTATTTAACAGGTATTGCTGAATTATTAGCTCGTGCAGTGGTCTTTATATAGTTTCTGCCTCAACACTGTTTATCTAATGAAATATTTTCTCTGTAAATCGCAGTCTTGTATGTAGAAACATTAGACAACCTTTTATCCTTGTTTTGGAGAGTCATTTTAGACAGCAAAATTACCTCAGATAACATGGCAATCAATAGACCATAGAAGGGACACTCATGGGATAAGAGCTCTGGTAGGAACATATACACAGGACAACTCGCACTTTTCATGCAGCTCAGCAAGTGCCTACACAGAACTGTGGAAGTGCCTCATGGGTTGCTTCAGGAGGATCATGAGTAAATTTCATCAAGTTCTGAAATTTCCAGATACTCAGTCTAAGAACAAAGATTACTTGTAGTTGGTTAGCCATCAAGTCAGGATATTGTCTAGAGTCACCACATGTCACCAGGCTCCAGCTGCCCACCCTGTCTGATGGGCCTGGCATGCCAGAAGTATTAGTTTCTTCTTGAGTCCCCTTTGGTCCCTATGTGGTTCTGACACAGCTTCCTCCCTCCCTCCCTCTCGGCAGCCATCAGCTTCCTCATAGAAACTGGGACCCTGCTGCACTTTCCAGACACGAGCCATGGCCTAAGGAACCTCTACTTTCTGGACCCCATCTGGCTCTCTGAATGCCTGCAGAGGATCTTTAATATCAAGGGCTCACGGTCGGTGGCAAAGAATGGGGTGATCCGAGCGGAAGACCTCAGGATGCTGCTGGTGGGGACAGGCTTCACACAGCAGACCGAGGAGCAATACTTCCAGTTCCTTGCCAAGTTCGAGATTGCTCTCCCTGTTGCCAATGACAGGTAAGCCCACAGCCCTGAAGGAAGGAATGGGGTCTGAGGATACTGGTGACCTCACTAAGATTTCCAGGGCTACCACCACCAGGATAACTAGCTCCTGGGGATGTCCAGTTGCCCCATGTAGGAGAGCAGGAGAGTAGACACAGGGGCCCCACTTCAATGACTCCATATCTGGTGTCATGGGCTACTCTTGGGGCAGCTGGGAAGAAGTCTACTTATCAACCGTGAATTATCTAACCCAACGATCTCTGGCTTAAATGGGGATACCTAGTTCATTACATTTAGTGTGACTAGTTTTATAGTTGGGTTCAAGTCCGGTAGCTTCTCATTTGTTTTATATTTGTAGCATTCAGTTTGCTCCTTGGTTCCTTCTGTTCTACCTTCTTTTGGGTTAATCACTTTTTTAGTCTTTGTATTCATCCTATCTGTTCTAGATGCCTTCTGTGGTCCCACTAGGTGTTAGAATACCCATCCTTAGTAGTGTCTTGTCACATGCCTCTTCCCAACATCACCTCATCTTCCTGGACATCACAACTGCCAAGGCCCCAAACCCTGAAGTAGGACCCCTGAGAGGGCTGAAGAGGCACATGGGGACCAGAGCTCCAGTGGCTCTACAGTCTCCAGATGTCCTGGCTCATGCCATTCACTTCCTGGGTTTGATGCTGGTATAGCCATGAGGCAGCAACTAGTGTCCAAAATCCATAGTCCTCCGTGATATATCTGACATAGAACACACTGCTCCTCTGTCCCCAACACCAGAGCCCTACAATACCACCAGAGACTTCTGGGGAACTGGGCTGCTCCCTGGGAAGCCATTCTAGAGAGTCTGTTGATGTAATCTGGGCATCCATAGAGACATCCCTGCTTTACACTTGGCTGCGTGGGTTTGGGAAGGGTCTTAAGACCTTCTTGATCCCTTTGTATGGGGGCCATGAGTTGAGTCCTAAAGAGAGAAACCTCAAAAAGGAATTCAAGGTCTGTGATTTCTAGGAAACACAATCTCCTGGCAGACTTTTTGGTCCTGTAGCTTGTTTAGAATATTCTGCTCCTTCTTCAGTGTCCCCTGAGCCTTAGGTAGAGGAGGCATGTTGTAGGTGGGTCATTTGCAGCTGGGCAACCTACAATCAGTTGTCTCTGCAGTTTGACCAATTATGATAATAGTCTCTGTCAACTGCAAAAGGAGCTTCCCTGATAAGGGGTAAGAGCCACACTAATTTGTGAGTATAAGGATAAGTTTTAGAATGCAGTTAGGACATTTTCTAGTCTCCATGGGCCCTATACACATGGCATACAGAGATACATGCAGGCAAAACAGCTATACGCATCATCATCATCATATTTTTTTTAAAAGAGAAAAGAACCCAGCTTCTGTGTCTCCAGAATACCCTGTGCCTGCCCCCTCAGTTCACAGCATATAGTGGACGTCACTTTCCAGATGCATTTTTAGGGAGGGGCTTCCCAGCTGTCAGCTCTTTAAAATGACAATGGACAAGCACACCTAGGTCCAGAGGTGATGCAAGGTTTTAACCATGACCATGTGTGCTTGCATTCCCATAAAACATGTGTTTTGTGCGAAGTCTCCGTGTTCTCAGCTTTAAAGCAGCTGTGTTGTTTTAATTAGCCAAGGACAACAAACAGCTTCGAGGATACCCTGACCCCAGTATCTGTGCTGTCCTCAGAGCTCTGCAGCTGCATTCGGCTTTCCTCCACCAACCCAAGTCAACGTTAAGTGATTTCACAACCACAGCCCAGTTTTCTGAGAAGCAACTTCGATTTGCCGTGTCTGCATTTTTTATGCCTTTACATCTTCCCTCCGCATCTCTCTAGTATCTCGAACCCCATAGGGAGGGCCTCTGGCAAGCTGCGCCTTGTCAACTGATACCTTCCCATGGTTCAGCATCTTTAGGGACTAGGGTCCTGGGGAAGACCTCAGGCCATGATAATCGACCTCTCCCCCCTTATGTGTTTCAGTTACCTCCTTCCTCACCTCCTTCCATCCAAACCTGGGCTGGACACCCACAGCATGCGGAACCCAATGGCTAACACCATCCAGCGGGTGTTTAAGATGAGCTTCGTGCCTGTTGGCTTCTGGCAACGGTTCATAGCACGGATGCTAATCAGCTTGGCTGAGATGGACCTGCAGGTAGCATGGTTTTCAGCACCCTGTTGGGGGAAGACTACATCCTCTGTGCTATTGGGACCTAACTGAAGGTTGCTTTCTTAAAGAGATGCAACTGATGTAGAGTCGGGAAGTAAACGGAGCATGAATCCATTGTCCTTGGCTGGGAATGACAATTTTTTACCCATCTTGCTTAGACTACTCTCTCCTCGAGTTACTGTCCCAAATGTTAGCCATTTCCAAGTCACTGTGGAACCTGTTCTAGCGGAAACAGGGTTCCCCAGAAAGCCACCATGGTTTTGGTCCCACCATGCTGACTTCATGGTCTTGCTATCCTGGGTGTTGTGATTATAAAAAGATAAATAGATATAAGATTATGTTCTATGGGGGGGGGTGGTCAAGTATGGGGGAGGGGTGCCTCAGCAGGCCTATGCCAAAGCATCTCTTCCCCATGAGGGACCAGCCACATGACAGTGTAGTATACAATAGAGTTTATTTAGGGCGTGGGGAAGGGAGTTAAGGGGGTAGTAGAGGCAGAAAAGGCAGAGAGAGGGAGAGAGTAGAGAAGTAGAGGCCAGCCATGGCCAAGTGGAGAGATGGGGGAAGGGAATGCAGAGAGAGGGAGAGCAAGAGGACAAGAGAGAAGCAAGCAGGAAGCAGAAGAGAGGGAGAAGGCAAGCAGCCCCTTTTATAGCGGGCCAGGCCTACCTGGCTGTTACCAGGTAACCATGGGGAGGAGCATACCTGGCTGTTGCCAGGTAACTGTGGGGAGGAGCATACCTGGCTGTTGCCAGGTAACTGTGGGGCGGAGCATACCTAGCTGTTGCCAGGTAACTAGGGGTGGAGTCCAGACAGAATAACTGCACTGGGTATACACTTTGACTCACCCAAGAGGAATCCATAACTGACATAGCCCTTCCCGGATTACCCAAATGTAAAAACTTGGTTGTAAACACCCATACATAAGTACTGTTGTAAGAACAACTTACAGGAGTTGGTGCTCTCCGTTCATCTTGTAGCCCCAGGGATCGAACTCAGGTTGTCAGGCTTAGCAGCGAGCATCTGTACTAAGCCTTCTCACTGGAGAATCTAAGGATTGGAGTTAGATGTGCATCCCATGCCCAGCCTGCATCACTCGGGCTTTGTAAAGCTCCCTGGTGATACCACTCTGCAGCCAAGCTTGGAACCACTATTGGAAAAAAAAAAATCCCTTGCTTTGATTACAAAGAAGAGCCAGACCAAGGCTCATGCTCTGTGGGTCCAGCTAGAGTTACGGAGAGGGGGCCAAGCTGTCAGTCAACAGTAATTTCATGCAAGACAGTCTTACAGAAGTAACCTTTACCTAGAGCAGTAGTTCTCAAAGTGGGATTCACAGACCAGCAAAATTGACCTCACCTGAGATCCCGTGAGAGATGCTCACTGTCAAGCCCCAGCTCCAGATTTACTACCTCAGAAACTTCAGGAAGGAGCCCTGCAGTGTTGTTGACACAGCAGGGGCTCGTGCCACACGCTACAGTTTGTGAGTCCCTGGCATGCACTCGGACTGTTGAAGTGTTGAATCTTCTTGACACTGATCTCAGCTTGAGTTTGCTTTTGCCAGCCTCCAATTAGAATGCCATTATTGAATTATAACGGCTCGGCTCAGTAAAGGTTGCCTTTGATCATCCCATTTTCTGGGAAGAAAAATAAACATAAGAGGCTGAAAATCAATCAAGACCGTTGCAGCCTGTGTAGAGATGGCGGAGGCTTGAGGGGGGTTATCTCCTTGTGATGTCAAAATGGTTCACTGTCTAACAGAGTGTGTGCTGGCGCTGCCTTTCCCAGGGTTCCCTCTGTCTTCTGCCCTCCATTTGAACCGTGTCCTGCTGTGTTCTAAGTGGGAGGTCACTATGCCCCCACACACACATTATGGGAGGCTGAGCTCATGGGGAGTGAGGGGGGACTGGGAGGGGCTGGGGGGGCTGGGTGGGATCACCAACAGCAGGTCTGGCTGAGTAATCAATACAGAATGAAATCCTGTTAAAATTCAGGAAGAGATGGGAGAAAAGTTCAGCCTCAGATTCATCAAAGACATGCAGATTCGCACAGCAAGTCTCTGTTTGTTGATCTGTTACACCAACAAAGAGCCCAGCCAAGAAGCCCAGCCTCATGGGCAGTGGATGTGATAATAGTCTCTTCCTTTTCAAACCAGAGGCATCCAGAGCCTTAAAACTGTCAGACCCTAGACCGGGCATCCCACTGCTCAACCTACACTGGAACCAGAGAAATCTTCATGTGTTTCTCGTGTGTGTGTGTGTGTGTGTGTAGCACTCTATGTTGAAGGGACCGGAAGGTCCAACCTAGTAGAAAGGAAAGGTTCAAGAAATCACTATCATAGCCTTAGGGAAATGAATTTTAAGTGTTTTCAATGTCATGGGAACCATGACATTTTCAAAGTATACCTTGTTGTCTGCTAGAACCTCAAGCATAGTGGGCAAGCATATACCACTGAGCTATATCCCCAAGTCAAAGTGCTTGCAGAATGAGATACACAAACTGAATCATTGGGGGGTTTTTTGTTGTTTTGTTTTTTTACATATATGTATGTAATAAGAACACTCCCAGACTCATACCTACGCATACCTTCCTGCTGGGTGTTAAATTGTTGTTTGCTTATTTTCCCTGCTATATTTTTCTGTCCTCTCCACATTATCTAATGTAAATGTTCACTTGTGAAGTCAGGGAGGAAAGTCTTGAGAGGACAGCCTATTTGTAATCACTAGGAGAGTCTGTTCCCAGGGTACCCTGGAGACCCTTCCACACATGTGGCCTTTGACTTGGCAGCCGGGGAAAAGCAGCAGTCGTGGGAGGCACGGGTGGGAAAGATGCATCGATTTATCAAGATGGGGCCGGGTCGGCCTGCTTAGAGCTCCGCACAAGGCCAACAAGGAGCCCAGAATTCTTAAACAGGGCCCTTTCTCTCCTGTCTTTCAGCTTTTTGAAAACAAGAAGAATACGAAAAGCAGGAACCGGAAAGTCACCATTTACAGTTTTACAGGGAGCCAGAGAAACCGTTGCAGCACATTCAGAGTCCGAAGAAATCAAACCATCTACTGGCAGGAAGGGCTGCTGGTCACTTTCGATGGGGGCTACCTCAGGTGGGAACATTGGGGACCCCCCTGCTAGGTCAGCCTGGTGGCCAAGCAGTGGTCCTGTGAGAGTCCTGACTTAGTACCCTTCCCACTTGGAGTCCAGAGTTCTGCTCCTGAGGAAGGCTTATCATGGTTAGCTTGCTAGAAATAGAGACCTTCCCTGGGAATGTCATCCTGGCCCCATCATCCTACTCTCCCCCAACTCCTTCTTCAGGATATGCTGAGGGAAGCTATAGTCCAGGATTTAAGTTCACTGGAGTAGGGACAAGGGAAAGTTAGACCATAAAACAGGTATATAAACAGGAGAGCCACCCCAATATCCTACAGGGCACACCAACCCTGAGGGTCCCGGGGAATTAAGTCCATCCTTGGAAGCAGGGAAATCGCCCCAGGCTCCTGACACTGGGCTCCTTTTCATTTCTGGGTTACAGTGTGGAATCCTCAGACGTGAACTGGAAAAAGAAAAAAAGCGGAGGAATTAAAATCATCTGCCAGTCAGAAATGAGGGACTTCTCAGCAATGGCTTTTATCACAGACCATGTCAACTCCCTGATCGACCAGTGGTTCCCTGGTAAGAGAATATTCTGGAACCAAGCCTTTGATCATGCTTACATAAACATATATATGTATGTATGTATGTATGTATGTATATATGTGTGTATGTATATGTGTATATATGTGTATATCATATATATATGCATATGACATACATATATACATATACACATATACATATATGTCATATGTGTATATGGATATATATGACTGCCTCTTTGAGAAAGCAAAGTTGCCACCAGGATTAAGTATTTTGCTGAGAGTCCTGCTCCAGATTAGGACAGGAGGTTTTGTGGGATTAAGTGTGACAGAGGGTATGTGTCACAGGACAGAACTAGATAGGTCTCCTGGACGCCTACAATATATGGGAGGGATGTCTCTGGGTCCCACATGACATTGTTAGTGTGATTCATCTATGGTTTATGTAAGTTGAAATCAATGGGCTTGCCATCAGAGGAACCCAAATGTGGAGGTCTGTCATTGGTCAGTGAGAGAGGAGGGCGGAGCTGCAGTGCCAGTTCTTCCTTCCCAGTGTGCCCCTACAGGTCCTGGTGAGGAGCAAGCCACCCACACAGGCTTTCTCAGACTGTTTGAATCCATTTTCCTACTGACAGTTGACCCAAAGAAAATATTTTTTGAAGCGAACCCCCTGGGGGCCTCTGTTTGTTTTGCTACTGGGGTGGACAGAGAGGGGGGGGAGGGGGGGATTGTTGGGATGGTAGGGGTGGCTTTGGAGCAACAAGCAGCAGGAAGGCAGCTCTGGGGAGGAGCCCGCTGAGGGGAGGAGCCCGCTAAGGGGAGGAGCCCGCTGAGGGGAGGAGCCCGCTGAGGGGAGGAGCCCGATGTGGGGAGGAGCCCGTTGATGGCAGGAGCCCTCTGTGGGGAGAAACCCGCTAAGGGGAGGAGCCCGCTGAGGGGAGGAGCCCGCTGTGGGGAGGAGCCTGACGTGGGGAGGAGTCCGCTGAGGTAGTACTCCTCCTCTTTGCAGTCTCTGGAAACCAGAGGAGAGGGGGGGATTCTGGATGACATGTCTGTCACACAGGCCTCTATGAACTGGTCTACTCACCTGCCCCAGAGTCTTACATCCCAGGAGGACAATGGGAAGGTGCTTAAGGATGCCACTGGATACATATTGCAGACACAGAGTCCGGCTCCCTTGCATATTGCTTCTAAGAGTGACCAACATGTAAAGTGGCTTTAGAAAGGGGGGTTCTCAGAGAAAACAGTCACGGTGTGAGTCAGGGTGACTAGAGGGCTCTTGGCAGCCAATGGGGCTCCCAAGCCCTGTATCAACTCTCCAGCTTCTTAGCTCCCTACCAGCCTGTGCCCCGCCCCAGTAGGAGCTACGGATTTGGCAGGTAAGCCAAGTAGCCAAGTAATCTGAGAGAGAAGAAACTCAGCCAAGCAAGCGTTTGAGACAAGATGCCCGAGAGCCAGCAGCCAAGAGTCTCTCCCTGTGGATGTCAGATGCACCCCAGGACATCTAGGAATCCATACTGTCCTGTACAAAGCAGGTCACTGCCCTGCCCAGGGTGCTTTCATGAGTGTTTCTTAGTACCTCCTAATGAGAGGGACACACAGAAGATGTATATCCTAATGGGGAACCCACACCAAGTGTCCAGCTTTCCCATGATCTTTTGTATTCATTATCCCCCTGCATTTAACTTCCCTAGAGCACTAATTGTGGTAAGGGTAATGGACTATAGCTCAGATTCGGCCCCAGCCATTCAGGTAAAGTCCCCCACCACTCCTGTCTTGCCTTCCTCTACCAGTCTTCCAATGACTGCAGGCAACTGGGGGTCTAGACCATGGGGTAACCCCTCTGCGGTGAGTCCTTTGGGATCAATAGTTTCCCTGTCCAAAATGTCACTGGAAGGCAAGGATGGTTGGTATATGCTATAACCCCAGCATTTGGGAAGCTGAGACCAGAGGGTCTTAAGTTTAAGACCAGCCTCAGCTATACAGCCAAACCCTGCCTTAAAATCAAAACCAAAGCAATAAGTCACCTCAGAGTGGTACTGGATTTCTGGCTCTCCTGGCCCCAGGTAGAAGCAGACAGAACCTCTGATATAAAAGCCAGCCAGGCTCAGAGTTCTAGGGTACTGCTCAGAACATCCACGGCCGGTTCACAGGAGCTGTCTCCTCTGTTCCCATTTAGCCCTGACAGCCACAGAAAGTGACGGGACCCCACTGATGGAGCAGTATGTACCCTGCCCTGTGTGTGAAGCATCCTGGGCCCAGCACGCAGATCCAAACGAGAGGTCAGAGAGCGTGCAATACTTCGATATGGAGGACTGTGTGCTCACAGCCATCGAACGGGACTTCATCTCCTGCCCTAGACACCCAGACCTCCCAGTACCACTTCAGGAGCTTGTACCAGAGCTGTTCATGACTGACTTCCCAGCCAGGTATGCCCCATGGTCCCTCCCAGGACAGGGAGGCAGGCTGTGTGCCTCTCCTACCAGTTCACTGCTTAGCGCCTAACCATGGGGTGACAGACAGTAATTGTTCCAACCATTCCTTCCTGCCGAGTCTCAGGTGACTTAGATTCCCCCATCCTAAGCTTCCTGAGAGTAATTATACCAATGGCTTCCTACCGGAGTCCTCGGCAGGCCCTGCTGCACTTGGCTCACAAAGCAACAGGGACACCTTCTCTCTCTCTCTGCTCCTCTGCGAGGTTAACACTCCTTTCTAAAGGTGTCCCTGTGATGCATCCACCATACAGAGCAGGAGACTTAGATTGCATACGCTGTACAGGTTGACCCCCTGACATGTGATAGATCCAGGGTTAGCCTAGATCAATCCAACCTCAAGTGGCTTTGAACTGTTATTCCCCCAGAGGGAAAACTAGCAACCAAGTCCAGGATTTGCCCTGCCTGAGGTTGGAGGCTAACCCCTTCATTGTGTGTGTGTAGGACTTGCCCTGCCTGAGGTTGGAGGCTAAACCCTTTATTGTGTGTGTGTAGGACTTGCTCTGCCTCAGGTTGGAGGCTAACCCCTTCATTGTGTGCGCTGTAGGACTTGCCCTGCCTGAGGTTGGAGGCTAACCCCTTCATTGTGTGTGCTGTAGGACTTGCCCTGCCTGAGGTTGGAGGCTAACCCCTTCATTGTGTGTGCTGTAGAACTTGCCTTGCCTGAGGTTGGAGGCTAACCCCTTCATTGTGTGTGCTGTAGGACTTGCCCTGCCTGAGGTTGGAGGCTAACCCCTTCATTGCGTGTGCTGTAGGCTCTTCCTGGAGAACAGCAAGCTGGAGCACACGGAGGGTGAGAACAGCATTCTGGGTCAAGGTGGCAGTGGCACAGTGATCTACCAGGCCCGGTACCAGGGCCAGCCTGTGGCTGTGAAGAGGTTCCATATCAAGAAGTTCAAGAATTCTGCTAATGCCCCAGCAGGTAACGGGGTCATAGCCAGCACTTTTTCTTCGGATACATGAGCCCTCTTGTGTCTGACCTCCAGGCTATCTTAGGGAGGACAGAGGCCGAGTGCACATGGGGCAGGAGGGGAGGAGGATTTGGGGGCTGGTATAGTTGGTGCAACTCTGCTTTGTGTCTGGCCTGGCAGGTTGGGGAGTACAAGATGGAGATCCAAGCCAAGTGAGGCCTTAATATTCCTACCTGTCTAGACAGAAGTGTGCGTTAGCAGAGACCATTCCTCCTATGTCTGCTTTGTGCCTGCCAAAGGCCTGGCACACATGGATGCGTAATCTGAAGTAGAACAGTCTGGAACCTCGTGGTTTCCCACCTATCCACTTTGTTCCCAGAAACAATGACTCTAAAACTTCTTATATATGAGTAAATACTTAGGCCAATAATAGCTTTGGCTCTGTTCCCGGACTAGCTCATATCTCAATAACTGAGTTTATTCTAGTCTATCTTCTTCCAGAGGTTAGTTACCTCTCCTTCAGTGTTTTGGGGTGAATTTCCCAGAGATGACTATTTCCCAGAATTTCTCTCTCTCTCTCTCTCTCTCTCTCTCTCTCTCTCTCTCTCTTTCTCTCTCTCTCTCCCTTCCCCTCTCCCCCCCCCCTCTCTGCCAGAACTCTCACCTCCTATTCCCTGCCTGATCTCATTGGCCATAGGCTTTTTTGACAGGTGATGTTTCCACTCAGTACAAGAGATTCTCTCTACATTCTGATATCAGGCTGACTCCTCATCTGCAGGGCTCCTTCAGCCATGTCCTATGCAAGCAGAAAGCTGCATAATGAAAGGCAAGAGAATGAGGCAAACTTTGTAAAGAGATATTTGGGATGTTCCCTCCCCACTACCTCCCCCTCCACACCCAACACCCCACCAAGAAAGCCAGGAGGCAGCACACTCAAACCTGCATAGCAAATGCAGCCCAAGACCCCCTTCCAGTGGGAGGGATCTTCAGTGCTCCTGTTAATCCATTTCTGTTGCTACCACAGAATACCCCATGCTGGGGAATTGCTAAACAGGCTCGAGGTTGTGGTGTGTGAGAGAGCCCAAAGCTTAGTGCTGGAGGATCTCCATACTATATCATCCCAGAAGGCAAAGAGTGAGAGAGAGTAGGGAGCCAGAGGCCCAGAGGGGGTTGTATTTCCTTTTGTAACATGCCCACCCCTTGGCATGGCTACCTTAAGTTTTCCATACGTGAGCATTGAGGGGTGGAGGGGAGACACGGTCTATCCATAGTGCTCAGCCCTGGCCTCCTCACTCCAGCCTGTGGAACTGCCCCTTGTTTGGGTTAGGTCACGCTCTGATCACAAAGCCAATGTATGTTCTTTGGTAGAAACATTAGAAACATAGAAACCGGAAAGAAAGAAACCAATTTGCAGTTCATTGAAGAGAATATTGGTTTCTGCACTGATCTAACAGACTTGGTTGACAAGCCTCAGGTTGATAAAAGTCCCCCAGAAATCCTGGACTTAACGCAGACGATTAGAATTCAATGGTGCTTTGTAACCAGCAGTGCCCATTAGAAAATACCCTCCATAGTGGTGAGCAAAAGCGCCTGGAACTGTGGTTAACTAGGGAACCTGAGTCCAAACTGGGTAATTTGACTAATGGAGTATCCAATGCATATGTGTTGACCCAAAGTCAAGAGCTGATAAGGGAGGAGCCAACCCCACAAAGGTCTTGAATAAGTCTACAGAGCTCACAGAAGGCTTCTTCCAAGGCTCCACACAGGCCTGCCTAGGAAGTAGAAGCAGCCTGTAGCTCAGGAAGCCTGCACACAGGCAGAGGTGACCTTGCTGGCCCAAGAGAAGACAGCGTACTCACTAGCTGGAGTGGAGCTGGAATCTTATCCACCCTGTAATAAAAAAATAAAATGTTAATGGGTTAAAGAGCCAGTGTGAGAATGGACCTTTCCCTTAGCAGCCAAATGGCCAGTGCACTCAAGGTCTTGCACAACCTGTGAGCTTGTCACTAAGTCAACAGACTCCCAACTTTAAAATCTGGGAGGAAGGAATAGAAACAGGAAACAAAACAGTTAGGACTTGGTTCTACCCTGCCTAGTGGCTTCAGAGACAGATGATCCTGTGTGGACTGGCCACAGCCAGGGGAGCTGTCATGAGCTTCCAGAGTGTCCTGAAGGCCATCCTGCGTGAGATGCATGACTGTCAAGGGTGCTGGGAGAAGTGACAGCATGGCCATGGCTGGAGATCACTCATCCCTGTTGTAGACCTTTCTCCTCTCATGTGAATGTCACAGGCCGGCAGCCATCGACAGATGTCTTGCTGGCTGATAATAGTGATTGATGGTGGTTTTCACCTTCACTAGTTCTGCAGTGACCCTGAGAGTGGAGGGGAAGGAGACTAATTGCATTCCAGATGGTGCCTGGCACAGGTTTTGAACACAGTAAGGGGGTACAGATGAAATAAGGTCACCGGTACCTCCGAATGAGTGGCAGCTGTAGCTAAAGCTGTAAGGGCATTCTCTAAGCCACGAGGTTGGAGCCCCATGGCAGTCCTCCCTTGAGAGAGCCTGAGGGAACTTAGGGAGTGCCCAGAAACTGTCACAAATGACACGGCCACATTAGCTCTTGAGAAAGGAAGCGACTCTGTGTTGTCATTTGCAGCTGGAAGACTCGACTCAACTACAGTAGCCTGAGGACCTCCCTCTGGGGTCCTTGAACACAGGGCAGAAAAGAATTTCAGGGCGACTCACGGTGAAGCACAGTTGGCAGAGTTGTCTCGTTAGAGTGACAGAGACGGTGCACACTGTGGATGTAAGCAGAGGCCATCAGAGGGAAAAAGAGACAGCTTTAAAGAAAGGATAATAGCACCCGCCTAAGACGTGGGTGTGGCCACCTAGGAGAGTCAGCACTTAAGTTCCTTAAAGTGTATATGTGCATGTGTGCATGTGTGCATGTATGCATGTGTGCATGTATGCATGTGTGCATGTATGCATGTGTGCATGTGTGCATGTATGCGTGTGTGTGTGTGTGTGTGTGTGTGTGTGTAAAATTTTGTACCTGAAATTAAAGACCAGACTCAAAAATCAAGCCAAGTTTAATAATTAAGTATAAAACTATGATCTAGTTCATCTGTTTCTCCCATCTTAAAGGCTCTCCCTCTTGACAAGGAAATTGCCAGGTTTTACTGGGTAGTTGTTGAGGGGCTGGTGTGGAAAGAGGATATTGAGGTAGGTAAACTCTAAGGTCTCCCTCCGTGTCTGTCTTTTCTTGACTTGAGCACCCCTCTTACAAGTGCAGCTCGGGGAAGGGTCTGGCAGCCCTGAAGGCACTCTGGGTGGGTCTGTCAGCTCTGAAGGCACTCTGTGGGTCTGTCAGTTGTGGTGATGGTTTTTGGTTCCCAGTTGGCGGGGAGGTAAGCAGATGCTGGGTAAGGAGTTTCTTCCCTTCTGCTGTCTCCTTAGTTTTCCCTGACTTTCTATCCTGTCTTGGTCTCGGCTCCACAATACCAGCCTTTAAGTCCAAATCCTGGGCATCAGTATCATAATCCTTCATACAGTGTGTACTTTCGAATACAAATCCATCTTACTTGACCCAAATCCCTGTTATGCGGCAGGCTCCCTGTGTCCTTTGACCCTTAGAAGCAACCTACCCAGCCTAGACCTAGGTCTACCTTGCCTTAGGTCTAGCGGGGAGGCCACGACCTACACCTGCTGTCCCTCCTAGTTGCCCGATGGCCTTGCTTTGTCCTGCAGACACCATGCTGCGGCACCTGAGAGCCATGGATGCCATGAAGAACTTCTCGGATTTCCGTCAGGAGGCCAGCATGCTGCATGCCTTGCAGCACCCCTGCATCGTGTCGCTCATCGGCATCAGTATCCACCCGCTCTGCTTCGCCTTGGAGCTTGCCCCGCTGGGCAGCCTCAACACCGTGCTGTCTGAGAATGCCAAAGGTACCACACTCTGAGAGCATTCTAAGGGGCCATGCCTGTGGCCTACTCCTGGGAGGCCAGCAGAGCCCTAGTTCAGGAGACAGGGCCTTCCTCTTATCTCACATGGCTCTCTTGCTCAAAAAACAAAAACAAAAACAAAGCTGTGGGTGGTTTTGTGGAGCCAAGGGCCTTGCCAATTCCAAACATGGGTCAGGGCATCGTGAGGTAGCCCAAGAGTTCACACTTTGGGGTCAGACAGAAGCAAATCTCAAGTCTTAAAGAAGACGGAAAGAGCCCTAGCTGGGAAGCCACAGAGCCTCCAATGAGACGGCAGACACCGTTGGTCCTTGAAGAGACAGCAGCTGGTCCCTTAAGCCCCAGCAGCATCACTAAGTGCCCCCTGTAGCCACATCTACACACTGGGCACCACTTAAGATGGCCCTTAGGATCCCTTCTGCCGCACCTTATTCCTCAAATAAACTTAAAGGGAATTCTGAAGGAATTACCCAACTATCCCCAAATGGATGCCAGAAGTAGGAGGCTGGCTGCCTTCTCTAAGAAAGAACGACTATTAAACCAGTCACTTCTCAACCCCAGTGAAAATGGGAAGGATTTATGCAGTGTCTCTATCTTTAGTTTACACTTGACTGCAGGACGAGGTTGGCCTCAGATGAGTGCCGGGGACTTGAATCCTTCTATGAAAACACATGGCCTACCCTGAAAGGATCCCTAAGAATGGGCATTTCTATCCTAAAGGCATACAACTTCACTTAAAGCTGTTCTCTGTCCTGTCTGGCATAAAGAAGAGCAAGAATGTATCAGGGGCATTTAGAGTGGTAGGGGATGTGTTAGTCACTGTGTCACAGGGACAGGGGGCTTTAGAGTGGTAGGGGATGTGTTAGTCACTGTGTCACAGGGACAGTTCTCCGTCACTGTGACAAAATGCCAGAGACAAACAACTTACGAGAAGGGAAGGTTTGTTCTGGCTCATGGCTTCAGAGATTTCAGGCCATCATCAGTTGCCCTTGTTCTTTGGGCCTGTGGTTTGTGGTACTTTATGATGGAGTCACATGACAGAAAAGATTGGCCATGTCAGGTCAACAAGGAGGTTGGAGGGGGTTGGGGGGGAGGGGGAGGGTGTGAGTTAGAGTTCTAGTGACTCCTTCAAAGTCATGTCCCCGATGACCTCACTTCCTTCCATGAGACCTGTCTTAGTTAGCGTTTCTATTGCTAAAACACCATAACCAAAGCAGTATGGGGAGGAAAGGGTTTCTTTTGGCCTCCAGCTTGTGATACATCATCTTATGGAAGCCAGGGCAGGAACCTAGAGACAGGAACTGATGCAGAGGCCATGGAGGAACATTGCTGGTGGGCGTGCTCAGCCTCCTCTCCTATACAACCCAGGACCACCTGCCTAGAGTGGACTGGGCCCTCCCCATCAATCATCAATCTAGAAAATGTACCACAGGCTTGCCCACAGGGCAGTGGCAAGGGGGTTCATTTTCTCAGGTGAGGTTCTCTCCTCCAAAATGACTCTAGCTTGTGTCAAGTTGACAAAAAAAACTAGTCAGCACAAGGCCCCACCTCTTAAAGGTTCCCATTCTCCTCCTAATAGTGCTACACAAGCCAACCCTGAAACCCCATCCAAACCAAAGAAGGGGAGTTAGGGGAAGAATGAAAGACAGGGTCTAGAATGTTAATTTGATTCCATCTTAAAGTTAATAGATTTGAACATAAATACTGCTTTCTTCCCAAGATTCTTCCTTTATGCCCCTGGGACACATGCTCACCCAAAAAATAGCCTACCAGATTGCCTCGGGCCTGGCCTACCTGCACAAGAAGAACATCATCTTCTGTGACCTCAAGTCGGACAACATCCTAGTGTGGTCTCTGAGTGTCAAGGAACACATCAACATCAAACTGTCAGACTACGGCATCTCGAGGCAGTCCTTTCACGAGGGGGCCCTGGGTGTGGAGGGCACCCCAGGCTACCAGGCTCCAGAGATCAGGCCTCGCATCGTGTATGACGAGAAGGTATCTGCCTGACCCCACCCCCCAACCCCCGGTCATCTCTAAGTCCAGCCGTGCAGAACAGGAGCCCAGGACCAGTGAGAAGCCAGACAGGCAGTCCCGAGGTTCTGGGCTCACCTTCTCCAGGTGTTTTCTTCTCTCAGTGAGGGGGATTCCGGCTCTGACCAGAAGGTACTGGGGCCCTGTCTGCCTGTTTGTTAACAAACTGATCTCTGTACTTAGCTTTAGAAGTACTTTTTAGTGTGTGTGTGTGTGTGTGTGTGTACACGTACATGTGTATGTGTGTACGTGTGTATGCAGGTATACACCTTAGTGTCTTCCTTGGTCACTCTCCACCTTATGTTTTGAAGCAGGCTCTCTCACTGAACCTGGAGCTAGCTCACTGATTGACCAGACTTGTTGGCCATTGAGCCCCTGGAATCCTCCTGTCTCCACATCCCAGTGTTGGAATTCCAGAAGCACAATGCTACTCCTGGCTTTTATAGAAGTACTGGGGATCTGAATATAGATCTTCACGTTTTCACAGCGAGCACCTTACCTACTGAGCCATCTCTTCAGCCACAGCTTCAGACATAGCCACAAGAGTCCAGGATAAAAGTGTACCTGTACCTAGATCTCAGCTATCACATTTCAGGCACCGACTGGGGACTGAAGACCACCTTGCAGGGAAACAGAATAAAGGTGATAGAAGGTCCGGGTACCACAAGGTGCTAGTTAAGTGCCAAGCTGGAGGAGTGTGAGTGCTGGGGAAGTGAGTGTGGTTTCCCAGGCAGCTGCACAGCCAGCTGGGGCTGGGGCAGCAGCTGAGTCCAGCTGTCTGCTCCATAGCTGCATGTCATGCCGGCCTGTTCACCTCCCCCTTGTCTCTAACTTACCTGTATTATACTTATTTACCTATGCATTTATTTAGGGGCACCTGTGTGTAGAATTCAGGAGACAGTTTGCAGGAGTTAGTTCTCTCCTACAATGTGGGCTCTGGGGATCGAACTTAGATCATTGGGCTTAGCAGCAAGTGCCTTTACCCGCTGAGTCCCTGTGTCACTTGCTGTCTGGTTTCTCATTATTGCATTATTTCCAGATGGGTCACAGACTTTGAGAATGACCTAAGCATGCAAGGGTTAACTAGGCAGCTGTGGCTATTGCCCCTGGTAGAAAAGGCAAAGCCAAAGCAACAGAAAGGAAAGACTTCTCAGTAGCAGGAGACACAGACAAGGTGTTCACTGAACATCGAGGCTATGATAGAAGCAGTCACATTAAAAACTGCTGCCTCCAGGCTGGAGAGATGGCTCAGAGGTTGGCTGCTCTTCCAGAGGTCCTGAGTTTAATTCCCAGCAACCACATGATGGCTCACAACCATCTGTAATGGGATCTGGCACCCTCTTCTGGCATGCAGGAGTATATACAGGCAGAAAGAACACTATGTACATAATAAATAAATCTGTACAAAAACCTGCCTGCTGACTCCATCTCAGACATTCTCTTATGAAAGATGTTCTCTGACCTACATAAGGTCTGCACAACTCTTTCCTTGCTGGGTTTTTTGTTTGTTTGTTTGTTTTTTCAAGACAGGGTTTCTCTGTGTAGTCCTGGCTGTCCTGGAACTCACTTTGTAGACCAGGCTGGCCTCGAACTCAGAAATCCGCCTGCCTCTGCCTCCCGAGTGCTGGAATTAAAGGCATGCGCCACCACACCCGGCCCTTGCTGGGGTTTTTATGACAATTAAAACACATGAGACACTCCCTCTTTTATGAATTTCTTATAAAACCCTCTGGGGTCTTGGCTTTGGAGCCCTTAGTTGGCACTTGGCAGTTAACAATTTCTGTGTGTATGGCTATCATATGGATGGACAAATGGATGGAAGGATACATAAATAATACAGATAGAAGAAAGGATAAATGGATGGGAAGATGAGGTCAGAGGACTGTCTGAGTGTTTGGACGGATCAGTTAGGTGGATAAATTGGTAGATGGACTGGGGAGAGCCTGTGTTTCCATTCCTTCCTCCTCAGGGCCAGCTTTCTAAGGTTGCTGGGCTCAGGCAGGAGACCTAACCAGGCTTACCTTCCTGCCCAGGTAGACATGTTCTCCTACGGCATGGTGCTATACGAGCTGCTGTCAGGACAGCGTCCTGCACTGGGCCACCACCAACTTCAGATTGTCAAGAAGTTGTCCAAGGGCATCCGCCCAGTTCTGGGGCAGCCGGAGGAAGTGCAGTTCCATCGGCTCCAGGCGCTCATGATGGAGTGCTGGGACACAAAGCCGGAGAAGGTACACAGAGCAGAGAGGAGCCTGGCCTATCTTCCCCTGGTGTGTGTGTGTGTGGCGGGGGGCAGGCTGTGGGACTCCAATGCATGTGTGTGCATGCTCACCCGCACTCACTAAGGACAACTGGGCAACCTTCTCTGTTCATCTCTTTCAGAGGGAGCTTTGGTTACTCTGATGTGTCTGGTCTTCGGGTGTGTGTGTATATGTGTGTGTGTGTGTGTGTGTGTGTGTGTGTGTGTGTGTGTGTGTGTGTGTATCTGTCTGTGTATCTGTTGCAAACTTACCTTTCTTTTTCTCTACAACATGTGGGACCAGAAGTATTTCAAATTTTGGAGTTTTTCAGATTTTTAAAATATTTACATGTTAGTTGAATGTACCCAATCCAAATATCCAGACTCTAATATACTCTGAAATCTGGAACTTTTTGAGTTGTGCTCAATGTATATATCAAATGCATTGTGGTAATATAGTCCCTATTCAAAATCAGAGGGAAGGTACATATCTCTTTGGAAAGTTTGCTCATGAGAAGCAGGGCCTATATTACATTTTTAAAGATAGTTCCTTGTTGGTTGGAAAAGGCCTCTAATATCAAGCTTAGCATTTGTCCATCAAATCAGATAATTAATTAATGCATTATGACTAGAATATGAGAAAGATCCCTTACAGAAGTTTATGACCCTGGACTTAAGGTAAGATACAAGGTAGGCCTTTGACTCCAGAGCAGCTGAGCCTATTACTATAGCCATGATGACACAGAGGCGATGAATGGCATGCATTGATTGATTGATTGATTGATTGATTGATTGGAGTGGGAGGTGTTTGGATGCCTTTTCAGTCTGGTGTTAGGCTAATCCCGAGTGGGAGGATTCACACACTCCCCTGGCTTGGACCAGGTGGCCCTGTATGGGGGACCACACAGCTATGCTCACTAGAGACCTCTCTCCTGCAGCGCCCCCTGGCCCTGTCCGTGGTGAGCCAGATGAAAGACCCAACTTTCGCCACCTTCATGTACATGCTGCCCTGTGGGAAGCAGTCAGCCTTCTTCTCCTCCCAGAGCCAGGAGTACACTGTAGTCTTCTGGGATGGGAAGGAGGAGGCCAGGTAACCTCTTCCTCTGTCCTTCCGTGCGCACTGGGAACAGAAAGCAGAGATGCAAGCGGGGTGTATTATTGAGCAGACGGCAGAATTCAAAAGAGAAGAAGGGCCAGGCAGTGGTGGCAGACGCCTTTAATCCCAGCACTCAGGAGACAGAGGCAGCCAGATCTCTGAGTTCAAAGCCAGCCTGGTCTATAGAGTGAGTTCCACGAAAGCCAGGGCTACACAGAAAACCCTATCTCCAAAGAGAGGAGGGGCACAGATTTGAGGCTCAGGGAAGCAAAGAAAGGGTTGGATGTGTTGGAAACTCAATTTCAGGAAGAAAGGGAGAGTGTTGCTTTAAGATGAAGTTAGCCACATTCTGAACAGGGACATTAGATGATGTTGAAGGTGGAAGGGTGAGCAGCCAATGGGGTGGGGTAAGGAAGCCAGCAGACCAGAGCTGGAGGAAGGAAGGGAACCACAGCTGAAGGGAGGCAGGGGACCAGAGCCAGAGGGAGGCAGGGGACTAGATCAGAAGGGTCGCTCTCAAATAACTGGCTGTGGGCAGTCCCTTCTGGTTTCAGCTCTTTTTCATAGTGAAGTGGCAGGAAGGAAGTGAGAACAGTGAATGAGATATCTGAGAAGAAAAGAGAAGGTCCAAAATGGCCACGATCTGGGGAGCCAGGATGCCTGTAGGGAAGTACAGAAACCCACTGTAAGCTACAAAGAAACCCACCAGCCTGGCTATGTGAGTTCTGCTCACTCCAACTCTTAAGACTGAGGATGCCTGAAAACCTGACTGTTTCACCGGGAAGGAGAGAGGGAGCAGGATGTGAGGGTCTTTCAATGGGGCATTCAGAGAGAAGGCCCGTAGGACCTGAGACCATAAAGTAGGGAGAATATACAATGGCCCTAGAACGTCGACAGCTAGATATGACCCAAGGCAGAGTAAGATGAAGAGCCAGTAAAGGGTCTAGAGGCAGTTGACAGTCAGCATCGTGTGGCCAGAGAGCAGTTGGTAGCAGAAGTCTGCTCTAGTGTGTACGGAAGACCCACTGGGAGGAAGAAAGAGTTCCTGAGACCCAGAGGCAGGGCGTGGGAAGGAGAGTGGCAAGAGGCAGAATCTCCCTGCAATGGAGGTCTTGTGTGATGGTCTGTAGGGTTGTCCAGTGCAGGCTGCCCCTCCTGCCCCCAACACGAGAGCTTTGCAAGTTAGTGTAGTCTTCCGATAGTCCCAGTGGAGAGCATTTGCAGGCCTCACAGTCTGAGGAGGGGAGGCTTAGACGACGTGAGAGTTGACTAGGGTGGAATCAGCAGAGTGGACTCTGACATTTTCATGGATCTGAGGCTCTTAGCTGTCAGTGGGGATGTGGGCAGGGGAAAATAAGTTCACATTTCCAGTTCTTTCCATTGGAGGGGACCAAAGGAATGTCATTGGCAACCCCGGGATCTAGACATGGTCTCTAAGTACCAAGGAGAAGCAGGGTTTATCAAGTGGCTGGCTCCAGGGCTGGGCCTGGGACATTTGACACAGAGAAGCAAGGAAGCAGGTTGAGGCTTCTGGGAGCATCTTATTGGGACTCCAGAGCCAGCCTGGTCTGCGGATGCTGGGACAGACCCTCTCTCGCCCACCTGAGGATGCTTGCTTTCTCCTTCATCACAGACATGAGCAGGAGGCTGGAGAGAGTTGGACCTGGGAAAAGGTGGTCTTTCCCAGTAGGAAGAGAGCGACCTTAAAAACTCCCACCAAAGAAGGGAGAGGGAGGCAGGGGGCTTCTGCCTGGACACACAGAGCAGGGAACCTGGAAAGAGATCAGATCCCCAGACTGATCTATGGAAGAAGGAAGGAAAGGAGGCAGGAAAACCAGGGCACCATGACACTACTGTGGCTAGACTCTGGTCTTTTCTCTGTGTTTTTTTTTTTTCTTAAGCAAACATATTTACAGTATCATTAATTTTTTCAAGACAAAAGAGGAAAGACTAAAATGAATAGACAGAACATTAAAGAAGGTTTAGTTCGCAAGTCTTGTATCCATTTTTATCATCTGCAGCCGTTTGGTGTCAGTCAGGGATGGAGAAAGCCTTCTGAAAACCTGGTTCCAGGAAAGAACTCATAGCCTGGCTCCTGTCCGCTGCTCCACTTTCTCTCTGACCGGGAGAAAGAGCTGTGCACTCTGGGGAGTGTGGCTAACCAACTAACCACCCCTCTACTCGGCCTCACTCCCTTCTCCGTGCAAAGGACACTGGGGGCATGTGGAGGGGCAGTGGTGCAGGACACATCCTGGCCTGTGAGCCAAGAGCCTGATCTCCTCACTAACTGTGAGCTATTCTCAGAGTACCCAGGTTGGAGGTGTGTCTTGAGCTCCACCCAGTCAAGAGTAGACTTTGCACATCTTATCGTTAGCCTGCGGCTGTCTACTCAGTTCAGGGGGCTGCCTCTGTTCCTGTGATGGGTAGGCTCTGGTCAGTGGGACAGCAGTGAGCAGTCCAATGGAGATGCCCTTTGTCATCGTGTTGGGATGGTTTCCTGAACCCTTGGAGATCACAAAAGGAAAGGAGGCCGGCTTCCTGTTGGAATGCCCTTTCTCTTCCATGTTCAAGCCTTGTATAGCAGGCAAACGCAGATGTACCCAATGGCATGAAGGCTGGTCCTTGAGTCTCTAGGGATGTGGCAAGGTATGCTTCTGATTTCTAGAGGTGAACAGGGTAGCAGACAGCATCCTTTGTCACTGTGAACAAAATATCTGACAGAAACAACTCAGAGATGGATGACTGACGCAGACTCACTGTGTCCAGTCCCTGCCGTCTCGGCCCCCTACCCTAGGGAGGAAAAGCACAGTGGTGGAGGCTCTTTTACTTCTGAGAAGACAAGATACAGAGAGAGGAAATGGGAGAGACAGAGAAGGTGGGAGAGACAGAGAAGGTGGGAGAGACAGAGAAGGTGGGAGAGACAGAAGGTGGGGAGGGAGACCGGGGTCCTGATAGAACCTTCAAGGCCCTGCCACCAATATCCCCTCCCCTCCAGCTAGCCCTGCCTCCCAACGTTGCTAGAACTTCCCCAAATAGTGCCTACATCTGGGAACCAAATCTTTAAAACACGAGCCTGTGATAGACCCTTCATGCTTAAAGGATTACCCCTGTTCCAAGGCCATTCCACCGGCCTGGGGAAGGAGGTGGCCCTGGATATCTGGAACTAATATGTTGTTGCTAACCACAGGAATTACACGGTGGTCAACACTGAGAAGGGCCTTCTGGAAGTTCAGAGGATGACCTGCCCTGGGATGAAGTTGAGCTGTCAGCTCAAGGTCCAGAGCTCCGTGTGGATAGCCACTGAGGTAACTGCCAGCCCTCAGGGTCCGTGTCAGGGTGAGCATTAGAGGGGTACAGTTCCCAGGGGGGGCCAGACTTGTAAAACTACAAGATGTCAAGATCAACTTGTCCCTGAGCGATCCCTAAAACAATGTCATCGGTCCTGTGAGGTAGGTCACCAATGGAATCACTACTGGCTCCTGCTCACCGCCAGCTGGAAGCTAGGATTCAGGGTAGTGAGAATAGGTAGAGAATCTCAGCAGGAGAAACTGGGTGTATTGATGGCATGCTGGGTTTCCTCATAATACCATGAGGGCCACGGAGCATAGCTCATCTCTGAGGACCTTCTGCCTTCATATGCAGAAGTCATTGAAAGACCCAAGTAACTGTCCTATGAGAAATCCAAACACCGCTCCAAATCAAATGTTCCAGGGTTATGACTAGGGGAAGGAACATCATAATCCTTCTACATGACTGTTTAGAAGTATATAGATCTCCCAAAACCCATAGATACCCATGGGACTAAAGCCTCAAGAATTAAGAATCTTTTTTTAGAGAATACAGAGAGATCTCTAAGAATATCTATCCCAATGCAATTCTTTATAGCAACAATAAATTCACCAAATATGTTTAAAGGTGATGAACAGAGGAGGTGACTCCATATACATTCTTGAGGGGGTAAAGGGACTCTGCCCATGGCACACTGTCACTGTATTGTGACCCCACTTTGCTAGTGGTATGTTCATGCATAGCCAAAGTGAGCTTCTGAGACATTCCATCTGAGACTCCTTAGGACCCTCTATGAGTTAACTTTCTTCCAGACTGTAGTTTTCAAACAAAAAGCAGAAATGAATTAGCAAAATGCTGCCTTTAAAAAGGTTTTCAGTTCCCCAGGCTGAAAACGTCCTCATAGGACATGCTGGTCACTTCCTTTCTGGCTCTTACAGCGAGCTTGTCTGCTTTTGCAGGACCAGAAAATCTATATCTACAGCCTTAAGGGTATGTGCCCATTAAGCATGCCCCAGCAGGCCCTGGACACCCCAGCTGTTGTCACCTGTTTCTTGGCAGTACCTGTTATTAAAAAGGTAAGGTGGGGAGAAGGGCATATTCAGGTGTGTCACCAAGTGTGGGAGGGTCTTCTTGCTGAGGACAGTGGATCGAGCTGGGGACAGTGCAGTCACACCTTTCTGGGCCACCTTGCCCAGGTCATAGCCAGCTTTAGAGACATAGGTGACCACCGTTAACGTAGAGTGCCTACCATCCATGAGCAAATGCCAGAGTCCCTGGCTTAGATGAGGCTCACACTGGTGCGATGATGAAGTAAGCCATTGCACATGGCTCCTTCTCTTGATAAAGATATCAGGAGCCTCTCCTCTGCCCTGGCCACTGTGTTTTCTGATTAGTGGGCATAGCTGATTCTCTTTCATCTGCCTCTGCCTCCTCTCAAAGACTTGCTTTCCTTCCCAGGCCTCAGTCCTTTGGCCAGCATTGCCCAGCACTGTCGAGCAGACCCACTTCCTCGCCCTCCTAACCCCATCCACTCAGTGTGCTCCCCAGCCCCAGCTCCACCACATCTTGGCACAGAATCTAGCTTCACTAAGGATGGCAAGGCCACCTCTTGTCTGGCCCTGGGCCTTCTCCTCCAAACAGTAGACACAGGGGCTTCACCTTCCCTTCTGGTGAACTGTCAGGATGCAGTCTGATGACCTCTCCTCTGAGAAGTTGGGTGGCACTGCTTGCTCTCCCAAGCTCTGCTTCCTTCCCTGGATCCAGTCAGGTCACAAGGGGCCCGTGGGTACAATGGGTGCCTTCCACCAGTGCATAAGCATCACTTCCTAGCACAGCTTTTTAAAATGTGCTGACTTCCATCCCCATTTGTCCGCCTAACATGAGGATGATTAGAGTAATGAAATAGGTCTCTGGACCTATGGAAGCCAGAGTTCCAGGCTGGGCACTTGGAACTAACGGTTGCTATGACTACTTGTGCCGCCAAACCTGTGAGCTTTTCTCTCCACCCTGGTCTAGCTTCATGTCTTTATAAAAGGGAAAAGAAGAGACAGAAAATGGGTATGAAATGAACCTTACAGTCGTTTATGATTGTAGCCCCAGGAGCAGCCTAGGCAGCTGGGATCTCTACACCAGAGGCCGGGAGAACCAGACACAAAGCATTATTGAAGGGCCCTGACAGCCAGAGCCGCAGCCAGGGCGCACCTCCTGCCGGAGCAGGGGAAATAAAGCGAACTCTGTGTGAGTCTCCTGTGCAGGGTGCCTGCCCCCGTGGAGGTTGTCCTGCGGAGGCCACACAGGGCAGACCGTGCGTGCGTGCGTTCTTGCACAAGCACGCTCACAACCCGCCGAACGTGGTGTTCCCCACGCCGGCCAGCAGGGCCAGGATCCAGAAAGACTTATGGCCTGTTTGCTCTGGCTGCTTTATTGACCTAGATCCTGAAGATGGATTTTGAGAAATTTTCCTAGGGCTCCTTACTGTGGATGCTGTGTGAGAGGCCTCTCACTCCACTACCTTGAACAGCTGCCCACCCCCGCTCTGCACAGGCACCCTGATTGCTAACAAAGTGGCTTTCTGCCATTCCCCCTGGCTAGATAGAACAAGGCTGGGGTCCTGTCATGAACTCTGACTTGGTTCTGTGGCCCTTTCCCTGACACTCTGTGTCTGCTCTGCTCTGCGAGATACCCCGGGGAGCCTGCATTTGGCTTTGCACCTGCATCTTTGGCTTCTGCCTAGTAACCTCTGGCCCTGGCTACAGAGGAAACGGTGCTTCGTGGTAAGTTAAACTCCTCGGTAGTGTCAGCCCAGGCTCTTCAGAGTGTGGGTGTGGGCACACGGGACCAAGACATGCCAGCAGGAGAGTTACGTTAGAAGCTCGTTCCTTCCAGAATCATAGATTGTCCTCTTGATGGAAACAGTCAGATCCCGGGCCACAGAGGTGTCTGAGACTTAACCCTTTCCTATGCCAGTGCAGTGCCCAGGTGACAGTGGTGGGCACAGAGACCTGGCCCCTTTTTCTCTGGAGTTCTCCACCGTGTGAGCAATGAACGGAACTCATGCCCACAACAGTTATCATGTTAATAAGCTATCTACAACAGGGAGAGCATTCTGCCCTGCCTTTCATGAGGCCTTCATGGCATCCAGGAAAGGCAGCTCCCCACTGCTCATCCAGCAAGGGACCAGTGCCAGGTGGTGGCACCCTTGCTTGATGCCCTTGGCACTCTGGGCATGGTTTCTCAGCACCAGTGATGGGTGTGGCTCTGCTGGGGCAAGGCTACCTCATGTCAGGACATTGTCCTGAGACCCCTGAGCTGGCCAAGATTTCAAAGGCTTTACTTCTTTGAGACACTATGGAAGATCATGTGACCACTTGAGTCCGGTGCCTGTGGCTTCTCTCTTCGCGTGTGTAACATGAAAGAACATCGTGTGTCCCTGTCCCTTCCTTCACAGAACTCCTTCCTGGTGCTGGCGGGCCTGGCTGACGGACTCGTGGCTGTGTTTCCTGTGGCACGGGGCACCCCAAAAGAAAGCTGCTCCTACCTGTGCTCACACACAGCCAACAGGTCCAAGTTCTGCATCCCCGACGAAGACACACGGCAGAACCCCTACCCCGTGAAGGCGATGGAGGTGGTCAACAGTGGGTCTGAGGTCTGGTACAGCAATGGGCCTGGTCTCCTGGTCATCGACTGCACCATCCTGGACATCAGCAGGCGGCTGGAGCCCTACGCGGCCCCGTCCATGGTCACGTCACTTGTGTGCAGCTCGGACTGCAGAGGAGAGGAGATGGTCTGGTGCCTTGACGACAAGGCCAATTGCTTAGTGATGTACCACTCAGCCACCTACCAGCTCTGTGCCCGGTACTTCTGTGGGGACCCCAGTCCTCTCAGAGACACGTTTTCTGTGCAGCCCTCAGTCCCAGAAACCCCAGGCAGTCACAAAACCACCTCAAAGGAGCCTGTGGAAGAGTGCATCGCAGACGTGAGCATCATATACAGCGAGGAGCTGGGCACGCAGATCCTCACCCACCAGGACTCACTCACCGACTACTGCTCCATGTCCTCTTACTCTTCGTCCCCGCCCCACCAAGATCCCAGGTCCCCTTCCAGTCTGCCCAGCTCCCTCACCAGCTATTCCAGTGTGCCTTTCTCTGCCAATTATGAAGACTCAGACAGGCTACAGGAGCCCAGTGTCACCTCTGACAGAACTGAGCATGACCTGAGCCCCATGGATGGGGAGACGTTCAGCCAGCACCTGCAGGCTGTGAAGGTGCTTGCTGTCAAAGACCTCATCTGGGTCCCTAGGTAAGCTTTGTGGTGTGGAAGTTATCATTTCTGAGCCACCCGATGCTCTTGCTCTAGGGCTGGGGTGAGTGGAACCCGTGGCTTCCTTAAAGATTCACAGATCCATCTAGATCCATCTGGGCCGTTCTGCCGAGAAGGCCTTGCCATTAAGTTTTAGAATTGAGAGTGATCTCTAAAGGAAATCTAAGAACATCCACAGAGAAACTTATCTTGTCTGCCCACCAGAAAGCTCGTGGTGTGCCACTGAACAGCAGCCACACCCAGGTCTCCCATGGGGAAGGTCCTCTCCTGCATCACACTGAGCATCCACTGACGCTCCTACTGGCTCCCTTGCCCTATGCCTACTCAGGATAGCACAGCATCCTGAGCCAGCTTTTCACCTGTCTTGGTTTTGGTCCTTTAGACATGGCGGAGATATCATTGTCATCGGCCTGGAGAAGGATTCAGGTGCCCAGCGGGGCAGAGTCATCGCTGTCTTAAAAGCCCGAGAGCTCAATCTGCACGGGTAAGACTGAGAACCCTTCTATATGGCTGGAGGGGGGAGGGGTGTGGGGAACCTCAGGGCTCACTAACATGTCCTCTAGACAGCACAGCAGCCCTGCTACCCCCTGGGCTCCCACAGATAAGCCTCTGGATCCACCAGTATGGACACAGAGCCAAACAGAAGCAGGGTGGGGTCCTCTAGGCAGCTCCTGAGGTTCAGCATGGCAGCTGAATAGAGCATCAACCGCTGGCCAAGGATATCTATTTGGGGGGTGTCTGTGTACCTGTGGATCAAGTACACTGCCAAAGGTGTATCTACAGGGCCAGATTCGGCTGGGATTGAAATGAGGGTCTCTGCAATTGGTTCACTGTCCTTCCTACCAAACAGGAGAGGTCCCCCCCACCCCAATGTCAGGGGACCCACCAAGCCCCATGAAGCACCAGATAGGGCCAGGTGACATGGTCCCACTCTGCAGCTCCTCTCTCTGAGCCTGAGAGTGTGACTTGATGCTAATCTGCAGTGAGTAGCGCTAGGAGACATGCCAGTCGCTGCTGTGAGGACAACAGTCCAGGGCACAGTCTTTGTGACCAGGGAGATGGGACCCTGGCGTTAAGCCAGAGTTCCTGGCAGTGTTTGTCCCTTACCCTGAAGCTCCCCATGTAAGTCCCTAAAGCCAAACGTGTGAAGTATTTCCCATCATAGTAGATTCACTGGCAGTATGCACTGTTACTCATCCTTGGGCAAAGGTCTTTATTCATCTTTAATATCATCACACATTCTGCCCAGAGCAGGACAGTCAGTGACAAACAGCCAGTCACTCATGCCACATCCAGTCCCTTGCCTGCTAGCACTGGGCTTTCTCAGTGAGTCCTGGGATCTTCTCTGTGAACGATTCTGGAAATAAGATCAGGCTTTGCTCCTGAACCCTGGCTGACCTGGTCAAAGGAAGCTTTGTGCTGAAGTAGTTCCCAGCTTCCAAGCTGGGCTTTGGGAAACAAATGGGTCCTCAGAACCAGGTTGGTTGACCTTGGCACACCTACTCTGACTACACTGGTATCCTTTTCTAGTCATCCCCCTCCCCCAAGACAAGTTTTATCAAGAGTCAGACACATTTGCTAGAAGGAGAAAGACCCGAGTTGACCAGCTGAAAAAGCAAGGAAGGACCAGAGACTCTTGATACCTTGGTGAAAGAGAGCCTTCGTGTACAGTGGGGCTCAGTCACTGGGCATAGGAGGAAGAGATACAACCAGACCCAGAGATGGGCCAGCAGCCCTACAGAGACGCCACCAGGACAGAGAGCATGCCTGAGCAGAAACATGCTACGCACGTACAGAGCATGAACAAACAGCTCACAGCCTCATAAACAACATAAACAGCCGTAGCCTGGAGACATCTTATCTTCTGCCTAACATATTCCTCTGACTTTCCTGAGTCTGTGATCTTCCAGAGCGTTAGTCTACAGCCAATGCTTACAAAAGTAAACGGATACCCTTGGCCTTTTAGGTACATTATAAGGCCCCATCTCATAGGCCAGATTACCAGATAGAATCAGGACCTTCAAGTCCATTCTAGAGCCAGGCTGAGCTGTTTATGACACCCTCTTAGTAACTCCGCCCCCTTCAAGGACATCCATGAAGAGGGAGGCCCCACCCTGACCTAGCGAGGACTCCTGTGGGTGATCGTAGACCCCATCTCTCTGCAGGGTTCTGGTGGATGCCGCAGTGGTGGCAAAGGACACCGTAGTGTGCGGCTTTGCAAACGAAAACACAGAGTGGTGCCTGGCTGTCTGGAGGGGCTGGGGCGCCAGGGAGTTTGACATCTTCTACCAGTCCTATGAGGAGCTGGGCCGGCTGGAGGCTTGTACTCGCAAGAGAAGGTAATGCTACGGAAGGGCCTCCGAGTGGAGCCAGCAGGTCCGAGCCGCTGCCTGACCCCTCAGCTCCAGCCCTCCTAGGGCACAGAAGACAAACGGGTTCTTTGCTAAACCTTCTGCTAAGAAGGGCTGAGAAGCTAAGAGCTACTGGTAGTTTGGGAGTTCTCAGGTTCTGTGGGGAAAGTTACCAGCCCATGAGAAGCTACAGGGTCTGGTTGAGAGAGGCCTCTTCTTGCCTCTTCAGTAGGCTTCCAGGAGCCAGGGAGAGTGACCCCACTCCAAGCCTTCCCGACATAATGAATGGGCCTGTCCATTTTTTATTGCCAGGCCTCAGATGGAATTACACTACAGAGGCTTGGTTGAGGAGCAGTTCGGGGTAAGGTGGGAGGAGGGCTGTGACCCCTGGCCCTCTTTCCCCCAAAGACCCCAGTCTTTCAGCCTGTTTCACAAGGCTCTGAATCCCTGGAGTGTGGGGCCCAGCTTGGTGGAACTGAGATCGCATCTCCTGCTTGGCAAAGGCTGCACATGGGAAACCCCAGAAGGACCTGGGCAGGCAGCATTGCCCAATAGCAGGGATGAATGGGTTCCTTCAAGAGTCACGGCCGGAAGGCCCAATGCAAGGGCCCCTGGTCCCCCTTTACATTCTTCTCTTTGGACAAAAGGAAGGGAGAAAGCCAACCTCCAGGCCCGGAGAAAGGGCCTGTGTTTATGGCTCGGTAAAATAAACTTGGACACAGCTGGAGCACAAGCCCTGTTTGTTTGCACATCATAATCTTGTTTATCACTTTAACAAATTAAGTAATATCTCAGCGGTTAGGCCTGGTTGTGAAATCCCATCGTATGGGACTTATACTGAATTATGTATTTGCCAAACATTTACTGCCCACGTGGACAGCAGATGAAGAAAAGCCAAGCTGTTAACAGGGTGTTCGGGCACAATGGGGACCATTTTATAAATCCTGTGCACACGTGTGCACACACCCACATCTTTACCGAGCCTCGCCCTTAGAGGATGCCTAGCCTAGAACTCACGTGTGAATGTGAGACTGTACTTGGCTCGTGTTACTGAACCTTTTCTAGAATTAAATTATAAAAAAGCAAACGTAAAATGTGCTGGGGTGCTCACACTGGTAAGACTCATGTTATCTGAAAATAAACAGACTTAGACGAAACCATGGCCTTTGTCTCTTTGAGTGCAACACATAGGCTCTGGCCTTCCCAGGTCCCCTCGTTGCCCAGGGTACACATGGGCCACTGGGTGTTCCTGGCTGCCCTGTAGCAATTCCCATGGGCAGTTGCTTCCCTGTTGACCTCAGCTCTGGAGAAAGCTAGCTCCTCACTTCCTTTTGTGAGTGCAGCTCTGAATCCTGAGGCCCAGACCTTGAGCTCTGTGGCTGCTGAAACCCTCACCTCCGTTTCCCACCCTGATCCCTACGGTGAGCCTTGGAGGTCACCGGCTTTTCTTGTCCCCTGGCGTCCCAAAGCTACCTCCTTGGATCTCCAAACACAAGCCTGGCCCTGACTGTGCTGACTGTCCTACGCCTTCGCCCTGTGCTGCTGGCTCTCAGGCTGCTGTGCTATAAGACAGCCACCCCTCCCCCACAGCTTTGCAGGCTCAGCCTACCTTTAGCCTTTAGTATCTCACCTTCTCCTCTCCACAGACAGAGCCCTAACCTGAGCCTCATAGGCAGGGAAGGAGGACTTTCACATAAATACCAGGAGGAACCTGGAGGGAAACGGGCTAATGAACTTGGCTACAGAAGAATTGGAAACCTAAAAGAGACCTGGGCAGTGGTAGCATATAACTTTAATCCCAACACGAAGGAGGCAGATCTCTGAGTTTGAGGCTGGGTCCAAAGAGTGAGTTCCACAAACAAACAAAAAAAAAATAAAACAACAACAATATAAACACCTATAAGGAAACTGTACCACAAAGGTAAACAACTGAGAGGAAAAAAAATCCACAGAGCTGATGAGATGGCTTAGCACATAAAGGAGCATGTGGGCAAGACTAAAGACCTAAGTTCAATCCCCAGGACCCAGGTGGTGGAAAGAGAGAACCAACTCCAACAAGTTGTGTACACACACACACACACACACACACACACACACAATTAATAAATATCACTTTAAAAGTATATTTATAACATAAATGAAAGATGAGCAGATTCCTTACCCTGTATGCAAAATTCATATTCATCCATAAGAAAAAAAAAACACAATTGGAAAACAGATAAATGTCATGCACAGGCCAGTATCATAAAGAAACACAGCCCTTCCACACCACAAAATGGCTTCTGTCACCCTCAAGTTACAAGGACTAAAGGATCAGCCGTGGTTTCTTGAACTCTTGCTGAGCCATTAGGCCGTGTAACACTGGCAAACACCCAAAGACACTCTGCTGCTGAGGCCTCTCTGCTCAAGGGGGCAGGGGTGACAGTGGACATCCAAACAAAATAAGGAGCTAGAAAGGAAAAAAAAATCAGGAGACCAGCAGCCAATGACTAGAGGCTGGGGCAGCCCATATGGGGTGGTGCTGCTGAGAAAGAGCGTTTATGTGAGATCTCAGGGCCTCACATAGCAGAGCTTACACAAGCAAAGGCCCTGTGAAGGAGCTGGTCATAACTGGGTGACTAGACTACCATCAAGAAGGGAGTGACCAGCCTGCTCCTCTCCACACACACACCCAGCACACCATTGCAGGCATTCAGTACAGCTACTGGGAGTGTACCATCGCCCATTGAATAGAGATCAGGCCAAAGAAATAGAACCAGGTAGGGTGTTAGTTGTAGTAGCTGTACCCCCTTGTACTCAATAGCTTATCTTGCCAGTCTGCCATTTCCCAGAGGCCTTTACTGGTAGTGGAGCCTGTGCTCTATTCAGGCAGTTGGGTTGTGCTTGAGTAGGACTTTTCAGAGCATCCTCAAGAAGTCAAGAGCTACGACAGGCATGGTGGTGTATGCTTTTAGTCTCAGCATTCAGGAGGCAGAGGCAAGAGGATGTCTGCGAGTTTTATGCCAGCCTGGTCTACAAAGCAAGTTCCAGGACAGCCAGAACTTTGTAAAGAGAGACACTGCCTCAAAAACCAAAACAAAAAAATCAGGATTCCTTCTCTCCTGCACGGTGGTGTAGAGCATCCAGTCCTGAGACAGGGCCCTGCCTGTACACTCTGACCGCGGCCAGAAAAATGAACCCAGACTCCCCCTACCAAGCAGATGCTAGCAAGATCTATTTCCATGATAACTACCCGAGTAGGTCAGAATATCATGAGCATGTGTTGGGTTGGGAGACAACCAGCCTGCAAAATAACATGAAACAAAAGCACAGTGGGTTAGAGCTTCCCAGGGCTCCCAGACACCACCACTGCATTCTTGGTGCAGAAAGGACACTCACCTTTATGCCTGAACTCCGTGCTGTTCACCCTGGAAGAACAGCCAACAGCCTGCCCCAGGACAACCGAGGACAGCCAGACCCCATGTAGCTTTGTCTGGTGTCTTCTGAGGCCTGCTACCCATCCCCCTCTCTCTTTGCCCCCCACCCCAGGGGTCAAGAAAGGTTCTTGCAACTCTAGAAAGGCTCAGACAGCCTAGGAAGAGTTTTGAACAAAAGGAGGTATAGAGATTAAGAGGTCCTTGGAGCACAGAGAAGCACCGGGGAAGCCAGGAAAGAGAAACACTCAGGCTGTCTCTTCAAAGGAAGGAGATGGTTTTGGTCTTTCACCTGGGGACTGGGAAAGGATGGAGTTTACAGCCTGGTGATCTGTGCTATCTGTAGGGCTTCACCTGAGCCCCTCAGAATATCTATCATGTTTGTCTATCCCAGACTTCCCCCGCTAAACCTTAGCACTGTTTCTAAATCCATAAAACCCATCCGAATGATGGATCTCAATTGTACTTACAGCAGCCTAAGTGACTTCCTCATTATCTTAGGGCCAGATCATTCCTGATTCCCACGGGCATTATGTGTAGCTCGGTCACTCTCCATAGACGCTTTTATCTTCAGCATTGCTTCTGAGACAACAGAACCCATCTTTATGGAAGAAGCCATATGTACTTTGTAAAGAGCATCGATGTAAACATGCCTTAAGTTTTGTTGTACACTTGGGACTGAATTAAGTTTCATCCAGAGATTTCTTTCCAAAAGTTTGCTGAGCTTAAATATGGCTAGAATATATATACTGCCCCGGGGTCAGACTCCAGAAATCTGGCCGAGAACCAGCTAACTAAGGCTGGTCTGAGTTTGGTTTTCATCTCTCCATGGATTATTGTTCTGCAGCCTTCTATAAAGCTAACACACACACACACACACACACACACACACACAGAGAGAGAGGAAGAGGCTGGCTCTGAGGTAGAGAGGAAGTCGGAACCCTTGGTCTTTAGCATCCAATAAGTAAATAGAGCAAGTCAGCCTTCCGAGATCTAAAAAGTTAATCAGCTTCAAATGAAAAGGGTAAGGAAGGATGTGGAACGAGGCAGACCATGTGCCAATTTCATTTCTGGTCTTTCTCTCTTCAAACAATACAGGACAGTAAATACTTACAAAACATTTCCATAGTGTCACTGTCAGTCACCCAAGGAGAGTTTAACGCCTTTGAGAGGAAGTCTTCAGGTTCCATGCACTTACCACAGGATCTCATATGAGAGACTTGCCCCTCCCTAGACTTGATCCATGGGTGATCTTGAAGAAATTCCCTGTGGACACCAGGGCACAATCAAACTTGCTTGAGTAACTCCTATCACGTGGTAAGCTGTTTTTTAGAATGCTCAAAATACTGGTGATAGTCTGATATTTTAGACTATGATTGTAATTAAATGTTGGCAAGTGCAGATTAATTACAAATTTGAAATCAATGTTTAGTGGAGGGAGTTATGTATCCAGTGTATAACAGTATGGTGTTATTTAGGGACTGGTTCATTTCTCCACATCTAGTAGATTTAGGAGCCTTATACACACAGCATCAGCAGCATATAGGCAGGAACCATGACACTACCCCACATAGCCAAGCACTGAAAAATGCTGGATCAACAGAGGAAAAGATGCTATCCTATTAGGATTGATGCATCTCTTTGACCTAGGGGCAGAAAACTCCAGAGGAGAACACCCTCTTCCTTCCTGAAGGGTGGGAACATCCAAATGACTACCAGGCAGCAGCAGCCCCAATCCCTGTATCCTTGGAGCCCACAGGACCCAGAAAAGGCCCCAGGGTCGGAAGGAGGAGGCACATAGCTGCTTCACAGTAGGATCTCACCATGTGCGGCTGTCACAAGTCATGTGTTAGAGGTAGGGACTGCCCACATCACCCCCTAGGTCTGGAGGTTCTAGGATTTCCCTCCATGTCCCTGGAAATGGCAGAATAGGCCTGGATCCGTGGTCCACTGTGGACTTGTCACATTGCACGTGAGCCACATTGCGTCATTCTCAAGATGGCTATCACTCTCTGTCAGCCACAGGAAGCCTGACCTGTGGTCACATTCCAAAGCACTAGGGTAAGGGCTTCAGCTAGCGGATCCTGAGGGGATGCAGTTCCCAGTTCATCTCTCAGTCCCTTCCTTGTTCAAAAGGCTCCATGGTAGATCTTTGGAACATAAAACCCAACCAACCAAAGGCAAGAGAAGGAATTCAGGATGTACTGGGTGAGGCCTTAGGTTTGTTTGAATAAGAATCACACACATAGTGTTTTTAATGTACAAATGTATAAAAAATATAAAAGACCAGAAGGACACACACCAAAATGTGATCTATGACCATTTCTGGCTCCTAAGGTCACTACTGGTTTTTGTTGGTTTTCTTCTGGTTTAACTGAGTAATTTCTTTTATAATAAGACTAAGATCTGAGTTATAATTTTTTTAAAAAATCACTTTAAATACTATAAAAATGACTACTGAGCCAACACACGGACTTTCTTGCTGTGGCTGGTCTTGCCTTGGGACTCTGAATAAGTTTTGTCAGTCTTTTACTTTCCAGAATATAGAAACGATCCACTACTCAAGTAAGACTCCAGCGCCTTGCTCCTTTAAGCCTGGGAGGAAATGTCATTTCTCCCAGGCGCAGTCTGCACAGAGAACATTCCAGTACTGTAGATAATGCCGCCCTTGGGGGTAGCAGACTGCTTCCTGGAACCGAGTCTTCTAATTATCTGTAGCAGGGGCTGCAGCTGTCACATCCAGTCAGAACCCGGGAGCCTGTTGGCCCTGAGAAGCAAGTAGCCCTCTCTCGAGAAGGTTGGGACAGATGCAGAGATGCTGTGACACCTGGACGGAGATTACCATACATTTCAACCCCATCTCCTGTGGGAGTTTCAGAAGCACAGGAAAGTCTGTTTTTGAGCTTCACACCTCTGAGAAGCATGAATGGCCTCCACCAGGCAGTGCCAGACCTCCTGGTTAGTTAGAACAACTTTTCTCAGCATTGGAGCCTGGCCTCAAAGCCAGACCTTTAGCACCATGGTGCATCCTTACTCCTTGCCAGAGCCCACTTCATGCTCCCCTGCTTATAAAGTCTGTGAGGCAGAGTCAGGACTCACTCATGTGAATGAGCCTCTGCACAGGCTGCTGCCTCCCACCCCCCAGCTGAGCTCTAAGGAGGTATGTGATACATTTTGGTGGCCCTGTGCTCTCCTGACTCCACTGCTCCTAGGCTCCCAGCTTCCAAATCTACTTCAGTCTAGGTATACTACTCCAAGACTTCATCAGTTCCAGTACGTGCCAGCCTCCACGGGCTGCTTCCAGAAGCCACGGCCCCTCAGAGTGCCCAGTACACCGGAGCATTTTCATTTTAATGGAGGCACTGTTCTCTCACTGCAATCCTGTCTCCCTTTTCTGTCTCCACTGACAGACACACTTTTTTTCGACAGATGACTAGTGGGCTCCTTGTGGTCAAGCTCTGAGGCCTCACGGACACTCCCATCCTTAAGGCGCACCCAGCCTCTGTGGGCCGCTACTTTGTAGCTCTTGGGCACACTATACTCAGTTTCCCTTTCCTATACCGAAATGTCTGAGATAATTAGCTTTTTTATCTCACAGCCTGAGATCACCCAGGTCCATTGATTTGGACTTCTGGTGAAAGAACCAGATGGTAATGACCTAGAGTGGATGGCAAAGCTAACTGTCTACCTCACAACTAGGAAGCCAAGAGAAAAACCAATCAGGGTCCTGAAATCTCTCAACACAGGAGGCTGGAGGACCCCAACCACAGCAGGACCTCAATGGAAAGAACCCCAACATGACTTATCCCAAAGGGACACAAGAAAGAACATGCTCAACCAGGGGGCATATTTATGTTTCCCAAGCTCCGGCTATACATCCCTGAGGCCTTTAGACACAACACACCGCCTCACATTCCTCACACTGAAGCCTGAAAACAGCAGGGGTTGCCATCATTCACCAGAGGTCCACACCAAAACCCAACACTGTTGGTTCAGGTACAACTCTGGCTTTGGCCTCTAAACCTGTCCCTGTTGGGCTTGGGCTTGGCCCCATCTTTAGTCCCAGCCTCCGTTGAGTATGTGGCAGGGCCACAAGCAGTCTTCACAAAGGCTAAGTTAGCTAGCACACCCTGACCTACGGTTTCTAGACTACAGTTGGGTAGTTTTCCACGGGACTCTCCATCAAGGAGATAGGATTTTAATTAAACCTGGAATCAGCCTCAGCAAAAAGACAAGATGGCGGAGCCTCTGTGCTGTTTTGTCCCGTCACAATGGAGGGAAGAAACTTTGATCCAGAGACTAGGCTATGTGTTTTTTCTGCCTCAGCTCCTGCACATGGCTGCTCCTATCAGAGGGACCCCAGGCAACGAGGCCTACAGAGAAACACCATTGCTCCAAAAAGCACCGGCTGTGGACAAGATTGCACCAAGGCTTCCCTTACCCCCCCCCCCAAATCTCAGGAAGGGGCCACACTGAAGCCACAGCCTGGAACTAGGAGGAAGAGTTCCCAGATGCCACAGAGACACAGAAAGAGGAAGCCTCAATGGAGGTCAGGGCTTCCTTGTGGCCAAGTAAACATGCCACGCTTCCATACAGACCCCATCGTGAAAGCTCTCCTGAGCTCTCAGCCTACTGTGACAGGAGCTCAGGGTAATAGTACAGCCTCCCTCCAGCAGTGAACAACACGGTGACCCTGATGGCCAGCATGTGGACTTGGCCAATAAACAAGATGTGCTTCCCTGGGGCCTAGTAGGGAGGAAAGCCATAGGTGCCAGCCTCCCCAGTCTGGTCCTCCCAGCATCAGCCCTGCTCTTCCCTTGGTCAGTTCTCTGGAGTAGTTTCCTCCATGGCATCCAGGGGGCGCCCGTACGCAACAGCCCAGCCTCTCTCGGCCGGCTGTCCAGCCTATCTAAACAGGACAGCGCCAGCTAAGAAATGGATAACTCTGGATTTGTGGGCCCTCTAAGAAGGGTCTGTGGACTTCATGAGTTGACTTTACCAAGTATGACCTCATCTGGGGAAGAAGGAACCCTTGTGACTGTGTGTGGACTAGGTGATCAGGCAACCAGGGAATCAGAAAAGCCCTGCGTGCCTTGGGGCCAGATTATGGGGGAGAGGACATGGAACTTTCTACTTAGTGTTTTGCATTCCGTGTACAATAAGGAAAATGTTAAATGTGTCTTGGCTTTTTCATATCACAGGCTTCTGCAGTCTGTCTTCTTCTCCCCTCCCCACTCTGTCCCTACAGTCTATCTCCTTCCCACCTCCTGTGTATGTGTGTGTGTGTGTGTGTGTGTGTGTGTGTGTGTGTGTGGTGTCTGTATGTCTGTCTCTATCTGTGTGTGTGTGTGTGTGTGTGTTGTCTGTCTGTCTGTGTCTGTGTCTGTCTGTGTCTGTGTGTGGTGTATGTCTGTCTATCTGCCTATCTGTCTGTCTCTCTGTGTCTGCCTGTCTATCTCTATGTGTGTGTCTGTCTCTGGCTGTGACTGTCTATCTGTCTCTCTGTATGTGTATGTACCTGTCTGTCTCTGTGTCTGTCTGCCTGTGTCTGTCTGTCTCTGTCTTCATCTGTCTGTCTGTGTAACTCTCTCTCTCCCCCTCCCTCCATGTGCGTGTGTGTGTGTGTGTGTGAGTGTGAGAGTGTGTGTGTGACTGTGTATGAGTGTGTGTATGTGTGTGTGTGTGAGTGTGTGTGTGTGTATACCACTATACAGGGGCCCCAGTAGAGCACCCTGTCCCTGTGAGATCTGAGGGTCAGAGGCACACAGGAACAGGACGACAGTGAAAAGAGAAGCCGAGACTCTGGGGAAAGGCACTTCCTATGAGAGCTTTCAGATAGAACTTGCTCCTAGAAGTGCACGCACGTGCACCGATCGCCATAGCTCACCTCATCGCTTTGCTTTCCCCATCAAAGCTCCTTAGAACATCTCAGCCCACAAGGAAAGCAGCAGCTGTGTCTGTAGGTCACTCTCATGGCAGCTACGTGGAAATTACCCTGCCACTGAGAGCCAGGCCCTCACCAAACAGGGATGGAACAGTGAGCAGCTCTGTCCCAAAGCCCCTAAGTCACACATCCAAAAGGGAGGCTACTGGATTCTCTGCAGACCCCATATAGCCTGACTCCAGGAGGGGGCTCTGCTTGGATTACCTCATCCCAGAACCACACATTGAGATCCAAGACACAAGCCCCAAAGTCATAGAGAGACGCAGGCTGGCCAGGCAAGCTAGAATACTCCGTTCAGCGCCATGGTCCTTCGAGCTCCAGTTTACCCTGAGCTTGCCCAGCAATGGTGCAAGAGAAGCAGAAGCGCCCACCCTGTGCTCCAGGGGGCATGTAGCAAGCCTCCCCAGCAGCCTCTGAGGTGAGGAGAAGGCCAAGGAAAGGCCAGGCCAAACCTGTCTGTCCATGTCTGAGGCCAACTGAGAGGGGAACCCAAGGAGCAGTGCTGACTCCCACAGATTCCCCTACCCCACCATGCTCGCTCTAGAGACAGACCTCTGTATATTCCCACATTGGGCTTGGACTTTCCCATAACCCACAGAATATGGTAGAAATGAAGGGGTATGACTCCAAAATTCAGTCAGAAAAGGCAATGGAGCAGGTACTCCCCTCTGAAGCTCTAAGATCCCAAACAAGTAGACTGGCTAGGCTGAGGCCACCACCCTGAAAGGAAACACTCACCACAGAGAGGCCACACGAGGTGAGAGGGACCACCCACCACAGGGAGGGACATGGAGGCTTCTGGTCCCAGATAAGAGCCAGCACCAGGGGGTAGGGTAAACATAGATGGAGACATCTTCAGAACATTCTACTTGGGACTTCTCAGCCATAACCAGGCTGAGATTTCACTTGTTACATGGCAGGAGTTAGTCACGCCTACTCTGTCCAAATCCCAGGCTCACAGAAACACAGTACGGAAAGACAGTTGCCATGCTCTTAGTTCTGGGATATAGACAACAGAGACGTTCAGAAGGCAAATCAACTTTTTATTTTCATGGATGTTCTAGAGACCTGAGAAGCCAAGGGTTGTGATGGTCACACCTATTTAACAGGTAAGGACCCAGGCCTAGAGTCTTGAATACTGTGTCCTGGGGACAAGTGTACCCTGGAGCCAGCCCATCCCAGGCACAGGAAACCATGAGCAGCAGGCCCTGCCTCACAAAGCTACCACTCTGTCCTCTCTGGGGGACACTGGCAAGTTTGCCAGCTGAACTGGAGGCTGGATTTGCCAGGCTGTGTTCAATGCATCTGGACCCAATGGATGAATGGGAATCTTGAGTCACAGGTTACTACGGCAACCACCAAGCCCCAGGAGAGCCAAGTGCAGACTACTGAGCTATGAGCTAGTGAACTTGGAGTGAAATTCACCTTGGCTTTGCCACTTGGTTCCGGCCCAGGCTGTTGCTGGGACTCTCTTCTCCATCGGCCACTTTGATACTTTGGGAGTAGACAAATGGAAGTTTCCAGGAAAAAGGGAAGGATGCTGGGCAATCTCTCTGGCTGCGGGGGTGGGGCTGGCAGGATGCTATGCAATCTGGGCAAGGCTCCCAGCTCCGGGGTCCAAATGGCCAGCAGTGGCCAAGGCCATGGTGGTCAGCCACTTCTCTCATTGGTCACTCGACTATCTGTCTTCAGGCAAGAGCCCCTGGGAAGCCGCAACACAGGCGCTTTTGTTCTGGCTGCTGAGATGCCAGCCAGGGGACAAAGGGGCAGGAGAGGCCCCTGAGGTGTGGGTTTGTCCTCTCAGAAAGTGGGGCCGGAAACAACCTTCACCTACCCCTATCCACACTGAGCACATGGGAAACAAAGGACCAGAGAAGCCGCCAACCCAAAATGTGTCGTTGCCAGGGGCAACCTGGACACAATGCTGACCAGCCTGGGAAAAAGCTGTTATTCTCAGCAGGGATGGGTGGGTGTTTGTTTTGTTTTGTTTTTAGTTTTTTATTATTTTTTTTATAAAATGTTGGGTCAGATCAGATTTTTAAAATGCTGCACCAGGACATGGTGTTGCCTGAACACCACTTGAAAAGGCTGATCCTAGCAGAGAAGGGTCAATGGATCCACTTGGAGAGAAACTCTCACAAACTGCGAGACACTGGCACGGGACTCCTCTATCACTAACAGCGAGTCTGTCTGTCCTGTCTGTGTCTGATACGAACGGTTTGGCCTGTGCTTCTGGTGGATGAACATGGAAGGCCCCCACCCCTAGCTCGCAGGAGAGACCAGAACACAGCTCACCTTGGGCCTGCACCGGGCCAGCTGTGTGTGACTGCAGTGCCAGGCAGGCGTGGCAAAAGCATGAGAGAGCATGGGCAGCCATGCAGAACAGATCAACGGATAAGCAGTGAGCTCAGTCATACAGGGCAACTGGCAGGCATGAGTTATGGCCTCCTGCTCCTGCCCCTAAATTCTGAAAAATGCAGAAAAAAATACATTTAAGGAAAGAAAATCTGGATTCTGAAGATCATCCCCACTTTCTGAGCAACAATCTAAAAGCTGTCCTTACTAAAGTCTGTCTCTAACCCTGTTTTCGTCAGCTCGGAGATGTGGGGGCTGGGGTTTTGAGGGATCAGTAGGAGCTCACCAAATTAGGGTTCATCTACTCTGGGGGGCTAAGTGACCCTGTGAGGGACAGTAAGTACAGTGTGGAGGGACCCCACTGAAGCAGGAGAGCAGTGTCTCCACCTTGGGTCTAGACTGTTGCCCAGGAGCAGAGAGCACGTGCCTTGTATGTATGAGGACTGTATCTGGTGCCCACCACAAAGACATGTCTGCCATGGACAGGATTCCACGTATATGACATCCAGCAGAAAGAAACCGGGACCATGGTGTGGTTTCTCTGGGTATCAAAGTTTCCCTTGAGATGTGGTTCCAAAGAAAGAGAGTCATCTGAAAGGAACAGAGAGGTTTGCGTATGAACTTTAGCTTCTCTGTGTGGGTCTAGGAAACCGTCTTTCCCCCTCTGTGCCTGAGCTGCCTGTGTTTACAAGAGTGATCCCAATGACAAAGTGCTCCCCATCCACCAAACACTGTTCCTTTGGTTTCACATTCTATGCATAGTCAGCACTGTGTGGTCCAAGCAGCTGAGGCTCGGTGAGGCCAGAGGCCTGTCCCATGATGGTCCAGTAAGAGTCGTGACTCCAAAAGGCATCTGCCCGGATCTGCTGTGAGCACCCTCATAGGGACATCTGAGTGGAAGGTCTGGCGTGAGGCGTCTGGTGGATGGTCCCCCATGCTGCTGTGTGACCTAGCAGGTGTCTTGGGGTTGCTGATGAAATGACTCTTCCCGTTTCCTGAGGGAGAATTCCAGATCCTCCAGCACTCTCTGCATTCTCTCTGACTCCCTAGTCTACACTGCCTGATTGGAGGAAAGATCAAATCTGTAAAACTCACCCTACATCCATCCTGATGCTGGCCGTGAATAAAAGCCCACATTGACAATGTTACCATCCTCCAGATGTTCATTGCCACGTTACCTATTCCAGATATGACTGGAAATCATGTAACTGTCCAGTGGCATGAAATGGCGAACTAAAATAGGATGCACCTACTAGCTCAAGTCACACAGTAGCCATTAAGGAAAGAATCCCAGACAAGCCTGGTGGCACACACCTGTGTCTTGGCCACTTGGAAAGCCATGGCAGGATTGCTTGAGCCAAGAGTTCAGGGCCAGCTTGACCCCATTAGAAGGAATATAGTGGGGGAGCAAAGAAGAGAGAAGGGGAAGAAAGGAAAGAAAGGAAGGAAGGCAGACAAGAAGGGAGAAGGGAGAGAGGACACAGACACAGCAGGGGGTTCTGGGATAGCTACCATGTTCTTCCTTTTTCCTGGCACTTACTGCATAAACAGCAGCCTGACCAGTTGACAGCCATGTTGCAGAGTCCCGTATGAACTTCTTGATACACTGTAACATTGTTTGTGCGTTTTATATCAATTGACTCCAAGTGCTTCCTGGAGAAATCAGGAGTGAGAGTACTGGTTAGAGGCTCCAAGAAATCCACATGCTGACAAGGCAACCTGAGCAGTAACTGCTTTGTAGACTTGCAACCAAAGAGACCTGCTAAGCACACCCGTGGGCATCACCGGACCCGTGGGCATCACCGGACCCGTGGGCATCACCGGACCCGTGGGCATCACCTGTGCAGAGAGGGCACGCCTTCATTTATTTACACCAGGACCTGACCCACAGTTCTTCCCATAAACAAAATTCATTGCGTCCCTAAACAAAGCAAAGAGAGACTGCAGCATTCAAACCTTGTCTGAATTACCTCGTGCACAATTCATGAAGTGGCTCTTTCAGCCAGGCCCAGTAGGGGCGACTTGGAGAAGCTACCTCCTCCTCTGCCAGTGCCTGAGACCCAGAACAAAGATCTAAGATCCTTTGTACCCTAGGCTGGCCAGGTGCCGTGGCCCTCAGGACTCGGATTTGGTGATGGGTTTATCTCCATCCTAGCCGATATCGCTGAGCGATAGCCAAGAGACAGGAACAGCTTGGAAGTATCTGGAGCATCAGGGAGGCGCCAGGGCTCGGTAGCAGCTGCTCTGAGACCCCCACGGCTCCCATGGGTGCTGGTGGAAAGCAGACAGTGTGAGACAGGATGCTGGAGTCTGCTGACATAGTTTGCCGATCATGACCTTTTATAAATGTTTACTGGACCCTAACCTCAAACGGACAGAACCAGTCCCACTGTCCTTTGTCTTCAGCTTATTATCCAGGTTTCCTAAAGCTGTATTTGGTGTTCCCCTAGGGGTAACCAGCCTGCCCTGGTGTTTCTCCCAGAGCATACTACCGGCTTCTGACTCTGACTCAACGACAACCACTTTCCACCTCCCTAGAACTCACCCCATCTTCCCCTGTCCCAACCCCTCCACCTCACATTCCTCCAGGAATAACGAGATGCCCTGGCTTCTCTCAAACTATCCCCTTCTCCATCCAGATATGTCTATGTGTCATTAAATTATCTTTTGTTGGCCATTAACCAAAGCAGCCAGAAGCATGATCCAGGATCTCAGTGATGGAGGAAAGCCCATACCCCTGAGGCTATTAAAGGCTGGACCACCCCAGAGTCTTGGATAGTGTTAGTAAGGATCTGGGCATTGGAGCTTTGCAAGCATCCCATGCTTCAGTGGGTCATGGGGATAGATCTTTAGGGGAAGACTCTTGCCCAGCCACCCACCACAATGAGAAGGGAAAGGAGAATGTTTACAGTCTTGGCCCTGGTGATATAAGCCAAGGTTGTCCATGCCCACCTGGAGCACCTGGGATCCATACTCTAATTGGATTTATGTGAGGCTTAACCCAGCCTCTGGGGCAATGTAAGCATGGCGGGTTGGTAGATGGCCCACTGCAAGACGGTTTAGGGAACAGTGCGTGAAATGTCCAGGTTCGGTGGTTTGTGCCTCACCAAAGGCTGTATACATTGCACCTCATCTCCAGGAACATGCCCCAGGGCCAGTTTCAGGGTCTGTGGTGGTCTAAACAAAAGAGGTGCCTGAATCCGTTGAGCCAGGCACTGTCCAGACTCTACCAGCTCCTTCTCACCCATGGGCTCTCGGAAGTCCTGGCCCCTGGGCTAACAGGAAGCTTTTCTTCTGGGTTTTTCTGGCTATGCTCACTGAGCCCAGGGGTTTCCAGGAGTGGCTTCCTTGATGAGGGTGATAAGTCAGCTTCAAATCTGGTGTGACATCTCCAGCCTGGTGGATCATATACCTCCTGAGGGCTAGGTGCTGTCCTAGACCCACCTGGAAACACCCTGATGGAAGTGAGAGATGAGCTCCTTACCCAGAGATACCCGCACAGGTGGCCAGACTGCCAGAGAAATAACAACTGCACAAATAAAAAAGTGAGGCTGGACCAGATCCAGGCAGGGATGCAGGTGCCTAGATGGCAGCATCCACCCACCACTGGGTGGTCAGGAAGCTGGAACCCACAGCATGAGTCCAGCCAGTTTGCCAGAAATGTTAGGAGTCACTCTGACCAGCTGTCCCAAATCTAAGAGACGATACACAGAGACCAGAACCATCCTGGGACAACCAGATAGCTAAAGGCCCATATAACACAATCCACACGATCCAGAGCAATATGCACCTTCAGAGCAAAGCTATCCCACCCCAGCAAGCCCTGGGTATCCTTCAGAACAAAGCTATCCCACTCCAGCAAGCCCTGGGTATCCTAACACAACCAAAGAATGAGAAAATGACCTTAAATCCAACCTTATAAAAATGACAAATGCCTTTAAAGAAGAAATGAATAAATCCCTTAGAGAAATACACAAAAAAATACAATAAAACAGGTGAAAGAAATGATTAAAACTGCTTAAGATCTGAATATAGAAATAGAAGCAATAAAGAAAACACAAACTGAGGTAATCCTGGAGATGGAAAAACCTAGGGAAAACAGCAGGAACAACAGACACAATCATCCCCAACAGAACACAGGAGATAGAAGACATCAAGTGAAGAAGAAGAAGAATAGAAAAAAAGATGATACAATGTAAATAAATAGAACAAACCAATAAAAATAATAATAAATCAAGTTTTCATATGAATGAGAAGAGAAGAAAAAAAACCATACATCAGTTAAAGAAAATGTTAAATCTAAAAAATTCCTGACACAAAACAACCAGGAAATCAGGGATACTATAAAAAATATCTAATCTAAGGATAATAGGAATAGAAAAAGTTGAAGGGTCCCAGTTCCAATGACCAGAAAATGTTTTCAACAAAATTTCCCCAACCTAAAGAGAGAGATTCAATAAACATAGAAGCTTACAGAACACCAAATAGATTGGACCAGAAAAGAAAACCCCCCTGCCACATAATAATCAAAGCACTAAATCTACAGAAAAAAGAAAGAATATTAAAAGCTGCCAAGGGGAAAAGGACAAGTAATGTACATTGGCAGGCCTATCAGAATTACACATGACTTCTCAACAGACTCTAAAAGCCAAAAGGGCCTGGACAGATAGATGTCTTGCAGTCTCTAAAATACCATGGATGCCAACCTACACAACTATACCCAGCAAAACTCTTTATCATTGTAGATGGAGAAAACAATATATTCCAAGACAAACCCAAATTTAAACAGTGTCTATCTACAAATCTAGCCCTACAGAACATACTTGAGAAAACTCTAACCCAAGAAAGCTAACTACACAGAAGCAAACAAAGGAAATAACACACTAGCAAAAACAAAATTAGAAAGCATACACAAACACACACACACACACACACACACACACACATACCAACAACATCATCAAAATAACAGGAATTAACAATCATTGATCAATAACAACTTTCAATACCAATGGACTCAATTCCCACCAATGGGCTCTCTCGCTCTCTTGCTCTCCTCCCCTGCCCCTTTACCCCTGTCTGTCTCTTCTCTCCCCATTCCCCCCCTTCCACATGTTCATGGCCAGCTTCTACTCCTCTACTTTCTCTCTCTCTCTCTCTCTCTCTTTCTCTCTCTCTCTCTCTCTCTGCCTTTCTCAGTCTCTACCCCCTCAACTCCCCTCCCCATCCCCTAAATAAACTCTATTTCATACTTAAAAAAAAAAGACATAGCCTAACAGAATCGATGCAAAACCAGGATTTATCATTCTTCTGCATTCAAGAAACACACCTCAGCAATAAAGATAGATATTACCTCATAGTAAAGGTCTGTAAAAAATTTTCCAAGCAAGTGAATGCAAGAAGCAAGCTGGTGTAACTGTTTTAATAGCTAATAAAATAGACTTTCAACTAAAATTAACATGGGGAAGGAGACTTCAAACTCATCAAAGGAAAAATCCACCAAGATGATGTTTCATTTCTGAACATCGATGCCCCAATCACAAAGGCACTCACATTAGTAAAAGAAACATTACTAAAGCTTAAACCATACATCAAATACCACACATTAATTATGGGAAGATTCAAGACCCAACTCTCACCAATGGGTAGGTCTTTAAGACAGAAACTAAACAGAGAAATAATGAAACTAAAAGAGGTTATAAATCAAATGAACCTAACAGATATCTACAGAATATTTCACCCAAACACAAAAGAATATACCTTCTTCTCAGCACCTCACAGAACCTTCTCCAAAATTGGCATATGGTTCCCCACAAAGTAAGCCTCAACAGATACAAAAAAAAAATTGAAATAACTCCTTGTATCTTATCAGAACAGCATGAATTAAATCTGGACTTCAGCAACAACAGAAACAACAGAAAGCCTATAAACTCATGAAAACTGAACAACTAACTCAATGATTAGAGAAGAAATAAAGAAAAAAATTAAACACTGTCTTAGTCAGGGTTTCTATTCCTGGACAAAACATCATGACCAGGAAGCAATTTGGGGAGTAAAAGGTTTATTCAGCTTACATTTTCCACATTGCTGTTGATCACCAAAGGATGTCAGGACTGGAACTCAAGGAAGCAGGAGCTGATGCAGAGGCCATGGAGGGATGTTACTTACTGGCTTGCTTCCCCTGGCTTGCTCAGCCTGCTCTCTTATAGAACCCAAGACTACCAGCCCAGAGATGGCACCACCCACAAGGGGACCTCCCCTCTTGATCACTAATTGAGAAAATGCCTTACAGCTGGATCTCATGGAGGCATTTCTCCAACTGAAGCTCCTTTCTCTGTGATAACTCCAGCCTGTGTCAAGTTGACAGAAAACTAGCCAGTACAAAGACTTTCTATAATTCAATGAAATCAAAGGCAGAACATATCCAAACTTATGGGACATATAAAAGCAGTGGTAATAGGAAAGTTCATATCACTAAGTGTCTTCATAAAGAAATTAGAGTCTTCTCATACTAGCAATTTAAAAGTACACCTCAAAGCTCTAGAACAAAAAGAAGGAAACACATCCAAGAGAAGTAGATGGCAGGAAATAATCAAAACCAGGGCTGAAATCAATAAATTAGAAACCAAGAGAACAATACAAAACTCAATGAGACTTTGGTGGTTCTTTGAGAAAATTAACAAGATAGACAAACTCTTAGCCAAACTAACTAAAAGGCAGAGAAACAGTATCCAAGTTAACAAATCCAGAAATCAAAAAGGAGACATAACAAAAGACATTGAGGAGATTCTTTGAATCATTAAGTCTGACTTCAAAAGCTTACACTCCACAATATTGGAAAACCTAAAAGAAATGGATGTTTTTCTAGATCGATACCACTTACCAAAGTTAAATCAAGATCAGGCAAACTATTTAAATTGTCCTATAACCCTTAGGAAAACAGAAGTAGTCAATTAAAGTCTCTCCCCCCACACATACACCCAAAAAGCCCAGATCCAGATGGTTTTAGTGCCGAATTATTCCAGACCTTTAAAGGGGAGCTAATAACAAAACTCCTCAAACTACTCCACAAAATAGAAACAGAAGGAGCATTGTCAAACTCATTCTATGAGACCACAGTCACCCTGCTACTGTAACTACAGGAAGACTCAACAAAGAAAGAGAATTTCAGACCAATTTCCCTTATAAACACTGATGCAAAACTACTCAATTAAGTATTCCCAAACTAAATCCAAGAGTACGTCAACAAGTTTATCCACCATGATCAAGTAGGCTTCATCCCAGTGATACAGGGATCATTCAATATACAAAAATCCATCAATGTAATCCACCATATTAAAAAAAAAAGACTTCTAATAATCCCACATGGTCATTTCATTAGATACTGAAAAAGCCTCTGACAAAATCCAGCATCCCTTCATGTTAAAACTCTTGGAGAGATCGGGATACATCAGGCACATAGCTAAACATAATAAAAGCTTATAAAGCAAGGCAATAGCTATATTTGGCAACACCGAATTAAATGGAGACAAACTTAAAACATTTCCACTAAAATCAGGGACAAGACAAGGCTGCCCACTCCCTACCTATTCAACTTGAAGTTCTACCTAGAGCAAGAAGACAATTAAGGATAATCAAAGAGATACAAATTGAAAGAAAGAAGTCAAAGTATCTCTATTCACAGATGATATGATAGTATACATAAGTGACCCCCCAAAATTCTACTAGGAAACACCTCCAAGAAAGTGGTTAGAAGCAAAATTAATTAAAAAAACAAACAACCAAAACTAATAGCCCTCCTTTATACAAAATATAAACAGGCTGAGAAAGAAATTAGGGAAACAACACCCTTTATAGTAGCCACAAATAATTTAAAATATCTTTTTGTAACTCTAACCAAGCAAGTTAAAGACCTGTATGATAAGAACTTCAAGTCTCTAAAGAAAGAAATTGGGGAAGATATCAGGAGATGGAAAGATCTCCCATGCTCATGGATGGTAAGATTAACACAGTAAAAATGGCCATCTTGCCAAAAACAGTCTATAGATTCAATGCAATTCCCATCAAAATTCCAACATAATTCTTTACAGACCTTGAAAGAGCAATTCTCAACTTTGTATGGAAAAATAACCCTGGATAGTAAAAGAATCCTGTATAACAGAACTTCTGGAGGTATCACCATCCCTGACTTCAAGCTATAGTACAGAGCAATACTAATAAAAACCACATTGTATAGGCATAAAAACAGACAGATTGATCAATTGAATAGAATCGAGGACCCAGAAATAAACCGACACACCTACAGACACTTGATTTGTGACAAAGAAGCCAAAACCATACAATGGAAAAAAAGAAAGCATCTTCAATAAAAAGTGCTGGTCTAACTGGATGTCTGCATGTAGAAGCATGCAAATAGATCCATATTTATCACCCTGCACAAAACTCAAGTCCTAGTGAGTCAAAGACCTCAACATAAATCCAGACACACTAAATGTAATAGAAGAGAAAGTGGAACTGTCTTGAACACGTTGACACAGGAGACAGCTTCCTAAACAGAACACCAATGGCTTGGGCACTTCAAAATGGAACCTCATGAAACTATAAAGTTTTTGCAAGGCTAAGGACATCATCAATAGAACAAAATGGCAGCTTACAGAATGGGGAAAGATCTTTACCAATCCTACATCCAACAGAGGACTAATATCCAAAATTTATAAAGAACTCAAGAGATTAGACACCAACAAACCAAATAACTCAATTTAAAAATGGGGAATGGAGCTAAACCAAGAATTCTCAACAGAGGAATCTCTAGAAACACTTAAAGATATGTTCAGAGTCCTTAGTCACCAGGGAAATACAAATCAAAATGACTCTGAGATTCCACCTTACTCCCTTCAGAATGGATAAGGACCTAAGTGACAGCATTGCTAGGGGCTAGGGGCCAAACTTGTACAATCACTCTGGAAATCAATTTGGTGGTTTCTCAGAAAATTGGGAATAGTTATATCTCAAGACCCAGCTATACCACTCCTGGGCATATACCCAAAAGATGCCATACCATACCATACCATACCATACCATACCATACCATACCATACCATAAGGACATGTGTTCAACTATGTTCATAGCAGCTTTATTCATAATAGCCAGAAACTGGAAACAAACTAGATGTCTCTCAACTAAAAAATGGATAAAGAAAATGTGGTATACATCTACACAGTGGAGTCCTATGCAGTTTTTAAAAACAAAGGCATCATGAAATTTGTAGGCAATTAGATGGAACTTGAGGATATCAGTCTGAGTGAGGTAACCCAAACCCAGAAAGACACACTGCCATGCACTCAGAAGTGGACATCAGCCATAAAGTACAGGATTACCATGCTACAATCCACAGACCCAAAGAAACTAAGTGATAAGGAGGGTCCAAGAGAGGAAGCTTGAATCTTACTCAGAAGGGGAAGCAAAATAGTCATTGGAGGTGGCTGGAGGGAAGGAGGGAGGGAAAGGGTGGGAGAGGGGGTGAGGAGGTGAGGGGACTGGGGATCAGGTATGGGGAGGGGGACATGGGAGAGTGCTGGGAGCCAGAACTGAAATCAATGAGGAACATCTCTGGGAGTAGCTGGAGACCTGGGATAGGGGAGGTTCGGGGGAGTCTATAGGGTAACCCTAGCTAGGACTCCTACCACTGAGGTATATGGAGATGAAAGTAGCCAATCCTTGTAGCTAAGTGGGAATTTCAGTGGAGGGAGAGGGACATAAACTCACCCACAAAACAATCGACCCGTAATTTGTTCTGCCTACAAGATGTACAGGGATAAAGGTGGAGCAGAGATTGAGGGACCAGCCAATGACTGGCCCAACTTGAAACCCACCCCCATGTGAGAGAGCCAGTCCCTGACACTATTAATGATACTCTGCGATGCTTGCAGACAGGAGCCTAGGCATAACTGTCCTCTGAGAGGCTTCAGCAGTTGATGGAAACAGATGCAGGGACCCATAGCCAAATGTCAGGCATATTCCAGGGAGTCTTCTGCAAGAGTAAGGGATAGAGCTGAGGAAGCTGGAGGGGTCAAGGCTACTACAAGAAGATGTACAGAGTCAGCTAACCTGGGCCCATGGGGGGCTCACAGAGACTGAACTACAAACCAAAGTGCCTGCAGGGGCTGGACCCAGGCCCTCCACACATTTATAGCCCATGTGGATCCCCTAACAATTGGAGCGGGGGCTGACTCTGACTCTGTTGTCTAACTGGGTTCCCTGGTTGGGCCTCAGTGGAGAGGATGCACTTGGTTAGGCCTACTGTGACTGGATGTCCCAGGGTAAGGAGAAGGGGAGGGAGTAGTGAGGGGAGGGACTTGTAAGGGTGGTACTAGGAGGAGTGGGAGAAGAGGAGGGAGGGGCACAATAGGGATGTAAAGTGAATAAAGAAAGAAAATTTAAAAGTACCATTTAATGGATATATATTAACATAAATGTTGTAAATGTTTATGGAGTACAAGGCAATTGGTGATGATCGCTGTACCATGCAATGTTTAAATAAGAGTAAATAGCTCTATCTTCTTTTTTAAAAAGTGACTGTGACAGCCAGGCAGCGCTGTCTTTTCCTTGGACCTGTTTAGAGCTAGTATCACACCCTGGAAAGTGCCACCCACTCTCCCACTCTACAGACCCTCCTAGAGGTGTGTCCCTGCACAGGTGACTATCGAAATGACCCATCACACCTAGTATGCGGACATAGTATGCAGACTGAGCAAAGCCAATAGGACCACAGCTGCTTGATGTTCAGCAGGCTCCCTGCTCCCTGTGATGTAATGCTGTGAGTGACTGTCCTTCCCCTCCCACACAAGGCCACACTGAAGTACCCAGGCTTGGAGGCAGCATGTGTGGCCTGGCTCATAGCCCAGGTCTTAACTTTGGCAAAATTGGGGGGGGGGGGTGTCTCAGTTTCCCTTTGTATGAAATGGGCGGAGTCAGACTCTGTCTTTGCATTGTAAGGGACCATACTGGGTGGGCGGGCCTAGGTAGCCTGCAGCATCTAAGCACGACAGCTGAGATGAGCAGACTGAGGTCACAGGAACCACATTTCCACCATGGCCTTTATAGTAACACAGAAGCCAACGGTACAGAAATAGCTGTTTCCATGAAAAAATTGCATCAGCAGGGGCCCCACCCCTGAGAGGCACTTTTTATAGCATGACCTCTGACTGTGACGAATGTCTTCAGACACCCCCCCCCAATGTTCCAGTCCTAAACAGATGCTTATCGCTCTAGTGGTGACAAGAGACAAACCACTTGTCTCCAGAATTTGCCCTCAGTCTAGTTAGCCACAGGAAAGGCCATTTCTGAGAAGTCTGTGGAGAGGAGAGGCCTTACCAGAAACCGGTATCTGGACCTGGCTTTTGCTCTGCAGGACACTGGGATCAATCTGGAAAGATAAGGAATACTGACTGGCTCCAGGTCTGGGGAAAGCTTTCAGACTCTGCCTCTGTCTGCTCTCTCTGAGTCAGCCCTTCCCCTTCCCCTTTCCACTTCCCCCTTCCTCCTTTCCACTTCCCCCTTCCCCCTTCCTCCCTCCTCCTCTCCCCCTCCTCCTTCCTCCCTCCCCCTCTTCCCCCTCCTCCTTCCTCCCTCCCCCTCCCCCTCCTCCTTCCCCTCCTCCATGCTCCGCATCTACCAGGCATAGCTGTGCCTCTTTGGAGGGCTGGAGGAAAGCTCTGAATCTCTACCGTCTCCTCCCACTCCACTCTTGGTTCTCTGCCTTGTCCCAGCATCACTCTGAAGACGCACAATTCATCTTTGGCTTCCCCAAAAGAGGAACATAGGCTGCCAGTCTTCCTCCAACAGATGACTCTCTCTTTGTTGATGAAAAGCTGCCTTTTTTGGTAGCCCTATTCCTTCTGAAAGAGGGGCTGTGGAGGGATGCTGCTTACTAGCTTGCTCCCCGTGGCTTACTTAGCCTGCTTTCTTATAGACCTCAGGACCACCAGCCCAGGGTAGTATCACCCCACAATGGGCTGGACCCTTCCCTTTCTATCATTAATTAAGAAAAATGCCCCACAAGCTTGCCTGCAGCCACATCTCACAGAGGCTCTTTCTCAATTGAGGTTCCCTCCTCTTTGATGACTATACCTTGTGTCTATTTGATATAATACAAGCCAGTACAGAGCTCTTCCATGTCTGACACATCTTCCCTTGAATCGAGGCTGGGGTGTTCAGGGACAGTGGCAGCCAGAGCCCCGCTCCTACCCAGACCAGTTTGTTGGCTCTGAAAACCTAATCCAGAGAGTATTCTGCATAGGGACCCCCAGGGCAGAACATGAGGATTGCCCTTCCAAGGGCAAGCATCCCATCTCTGGGGCAAAAGACAAGACTGTCCTGATTTTGCTCATTTCTATGCTATGGCTAATTAAAAGTCACAGATCTTCCTGCTTTCTTTGCTCTGGTGAAAGGATTTCCTGCAGTAAGTATCTTAGCATCTCCTTTGCTCCCGACGAAGCAGAGGACCAATAATATTCCAAGAATGACCATATGACAGGTGGTTGGGGTGTACCACTTTCCTGCCCCACCCTAAGTGCCCAAGCTGTCTAGCATGGGGCTACAGTGAAAATTCAATAGCATGGGCCCAGGGTCTACAAAGCCTGTACTGGGTGGTTTTATGTGTCAACTTGACACTGGCTGGAGTTATCACAGAGAAAGGAGCTTCAGTTGAGGAAGTGCCTCCATGAGATCTAGCTGTGGGGTATTTTCTCAATTAGTGATCAAGGGGGAAAAGCCCCTTGTGGGTGGTACTATCTCTGGGCTGGTAGTCTTGGGTTCTGTAAGACAGCAAGCTGAGCCAGCTAAGGGAAGCAAGCCAGTAAGGAACATCCCTCCACGGCTTCTGCATCAGCTCCTGCTTCCTGACCTGCTTGAGTTCCAGTCCTGACTTCCTTGATGATGAACAGCAGTATAGAAGTGTAAGCTGAATAAACCCTTTCCTCCCCAGCTTGCTTCTTGGTCATGATGTTTCGTCCAGGAATAGAAACCCTGACTAAGACACAGCCATTCAGGTCTCCAGGAGCAGAGCAAGAAGGGGCCAGATTCAGGGTCATCAGAACTGAGGCTCCAAAATAGAGGCCTTCACTCAAGCACGGGATTAAAGACTGAGTCCCAGCTGCAATCCTCTTGCAATCCTCTAGGGCCTGAGATCACACAGAGGTCAGCGTCTAGGCGTCTAGGCGTTAGCAAGCTTTTGCTTAAGCTGATTTTGTTTGTTTGTTTGTTAGGCAGGCCTGGGTATTGAACCCAGGGCCTTGCACAGTCTAGGCAAACTTTTCTACCACTTAGTAATGTATCAAACCCTTTCCAGAAATTGTTTTACTTTGAGACATGATCTTGCTAAGTTTCCAAGACTGATCTGGAGCTCACTCTGTAGAGTGTCCTCACCAAGGCTGGTCTTATACTTAACAATGCCTCCCACCGATGTAGCTATGATTACAAGCCTATATCACCAGACTTGGCTTATTTAAAATATCCTTTTTTCTTAAACCAATAATCTAGCTATTTAAACTATCAGACATTTAAAAGAGCAATCTAGGGCCTGGAGTACTGACCCCTCCCCTTCTTTTTTTCTTTTTTCTTTTTTTTTTGTTTTTTTTGGGGGGGGGGTTGTTTTTTTTTTTTTTTTTTTTTTTTTTTTTTTTTGGTTTTTCGAGACAGGGTTTCTCTGTATAGCCCTGGCTGTCCTGGAACTCACTTTATAGACCAGGCTGGCCTCGGACTCAGAAATCCGCCTGCCTCTGCCTCCCGAGTGCTGGGATTAAAGGCATGCACCACCACGCCCGGCGACCCCTCCCCTTCTTATAAGAGCCATTCTGAAGCCATGCGCAGACTCCTTTGGCTGAGACCAGTAAATAGAAGCTTTGCTCTGCAGATGGGAAAAGCAAGCCTCATGGACAGGATGCATCGGGGCTCTTGCACACTGAAGTGAGTGGCTGGCTCCCTTCTGCCCCAACCCAGTGCTCCATCCACCCAGTTCACGCTGGAAATCCAGAGACCTGGCTCCTGAAGCCAGAGGCCTGCAGGAACCCTGCTGCGGACCATATTTCTGCTCTGACAGCCAGGCGTTGTAAAACCCAGCCTCCTGCTTGCGATCCCGCACAAGTTTCCCCTTGGAGGAGCTGACTTTGAACTTATCGAGAACAAAGACCCCTTTGTGATTGGCCCTGGGGACGGGAAGGGGGAGAGTATTGCATAAATAATATGAGAAGCACCAGCTCCAGTTCCATTTTGTAACCTCTTGTGACTATGAAATGAAAACCACTTTATTTTGAAAACTGCAGCGCAGCCAAGTTTCTCTGGCTGGATTCGGAGGCAGGGGCCCAGGCAGGGCCAACAAGACAGCGGTTGTAGTATGGGTACGGCCAGGCCAGCTGTGGGCACATCAGCCTGCTCAGGCCCCGCTTGGCTCAGGCAAGGCATCAGTAAAACACAGCACGAATCTGTCCCTTCCCCAGTCGTGGGAAGCAAGCTGCACCCGGGCAAGAAGAAAGCCATTTCTTTACAACTGGGGCTGGAAAGAAATGGCTCTGTCCCCTCCTTTCTCCTGGTGCTCTCAGCTACAAGTGTCTTCCTGGGTCTCCCCCAACCCTCTTCCTGCCAGCACTCCAGGCAGAAGGGCTGGCCTGGGGCCCCCACAGCAGCCGAGAGATTTTAGCACAGAGTTCTGCTTTTGGTATTATTTCTACACACTGGTACCCATCAGCCACGTAGGCTCTGCCGGGCAGTTTTTGGGCTCTGAAAAACTTCATTCACCTCCTCTGGAAAGCCCTGCAGTTTCTTCCACAACAATCAACACAGGGTACCATGGCTTTGTCTCGGATCTGCCCCACAGACGACATGTGTAATTGAGCGTGTCACCCATCCTTGATCTCCAGCGCCTGACCCAAGGGCTTGGCACACCAGCAGCATGCAGGTGGGTAAAGGTTCACAAGCTGTGTGTTCTTCATCCTTAGCATGGCTCAGGCCCTGAATTGGGTACCAGGCACTGAAGGAGGTGAGGAGCTTTGCCCTTGTACCATAAGGAATGATCCTTGAATCAAGAGCAAACCAGCCAGTAGGGGCTTAGAGGTTGATGTAACTGAGATATCTGAGTTGAAAGCTTCAGGTGTGGCTCAGTCCAGGGCCTCTGGCTGCCTTGGCTCCATCATGGGTCTCCCTCACAGCAGAGAAGTTCAAAAGATAGTTGGACCAGCTCAGCCGCCATGCTGAAGAACAGCCCCCGTGTTTCCACAGCTCGGCAAGGTAAAGGTTCTGTATCCACCCAGTCCACAGGCCCTGGAGGCAGAGTAAATGCTTCAGCCACTCTGGAGGATCAGAGCTCTGAGAGAACAAAGACTGTCAGTCGCTCGCACTGCATGCAGCGTGGATCTGGGCACAGATAGCCTACATCTCCTTTACTGACAATCCATACATCATCTACAACCAAGCTGCCAAGATAAACCCGAGAGGCCACCTGGATTTGGCCCTGCCTGAGGCTTATGCAAAGGGCTTTCATATAGCTGTAGCTCTGTGGGGGCATCCACAGTGATCAATAAGACCCAGAGGAAGTGACTGGCTGAGACCCGTAGCTCCCCCTCCCCTACACCCCCCTCCCCAATATGCAGGACTAAGTTTCCCAGTGTCCGCAGGAGACAAAGGACAAGCAGAGGCAACTGTAGATTCAGCCTCAGCTTCGTCTCCACTTCTTCATTTAGTTTGTCCTGTTAGAGAGGCAGATCCTCATTCCCTCCATACCTGGGGAAGAGCTTGCAGTTACCGAGATCCTTAATGTTGCTACTATTCAGGTTTGCTAATAAGACAGTCTGTATCTGTATATATACATAATAATACAGTTAGAGAGAGAGAAAGGGAAGGATATAGCAGGGCTCAGGGGATCATACAACTGATGTGCTCGGGTGTGGTTTGACCCAGCATATTCACACACACACAAGAATCTAATATAAAGGATACATGTTACCTCCTGGACTCACTTTACAGATAGGAAATGGCATCCCAGAGAGGATGTCTGTTTGTTCAGATGGGCCTAAAATACTTTAACACAGGTAATTTAACACAGAGAAACCTATTTCCTCACAGTTCTGGGGACTAGTCATGTAAGATCAAGGTTGCTCAGTGTCTGGCAAGGGCCTAGTGTCCACTGCTGAAATGGCGCCTGGTGGCTGTTCCCCCAGAGAAGACAGACCCATTGGCATCTCCATTTGGCAGAAGAAATGATAAAGAACTAGCTCCCTCCCCTATACTTTGTACAAGGATGGGATCTGTAGAGGTTAGAAAAGCAAGCTCTGGGTTTAAGCCACTTTCCCTCCCCAGATCTGGGCAGGGGACGGGGACTGGCTCCCCTCTGTCCGTCTTCACACCTGAAAGGGTGTGGACATGCAGTAGCAGTGACTCAGAGATGTTGGTGTGGCCCAGGACAACTCAGCGGTGTCAGTGGCCTCTCTCCTCCAGGCACCCACCCCGAGGCTGGAGCAGCCCAGCCTTTACCCTCATCCTCTGAGAAGTACAACCTTGGCCTATGAACACTCTCCCCAGTGGGAATGCCAGCTCAGCAGCAAGCAGACAGAAGGTCCCACTGAGGGCCTTGGGGAAGTGCCCCCCAAGACCTACCAGAGCTATCCAAGCTCCAGCCACGCAAGCCACACCCTCCAACACAAGAGCAAAGGAAACAACCATCCCTCTGTCCAGGGCCAGCCTAGGCAGGAGCTGGCTAATGGAACCCATCTCGAAGCATGAGCTGGCCCCTGAAACCTGGGAAATAGTTGTGGTACCCTGTACCTGCCTCCACCACAGCTCCTTTATCCACTGGCACAGCACTTAGCCTAGAAATGTGGGGTGCTGGGTCCAGAGTCCACCCAACAGGCTCTGCTCTAATGAGTGACAAGGCAAAAAGACCTGATTTATTTTTACTTTTCAAGATTGCTCCCACCAAAATGAAGGCTGCTCTTTAACCAGAGGCCACTAAAAATAAATATTTAAACACCACGTTGCTGCAGCTGGCCACACCCGCCACCTCAGATGCACGCCTTCACCCTCAGCTGGCCCCGACGGTGACACTCTCGCACCTTTGGCAACCCCAACATTAGAAGGGCTGGGCCTTGGCCCCCTCAGAGGACAAACAAACCCTGATGGACATGGGTACCCTTGTTCCCAGGGTCTTGAGAAAAATACCAAGCGGATAGAAAGGAGACCAAGGAAGACATCACTTCTGCAAAAATAATCGCCCCTGGGGATAGTGTGGTAGACCTGCAAGAAGAGCTCTGCTGCTGTGGCTTTGGCTTGCTCAAGCTGTGCAGGCCCTCCTAAAGCACCAACAGCAGTAATCCTCACGGCTGAAGGCAGAGGACACCCACAGGCATCTGTGCTTCTGCTGGGATGGAAGCCTGGGTGGGAGAGAGTCCCTACCTGACATACTCTGTAACTTCCAAACGCAGCTTCTATCATCGAAGACCTGGCAGTGGAGAGATTGAAGGTCTCGCTTCTCAGAGCCTGAGAGATGAACAGCGGGCAGAAGGGAAAGAAACAGGAAAGGATGGGAGAGAAAGACAGTGGTGGGAGGAGAAGAATCAGGAAGAATAATTGCAGACAGGGAGAAGGGGGATTTAGGACAACAGCTGAGCTGGCCCCTGCAGAATGGACTCCCTCACCATGTGTCAAGGGAGCTTCCAGCTACCAAACCCACTCCCCTCCCCACCCGGAGTGATCACAGGAGAATTGCCAAAGACTTTCTGGTAAGTGGCTCTCAGATGGAGCAGGACCCAGAGTCTCGCAGATCTTCCAGGTGGAATTGAAGTCAATTCTACCCTCCAGGCTCCTGTCACCTTGCGGGACCTGTAGAGTCAGCCTTGACTATACTACGAAGGTATTAATCTTTCAGCTGTGCTGTGTGGCTTAGAATGTTATCTACTTGTTAGCCTTTGTGATGGTTGATCGTGACTGACAGACAACTCACTCGATAGGATCTGGAATCAACTAGGACCCTCTGGGTGGCTCTGTGAAGGCATTTCTAGGAAGAATTAACTGGATGAAAAGACTCTCCCCCCCCCCGAATTGGTGGCACTGCTCAGTGGTATTTTAGCGATTACAAAGTCAGAACAAGCAGGGCTACTTTTGCCTGCCCACTTTCTTTCTTGCTTGTGTGTGCATTTACTCCGTTTCTGCCTCTGCTGCCGCCACTCTTCATTGACATCAGAACCCCCACGCTTTCCAGCATGGACTGAGAGGTTGGGTGTCGCTCCAGGCATTCAGCAATAGTTGGGGGCTGCTGAAACATCCAGCTTTGTGGACTGAGAAGCTATGGGTTCTCAGCAGGAAAACAGCCATTGCGGGATTATCCAGAGCCTATTGTGTAAGTTAACGTCATAAATCCTCTTTATTGGGGTTTTCCCTCCACAGAACCCTGACTAATACAACTCTCCATGCCAAACATGCATGTTAGCACCAGTAACGTTGCTTTACCAGTCTCCTACTGTTTTAAAAACATACTTACATTAGCTTTCTGTTGCTGTGAGGAGATAGCTGAGAGATAGCTAAGCAGATACAGGTGCTTGTTACCAAGCCTGGTGAGCTTAGTTCAACCCTCAGGAGGCACATGGTGGAAGCAGAGAACCAACTCCTGCAGGTTCTCCTCTGACTTCCACACATGCACCATATCATTGGCACCCCCACCATACACACTATATAAATAAATGTAATTTGTAATTTAAAAAAAAAAAACAGAGGGAAAGATTCCTTTAGGCTCACACTTGGATAAGTTTTGGATTGTGACCATTGGTCCTGTTGCTAAGGGCCCATGGTAGCTAGCACACTCCATGTCAGGAACATGCAGGGTAGAGAGTTTACTCATATCACAGTAGCCAGAAAGCAGAAGAGGAAGAACCATCCCCCTAGCAGTGACCTCACTTCCTCTACTTCACCTCTCAAGGGTTCCGCTACCCCCTCGAAGTGTCATAAGCCAGCAGCTAGCCCTGTAGCATGGGGATCTCACAAAGTTGTGCCTGTGCCTGAAGTGCAACTATGCTTCTATGAGCACCGTGGCTTGGAGCACGTTTCCTATGGAGTTCCGAGCAGCTCCTGGCCAAGTCCTATACTCTCAGCATTGACCTCTTAGGTCCCACTAGAACCCGAGGTTCTGTACATCTGAGAGCTAACCTGTTGCAGCCTATGGCTAGGTCTGAGCAGCCTGAGGGGAAAGGTTGCCAGCAAGTGCATAGCTGAGGTTACTAAGGGGTTCTTGGGGTGAAAACTGGCTGATGTTACTGAGGCTGCATTCACTTTAGGCAGAAGTGGGTAGTCCTGTGACACTCAGGGGTATGTGGTGTTCCAGAGACCCCTAACCCAGATGTCACTACTGCAGGCAATTCTTATTCTGTCCCCTCCATATCTAGAGATGTCGTGAGCAGACTGGAGTGATGGAAAGTAGGTCACCTCAGTATTCTAATTTCTATGAAAAATGACATATGCCAAAGCACATAAGCCCTTTTCACAAACCTTGCTCCTTAATGTAAAACTATTGGTTGAATAAAGATGTCTATAGCCTAGAGCTGGGCAGAAGAGCAGTAGGCAGGGTTTTGGTTTCAGGGTTAGGGGTTGGAAGCAGAGACCATGAGAACAGAGAGAGAAGGTGGAGAGAGAAGAAGCCATGGGGTAGGTGAGTCATGAAAACATGGCCATGAAGGTTGGCCAATTGGAGTAAGAGCAGCCCAGGCAGAGCATGACAAGTTATGACTCAGAGTTCTTGATAAGGAAGTAGACACTAATAGCTAATTGGATAGATATCGGCGCAGTTCTAATGCTTTAAAGACTTATCATAAATATAAAGAGAACTAAATGATCCAAGGCAGGGTAGAAACTTGCAATTAGTATTAAATATTTACCACAGCAGAGATGAGCCTTCAGGCACACCTGTGAGGGGTTATTTGTATGAGGCTACTGTCCTGGTTTCATTTTTTGGTGCTGTGACAAAAACACCCTGACAAAGATTATCTTCAAGAAAGAAAGATTTTAGCACAAAATCCCGTTATAATCTCTCATCACAGGCAGGTCAGGGCAGCAACCTACAACGGTTAGTCAGTTCATATTCACAGTCAAGAGTCAGCTGCTGGGCATGCCTTGATTGGGCCGAGGTGGGAAGACAGATCCTAAAGCAAGGTGACCCCATGCCCTGGGGTTGGGTCCTAGACTGTAAGAAAAGGAGAAAGCCGAGTGTGCTGAGCATGAACAATCACTGGTCTCTGCTTCGGCGACTGCAGACTCATCGTGACTAGATGCTGCCGGGACAAGAAGCGCCCACATGATGGCCTTTCTCCTTTAGGTGGCTTTCGTCAGAGCCAGAGCGTTTGATCAGGAATCAGGATCTATGCCTTAGTCCCTCAGTTCATTCAGGTCACAGTTACTATTGCATCCACTTGAAACTCTTACTATATAACCATGTATGATTCTCTAGAAAAATCATCTCATTCTTAGGAAATATACACTGATATGTTAAAATTGTAATGACCTAAGATAACAACGGGCTGGAGAGATGGCTCAGAGGTTAAAAGTACTTGCTGTTTTTGCAGAAGGTCTAGGTTAAACTTCTAGCACCCACACAATGACTCACAACAGCCTATAAATAGCCATAGTTCCAAAGACTCTAACGTGCTCTTCTGGCCTATTCTGAATCCTGCGTGCACATGATGCACATAAACTTATACACACAAACACACATACACATAAGTAAGTAAATGAATCTTTAAAAACAAACAAACAAACAGACAAACAAACAAACAAACAAACCTCTTTTGTCAGGCATGATTGGCACATGCTTAATCCCAGCACTCAGGAGATAGAGGAAAGTTGATCTCCAAGACTTCAAGGCTAGCCTAGTCTACATAGAGTGTTCAAAATAAGCGAAGACTACACAGAGCCAGCTCTGTCCATAGATTAATTAATTAATATGCTCTGCTGCTCCCCTGGATAGTTCAGGATCTTCTGCCCAGAGAATGGTGCTGCCCACAGTGGGCTAAGTTCTCCCACACTGGTTAACACAATTAAGACAAATCTCAACAGCCATGCCCATGAGCCAATCAAATGGAGACAATCTCTCAGTGAGACTCTCCTCCAGATTGTAGGTTGTGTTACTTCGACAATGAAGGCTAACCATCAGAGTTGGCTTGCACAGAATCATGCACACGAATCTTCACAGTTGTGTCATTCATAGTAGGCAAAGACAGCAGTAATCCAAATGCCTGTTAGCAGAAGAATGGCTAAACCCCTACAGTGGAATATCACGGAAGCATAAGAGAAAATTCTGACGTGCTGCAGTGTGGATGAATCTGGGGAACATGACATCAGCTGAAAGAGGTCAGACACCAACAATCACATAGACTCTGACTTCATGGATCTCAAACACCAGAGAAGACAAACATGGAGGCAAAGGTTAGTGTTTGTCTTGAAGAGATGTGTGTGAGAGGAGGAGCAACTGCTGATCAGATGAAATTTATTTTTTTCAAGTAATAAAAATGTTCCAGAACTAGACAATGGCGATGTTTGTGCAATCTTGTACACGGATTAAAAAAAAACACTGGATCTTGCAACGATAACATTGTGGGAATATGAATTCACCAGAAAGCCAAAAGCTATATAAAAGACAGAGCTTGGGCAACTGCTGTGTTTCCTGTAATATTTAATTCCCTTGATTTACTCTTTAGTTTTAAGTTTAAAAGAATGTGTTTCAGTTGGGTAACAGTATTTTAAAACAACACGATCGTTTTTTAAAGACATTGTTCCAATTTAGTGGAATATTTCTCACTTGGATTAAAATGTGCAAACCCTGCAGTTTGTACTCCTGAATCCTCTTAAATTTGAACCCAAAGAAGAGTGTCAGCGGTCTCACAGAAGGATTGAGCTGAAGTGACTCACTGGTTCTGCATTCCTTTCAAGCCCACTGTTGAAATGCAGGAAAGAACACATACATCCCCATAGCTGGGGCTGATCATGTCCCAAGTCCTCTCCGAATGCTCACAGCTGGCATTGAGAAGGCACATCTCTGGACTAGCTATATACGCAACAATTCTCCAAATTAAAGTTCATGTAGGAAAAAGCAAATTAATTCCAGGATGAGAAATAAATGCCTGTTGCTTTGTGGCCTGTAACTCACAGTAGCTCCAGCCATTGTTAAGAACTTAGACCAATGAAACGTTCTCTGGGAGGAGTCTGTGGTCCCGCCTGGTAATCAAAAGCAGTAGTCCAGCTTGGTCAGCTTCTTGAAAGCAGAAAAAATAAAAAGGGCGTGGGATAAGAAAGAAGCACCTCCCCTTAGGGTCTAGTTCACCCTCTGGTCTAGTTTGTGGCTCTCTGGGGGGTCAAGAAACTTTGAAGCAACCGATAAAACTGAAACTGCTTACGCTGATAATATGTGCTTCCTTTTTTGTTTTGTTTTACTTTTGTTTTCCAAGACAGGGTTTCTCTGTGTAGCCCTGGCTGTCCTGGAACTCACTCTGTAGACCAGGCTGGCCTCGAACTCAGAAATCCGCCTGCCTCTGCCTCCCAAGTACTGGGATTAAAGGTGTGGGCCACCACTGCCCAGCTTAATATATGCTTTCTTAAAGACATCTCAGCCAGGATGTGAAAAATAACAAATGAAAGATTTTGCTTAGGGCTAAAATGCTTGAGACCTTGCGTTTAACCATCTCAGCACACCTATCTCAGCCTTAAACACAAACAACAGGCTTCAAACTGCACATGCGCACATGCGCACACGCACGTGTTGTGTGTGTGTGTGTGTGTGTGTGTGTGTGTAGTACACACACAGAACTAAAGACAAACTTGGCATTTGTATTACACATAGGTGTCTGCATGTGGAGACAAGGGCCAGCCTCTGATGGTGTTCCTCAGGAGCCATCTACCTGGTTTTCTGAGACAGTCTCTCACTGAGAACTGAGGCTCATGAGTGAGAGCTACTAGCTTACTCAGAAAGGAAGCTAGCCAGCCGGTCAGTGGGCACCAGGGGCCTGCCAGTCTTTCTTGGATGATGAGCACATACCACTATACCTGTTTTTTTATGTCAGTGCTGGGGATGAAACTGAAGTTCTCATGCTGAGAGTTTATCGCGCTACCAACTGAGCCACCTGTCCAGTCCTCTTTATTTCTTACATTTCAAATTTGGCTTAATCTTTCAACCTTGGTATAAATTACATCTTTGAACAATGTAACACAGAAAAAAGCCGGGCGGTGGTGGCCGAGCACACCTTTAATCTCAGCACTTGGGAGGCAGAGGCAGGCGGATCTCTGAGTTCGAGGCCAGCCTGGTCTACAAAGTGAGTTCCAGGACAGCCAGGGCTACGCAGAGAAACCCTGTCTCGAAAAACCGAAAAAAACAACAACAAACAAACAAACAAAAACCGATGTAACGCAGAGAACCACAGGATCATATACAGTCATTGTGAAGATACCTACATGTAGCCCTCACTCTTAGGAAGCCATCAGCCATATCTTAGGGCTTTCACCGACCTTAAATGTCACCCCCCCCCCTCTACCCATGCTTAAACCTGAGTTGTGCACTATCTGTTATCTTTACTTAATGAACTCACTAACTGCCCCACTCTTACTCCTTCAGAAGCTCTTTTCTGCAGAGTAGTCAAGGACCCGGCTTTGCCTGAGTGAGGGTCTCTAGAGAGGATATTGTGTGGCTCAAGCTGCTTACAGCAACACTGGGCTGCACCTGCTGGCCACCATTGTCCACACAGTACATGCTGCACTCCGAACTGCCTTAACCCAGGTAGATGCCTCCCGTGTTCTCTCTCCACAGAGCCTTAGTCTTTCTTCTATCCTACCCCTTCCCACCAGGATGCGAAGTTCATCCAGTTTCACTTTATAAATGACAACAGAAAGCTGAAGACTTTGTCCAAGGACTCCAAGTCCTTGGGCGTTTTGTCCCAGGGCTCAATGACCACTTCAAGGGGCCCCACCCAGACTGACCCTTTTTTAAATGGATGCCCTGGACTGTACCACTGCCCGTAGTTCTGGTTGTCAGACTCACAAAGGCTGTGCCTCACTCCCAGCACTCTGGCCCTCCATAAAGTGCCTGCTTACAGCTTAGAAAGAACCTGGTTGTTCCTTTCAACTTAGAAGCTGGAAGTGACGGCAGGCTCCTCCTCTGGGAAGCATTTCTCTGTGGAGAATAAAACAAAAGAGCAGCACAGCGGTGGTGTATACACAATCCCAGCACTTGGGAGACAGACAGAGACAGGTGGAGCTCTGAGTTCAAAGCCAGCCTAGTCTACAGAGAGTTCCAAGACAGAGAGTTCCAAAGAGAAAGAGAGATGGAGACAGAGAGACAGAGAGAAGGCGAGGGGAGATCCCTAATGGTACCATGTCAGGGCTGCTGCTGGGCCATCTATATGAAAATCTCCTCAGGTCCTGTCTAGGTCACTCCAGCCTCAAAGTGTATTTGCATATGCAAGTTAGGTGACATATGCTAGTGACTCAGATGCAGAGAACCAAGAAAATACACTTCCCTTGGTATATGCATGCACATGTGTACACACACACACACACAATATGCAGCTTGGGCCTTGCGGATCTGAGAAAATAGACTCCCCAAAGGCTCTGAAAGTGGCTCTCTAACTGTCCTGGCATGGGCAGAGAGATACGTCCTTCCGTCCCTTAGGCTGAGACACTGGGCCCTAAGGAGCTGGCAGGTCCACAGGAGTCTCCTTCTTGGGTAAGACAGAAAGAAGCCTGGTGCCAGAGAAGGAGCGACTCTCTACTAGGGTTGATTTCATACTTCTGACAAGTTGTCAGACTTGCAGGAGAGACTGGAACTGGGGTAGCGGCAGGCCAGTGGTGGGCACACCCACTTTTGACCAGGACTACTCAGTTTTTCATACCTCTTGCATAAATCTACTGTCACGACCCCAAAATGGATTTGGAGTAACAAACCGCCCTCCATTCTTTCCCCTAATGTGCCCGCATTAACTGGCCCCACCCCCTCCACCTTTCCATATTACTTGTTTCTTTTAGGGCTCTACGGAGGAAAAGTGGCAGAGCCCGCCCGCCTTCTTAGAGCTCCCAAGACCCAGGCTATGACCCTGACAATTGTGGCCACAGCTTTGTCCTTCTTAATTCAAACAGGTGTCCCTCTCCAGCAAGAGCAGGGGAGCTTAGCCAACCACAAGAGGCAAGTTTGCTAAAGATTTTTCCCAAGTGTCCCAAACTCATTTAATTCTTCTCCCCAGCTGGGTTAGGGGCAGGCCTGAGAACAATGTATATCTGCTTCAAATCCAAAGTGGTTTCCTGTTACAATTTCTATCTCTACGCTTTGGCTTCAGAGCCGGCTGGCTCTACAGTTTCAGTCCCAGAGGACTTTGGGCAGGAAGTGAGGGCCTTACAGTTTCATTGAGAGCGTGACTGGGAGCCAGACCTACTAATCGGATGCTGGGGACAAAACCTGGGAACCCGAGGTTGGGCACTGCTACTTGAGCCTGTTAGCCAGCAGGGCTAAGAGGCCGCCAGATCTGCCTCTCCACACACCCTCTGACCCCTGGAAAAGACCCTGGAGCTCTGCAGAGGAAAAATGACCTCACAGCTCTGCCTGCCAGCAGACACAGCCAAAAAGCAGCAGGGATGAGGGCTGGCTGAGAGGAAGTGCCGGGCCATGGATTTGCAGAATGAGGACATGCTGGGGCTGGCTCAGGCCTGTGAGACTCCGCAATCCCGGCTCCACAGGCGCCGATACCACTGAGCAGAATCCTGAAAACTAATAGACCGCGACAGAACTATCCACACAACAGAAATCACACAGCATTCATCGATATGCTTCCTCTCCATTTCTTTTTCCTTCTGCTGCTGGTCTTCCTCCTCCTCCCCTTCCTTCTTCTCTCCCTCCTCCCCCACCCCCTCTTCTTCCTCTTCCCCTTCCTTCTCTCCCTCTTCCTACTCCTCTTCCTCCTCCTCCTCAAGAGCTGGTTAAGTGTTTGCCAGTATACCACTAGGTCAGATCCAGTTCGTCTCAGAACCCTAGCAGCAAGGGAGGCAGGAAACACAGCTGCTCACTTCCAGACTCTGAAGAAACACGAAACAATGCTAAGCTGCCAAGCCGTCTCTGTGATGCACATTTCTAGGAATGCATCTGACAGTAAAGTCACACGAGTGGCGTGAAGGACCACTGAGGCTGCACAGCACTGTGGGTAATTGTGTGGAATCATCACTTCTTGGCGAGGATAGCTTTTGAGTACATGTCATAGTGTACTAGTGTTAATCCTCTAACCAGGATGAAAGAATGAGCTGGCTCAAGGGGTTTTGAAAATTGTCAATTTTGCATTGCAAAGCAGCTAATTAAGAAAAGGGGAAGCTAATAAGGCCAAGATTCTCAGTTGTATTTAACATGATCCTTAAAATGTCATTTTCTTATTAGCTGAGCCTCGTGGGATTTGAGGCACTGGGAATTTTAGAGGCAGTTTCTGGAGAAGCCAAGCGTACATCACAAGTAACAAGAAATCCATGCAGGACACACTGCATCTGTGGTTGATAATTAGACGACTCTTCATGTCCAACAGAGCTGGGTAGCAGCTCCCGGCAGCCCATGCATCCAGCAGAGGCCACAGTAAGGCTCTAAGAAGCCAGGGCAGAACATCCTTTCGGCGTCTAACCTCCAGGCCCAAGGTGCTAACTAAGGCCATGAGTCACTTTGCCCTACGTGTGGACTATAATCAGACATGGAAATTAGCTGCTGGCCACTGACCTCTGTCCCTCTACCAAAATGCACACGAGGCCCTAACTCTATGTGCCTGGGTTTTGGAGGTAAATTATCTGGGCATGGCAAAGGCTAGTGAGAGCTACTTATGGAGATGGTCTGAAAGACAAGGCAGGGAAGTTAAACCTGGGTGAGCTCAGGAGAGTCGCCTTGTTCCTGTGGGGCTGCAGCTCTATTAATATCATGAGGTGAGGGAAGGGAAGGAGGGATGGAGGGAGAGGGAGAGGAAGAGGAAGAGGGAGGTGATGGGAGAGAGAGAGAGAGAGAGAGAGAGAGAGAGAGAGAGAGACTCAGAGAGAAACCTTACCAGGAAGCAGCCTGATAGCACCGTGACCCTAAGCCTCCAGCTGAGGCACTGGAGGTGGCTGCAGGCTAGGACTCAAGTTCATTGCTGCCTGGGGAGGACCAGTCTGCAGTGAAAAAGGCAATCCACAGGATGGGAAGGCATACTTGCAATTCACACGTCTGAGTGAGGTCCCTGTGCGCGCAGCCTCCTCTTTCCAATTTTTCCTCCTTGCCAAGAGGAGTCTTTCTTCTCCTCTGGGAGGCCCACATTCTGTCTGGAGAATGACCTCGGTTACTTTGTCATCTCCTGTTGGAGGAGAGATCTTTCAAATCTTTTACCCATCCTTGGACCTTCAGGACACTTGTGATGTCCATGGTCAAGTGAGGAAATAGGATCTGAGAGGCACTACCAAGAGATTCCAGCTCTTCTGGAAGCACCCCTCTCTTAATGTCCTACCTAAGAAAAGAGCAAGGGTCAGGATACATATGCATACACAGACAGACAGACAGACAGACAGACACACACACACACACACACACACACACACACACACACACACACACGTGCGCGCGCGTGGGACCTGGACCAACATATGGAGGGACCATCGTGTACCAGCAACCTCAAACCTAGTCACTGTCAATTAGAGAATGCTTGGTCAGTCCCACCTTACCCTTCTAGGCTAAGCCAGCCCTAGGGAACTGAGTAAGGCCATAACCTGCCCTGCCACTGTCTCCAGTGCCATGGAGGGCAGTGGTGGCCAACAGCACTTCTGTCACTTGTGAATGTTCTCCATTTACATCAGAAAAAGTCCCCTTGCTCACCAACCCCCTCTCCTTGACCTCACTCCAACCACACTCCTGACTTAGGCCCTGGGAGACTTGGCAGGACATAAGTGTCACTGTGGCAGGGCCTGCCTACCCTTGTTCAGGCACAAGTATTTTGTCTTGTTTTGAGACAGGTTTTCTCTGTGTAGCGAGCCCTAGGACTCGCTCTGTAGACCAGGCTGACCTCAAACTCTGAGATCTGCCTGCTTCTGCCTCCTGAGTTCTGGGATTAAAGGCGTGCGCCACCAAATCTGGCTGGGCAGTTTTGTAGTGGGTAAGAGGTCCTGTGCACACAGATATGCCCTGGAGAAGCCAGGAAAGTTAATCATAAAGGCTTACCTCTTCAAAGGAAAGAGATGTTTGCCTGTCTTCCAACCTGGTGATTTTTGTTACCTGTAGGGCCAGGCTTGACCTCGGAATACTAGGCTTGCTTATTTGAGACCTTTCCCCCTAAACCGTGAGAACTGCATCTCAGTCCGACATGAGCGACATCACTTGTACTTTAGAGCAGCCTAAGGGCCAGGTCAATCCTGACTCCCACCGGCATTATGTGTACCTCAGTCATTCTCCATAGTTGCTTATCTTCAGTGTTACTTCTGAGACAACAGAACCCATCTTTATGGAAGAAGCCAGATACTCTTTGTAAAGAACATGGCCAACATAAAAAATAAACCTGGCATCAGACTCCAGAAATCTGGCCCAGCACTGGCACACTAAGTCACAGGGAACCCTCCCCCCCCCACCCCCCACCCCCGCACAGTTTGAGTGTGTTGGCTAATTGAACTCACTTCAACGGTTGCTTCTAATCTCCAGCTACCAGCACTAGAACTCCGAGGAACATCCATATGCAAACTCTCATGTGGACGTACACGCTTGTCATTTCTCTTGGCTGAACTACTAAGAGTTGGGTTACAGGCCGTATGGTAGAGATATGTTCAACTTCACAGGAACAGCCCAAATAGTCATTCAGTCTATCCTCAAACTCATGGTCATCGTCAGGCCCCCAAGATCTAGGGTTACAGGCATATGTCACTATGCCTCGCTCCAAAACATTTTCTAAAACAGTTATACCGTTTCACATTCCCCTGCATCATACGGAAGAGGTTCCACCTCTCCTATGTCCTCACCTGCCACTTAGCACCTCAGCCTTTGAGTGGTTGCTCTCCCCATGGGTGTGTGCCTGTGGCACCTTCTCACCGACTTGACATGAATTTCCCTAATGATTCGTGACACTGAGCTTCCGTGAACAAACCGGTGGCCATCTGGCTCTCTGCTTTATCTCTTTAGACCTTTGCCCCTCCCCCTCCCCCCGGCAGGCTTGTATGACCTCACAGGGACAGCTTGCGGCTGTAACTTGGTTCTGAACCCGGACAGGTCTTGAAGAGCTGCCTTATTCAGCGTGGGACACTCAGTTCTCAGCTGCTAGTGTCCTAATTGACTACTCAAATGATGGCACCAATGAAAGAGTACCAGGGCAGCCACAGGGAGCCTTTGCCTTGGGCTGCATGCAGCCCTGGCCCCACCTTGCCTTTCTGGAAGACAACCCCATAGGCACCCTGGGAGAGAAGACATCTGACCACATAGTTTCCCGAGGGGTAAAATAACAGTGTCTACTGGGATAGAGTAGTTGTTCTTTTTTAATTTAAAACTTCATTATGTTTTAAAAGAGTCTGTGCGAATTTCATACATGTATACAATGAAACATGATCCTATCTACCCACCATTTTGCCCTCTGGTCCCCTACGTTCCCCTTAACACACATCCTCTTCTAATTTTGTGTCTCCTTCCTTAATTGTTTTTTTGTTTTTGTTTGGTTTGGTTTGCTTTTTTGAGACAAAGTTTCTTTGTGTAGCCTCGGCTATCCTGGTCACTCTGTAGACCAGGCTGGCCTTGAACTCAGAAATCTGCCTGCCTCTGCCTCCCAAGTGTTGGGATTAAAGGCATGCACCACCACGCCCGGTTTCTGTGTTGTTTTTATAACCCACTAAGTCCAATTATTGCTGCCCATATGTACATAGGTGGGGGGCACCCACAAGAACATGGGAAACCTATCCCGGTGGCCACACCCTGAGAGCAGAATGATTCTCCCTCCCCAGAAGCTGTCAGCTGCCAATAGCTTCTCAGTAAGGGAGGAGTCTGGAGAGCACCTACCCCGTCTATGCCTGAGTTCTGGCTGGCATGATCTCACGCTGGTAACCACAGCTGCTGTGGGTGTAATAGCCACGCTTTGTCTGGAAGATGGCATCCTAATCACCTCTCCATATGTTCCAGCTCTTGCAGCCTTTCTGCCCCCTCTTCCTTGATGTCCTAGTCAGGGTTAGCACTGCTGTGATGACCATAACCAAAGCAATTCAGGAAGGAAAGGGATTGTTTCAATTATGCTTCCTCATCACTGTTCATCATTGAAGGAAGTCAGGACAGGAACTCAAGCAGGGCAGGAACCTGGAGGCAGGAACTGACACAGAGGCCATGGAGGGGTGCTGCTGACTGGCTTGCTCCTCGTGGATTGGTCAGCCACCTTTCTGATAGAACCCAGGACCACCAGCCCAGGGATGGCCCCACCCACCACTAATTAAGAAAATGCTCTACAGGCTCTCATACAGGCTGATCTTTCAGAAGCATTTTCTTAACTGAGTTTCCCTCCTCTCAGATGACGCCAGTTAGTGTAAGTTGACTTAAAACTACCCAGGACAAGTCTATGTGTATGAACATAAATACTTAAGGAATTTGACATCATGACCATTTATCAAAATAACAGTATTAGGTTCTGTCCTAGGTCCTAGGACCTCACCAGCTATGTGCTTTTTGTTGGGATTATCGTAGCAGGCATGAAAGTGTTTCCTGTAGAGCAGGCCTGAAATCCAGTCAGAAAGCAATTAGCTACCCACACCACCATTGGACCAGTGAGTATATCTCTCATTTGTGTAAATACGGATAAAATATACAAATCAGCCACCCTCCTGGGCAAACAGCAAGCTCTCAGTGTCGTCTATAATCCTTGCTACAACCCAGCCATTGAGAAGCTGGTGAACAGACTTTCTAGTCCGGATCCTGGTGTTAAATCCCAGAACTTAACCAGGCCAAACCTGCAGTGTCACAAGCTCCAGGCCTACCCTTGCTGGGAAACTGAGCACAGCTCCCACCTGCCCCTCAGGGATGCCTGAGGGCTCTTGATCATCCCCAGGTTTCAGCTGTGTGTCTGTCTTCTAGAAGCCTCAAGTGTCATGCATACTACAGACATGTACACACACACACACACACACACACACACATGTGTACTTGAGACTCTGTCCCCATTGAGAGCACCTCATGCCCTCTAGGCAGCTCTCCTAAGAGGTCCCCTCACAATCATCCTACAAATCCCAAGGGCAAGCATTTCCTGAGCACCACCAGAGTCAGTGCAGTGGACTAAACGGCTACTCAAAAGGCCAGGAGTGACATCTAAGTGTCTCAGGGTGGGGGGCAGTAAAGGGTGAGAACCAAGGATCTAGGAAGCCCCACAGGGACAAGACCCCCTCACCGAAGCAGCCCTTCATCAGAAAGAAGAATGGTGGCCAACTGGCTGCCAGGAAGCTCTATCTCAAGAGCAGAAGGGAGCAGGGTAGCAGACCAGCTGAGAGCAAGGCTCCTCCTCTCTATGTACATGCCCACTGAATTACTGCTTCCTATGACTATCCCAGCCCTCCATGGCCCTCTTCTCCACGGGCTTAGCCACCATACACTGTCCTGACTCTTCAATGGGTCTGCTTCTCTCCTGCTTTCCGCCTTGCTGACATTTTTCTATAAATTACCCCAACAGGAAGGACAGACACTCCTCCAAAGCTGCCCTCCAACAGTGATGAATGGATTCTCCACCCTGCTCTCTTCCTTTGCCTGTCTCACAATGGACCCAGTGATTCATCCACATGATGCTTTGTGTTCAGACACAGGTATGACTTACCTTCCAATGTCCCACTTGCCCCAAGACATTCTGAATCACCTTCTAACACAAGAGGTTTCAGGCTCACCTTGAACTGCTGCTGCTCTAAACCCAGAACAAGCCCATGTCGTAAACAGTGCTGGCCCTCTGGGTGAGGCTAAGACTTAGAACCCAGGATGATGTGATCTTTGGTGTTCTCACTGCCAGCTGGTGAAGCCCCTTCATCCAACATAAGGAAGATCTGACATCAGAGAGGGGCTAGGAGTCTGTTATGTCCCACAGGCACTTGGGGCGGAGTGGGGCTAACCTCCAACTCCTGCCCACTTTGCTCAGGCTCTCTGCCCCAGGAGCAGGTCCTAGGCTGGCTCTGCTAGCTGACAGTGCTCTCAGAGTGGCTGCACCAGTGCTCTTTCCATGCACTTAAACTGGCCCTGCAGCCAAAGCCATAAGCCCAAATGGTATGTAACCTCAGCAGTACTGCTGGGAGAGGCCAAACCAAAATTACAGCTATGCCTCTACTTTGACCATCCGTTCCCAAACATGGACATTTAAATCCAGCCTCCTTGAGGATTCAGCTTCATGTGCCCAGGTCCCCAGCAACAGCAGGTGCTGATGTCATGGGCATAAGCCTGAGGTCCTTGGGTCTTGAAAGTACAGGGAGGGACCACCCTGAATAAGGAAAGAGCCTGGAGATCTCTACAGATTGGGGGGAACATTATAAACACACACTACAACCTGGCAGATTTAGCCCACTGCCCACCCACACCTATAGGAAAAAAATACATCATGCCTTGCAGCCTACAGACCCCCAGAGGCTCCTAAGGTTGGCTGCAGAGCCCTTAGCTTTGATGGGGACAGAGGGCCTCTATGCTGAGAAGCACTGAATTTGGAAGGGTTGGTGAGAAGACATGTGTCCCCTTTCTCTTAGGATCCTGAGGTCCCTGAGGTCTGACCAGGTACAGATGGAGACATCATTCTACAATGGAAGCGAGATGTGTGGAGCAAGAACATAAAACCAGCCAAAGGATGAAGTGGTGTGTGTGTGTGTGTGTGTGTGTGTGTGTGTGTGTGCGCGCCTGCATGTACGGGTTTCTGTGTCTGTGGGGATCTGGGTGCATATTAGTGTATGTCTGTGTTTATGTCTGTATGTCTATATATGTCTCTGTGTGTTTCTATGTGTCTATGTATCTATGGATACATGTATGTGTGTATCTGTGTATTTGTCTCTATGTGTGTGTGTTTGCATGTCTACATATGTCTCTGACTCTCTGGGCACATGCATACATCTGTCTGTCTGTCTGTCTTACCTGAGTTAACATCTGCTTTAAGCCTTCACATGAGGATAACTGGCTCATACCAACACTTGACTCTGTGTGCTCTACCTGTCCCCATGGGACTCAGACACCATTTTGGCCAAGAGGCATCTACCATGTTAAGAGAATGCCTGCGTTTCAGAAATAAAAAGATGTCAACTCACTAGATTCTATTTCTGTTTGTGGTAGGATAATACAGCACTCTCCCGCCCCTTACCCAAAGTTTTACTTTCTGAAGTTTCTGTTACATGTGGTTAACCTCAGTCTGAAAATAGAAATGGAAGCTTCCAGAAATAATTCACAAGCTTTAAATTGCATGCCATGCCCAACATGAAGAGATTGCATCCCTTTGTGTAGGTCAGGGTATCCACACTGCATATGTTACCCACCAGTTAGCCACTTAGTAGCCATGTTATCAGATGAACTGCTGTAGTATGCTGGTGCTTATGTTTAAGGGTCCTTTGCTTAATGGTGGCTCCAAACGACAAGAACAGCAATGCTAGCAATTTAGAGTTAATTATTATAATTGTATACTGGTTATCAATCTTCCATACCTCCTAATTCATGTAGTATCTTTATCATAGGGTCTATATGCAAAGAAAAGTGCATGTGATGTAGATAAAGTATTCAACACTGGATGTAGTTCTGTATGTATATTGCTCCCTAAAACATGTCCTTCATAAGTCAGAAGAGCCTACTAACTACATGCTTTGTTTTCTGCCTAGAGCATTTATCCCCCTTTACTTCATGCGACCCTGTCATTAAGCCACTCAGGTAGGCAGTTAGTTTAGACTCTCTGTCCTCAGGCTGGGGCAACACGACAGAGAACAGAGCATGCACTTGTACATAGATTTTTCCAGAGGCTACCGAGAGACTGAAAACTACATCAAGAATGGAGAGTTAACTGCAAGAGCCTGGCTCCTCAGAGTTAAAAATTCTTGGCTTTATGTTTGAGTTTTCAGTTGCGTGCATCTCAGAAGATAGTTTAGACCACAAACAGTAAGCTAGGAAAAAAGTATGTCTGAAAGCCAGTACCTCACTCGGGGAGAGAGTTTGTCTGCAGAGGTTAGCTTGGAAATGAGAGAGGTAGATGGCTCAGAACCTGGCCCTGGGCTCTCAGTTCCAACCCAGGCTGTACGCTTAAGGAGAATGCAAGAAGCCCTGGAAGTCCGATTTCACTACAACTGCTCACTGGTGCTCGGGAAATAGTTCCACTTAAACATGAAGCTGAGGCTGAGTCAAGCTGTCCCGCCATCATCCCAGGAGCTGCCCTGCCTGGTCCTCATGTATGGACATGTGATCTAGCACATGACAAGCAAGGTGCAAGGTTCAGAAAGGGGAAAGGGGGCGAAGGAGGACATGCCTTAAGGATGTTTTCCACTAGCTGGCTCAATGCTCTGCTTTCTTCCTGTTTGGCCAAATGAAATTTCATGGAAACGTGTGATCTCCAGAGAAGCTGAGGCCTGGGGTCTTTATTTTAGGAGGCCAGGTGCCCAGCTGAAAGTCATGAGTCTTGAGATACACTGAACAGATATGTGGTAGGTAACCAGCAATCTCACCAAGATACATCAAGACACAAGATGCCCTAAACCTAACCCTCAAGGTGTCTGCCCAGTACAGAGCATGGGAGACTCCACATAACTGTGCTCACACATGCCACTGATGTGCGATACTCCTGTCCAACTCCTGCGTGGGTTCTCCAGATTGGGAGACTGAGATCTCACTGTCTTGGGACTGACTCCTCTTTGGATGGAGCTATTTTACAAATAAGAGCTAGCCAGGTCCATCAAGGTTATAAAGTCCAATATGGCAGCCATTCCTCATCTTCCAGTTCTGAAATGTAAGGTTAAATTAATCCAAACCATATTAGCCATAGCTTCAAGCATTCAATAGCCACATGGGGCAGATGGCTACTGTACTGAACAGGACAGACATAGAAAATTCCATTGCAGAAAGTTCTATTAGTTGCTTCATTAATGCATAGATAGTTCAGTGATAGGTGAATGGATAGATAAGTGGGTACGTAACTGGAAACATTGGTACATGGATAAGGTGGGTGGGTAGATAGATAGACAGGTGAGCGAATGGGTATGTGGATAGATGGGTAGATATCTAAGTGAGTGAATGACATAAGAAATCAGAATTCAATGGCTGTAGCTGGGGAATATATGGCAGAGGATTTTACCTATTACTTGTAGGCTTATATTTTTCAAAAATCTACTTTAATAAATGTACTTAAATGCTTTAACCTCCCTTCCAGCCCACCAGTGGTAGCAGAAAGGAAAGGTTAATAGGGCAAAGGTGGAACTCTTTAGAAATAGTTCTTTGGGGAGAATCCAATCTGTGTTGTAAGGATATCAGCGGTAGCTCAATCCACTCACAAACACCATTTATAAATCAGCAATGGGCACTTTGATCCAGAAGAAACCACGAGGCTTTGTCAAGCAGCAAGAGGTCACTGGAACACCACCAGAAGTTCTTTGGTGCATTTCTCTTTAGAGCGTCATGACAAACTATGATCAGCAAAAAGTAGCAAGGTGAACCAATACCACACAGCACTGTCAGCAAAGACTAGTGTCACCAGACCGTATGGTGACCAGCAAAGAGTAGCAAGGCGAACCAATACCACACAGCATCATCCACTGTCTGTGGGGCTATATTTATATCCTTTCCAAACAACATGTGTTCTCTCAAGCAACCGCTCTAGCAAAATATCACGTGCCTTTTTTCCAGGCAGCTTCCAGAAAAGCTACCACGTGCCTGTTCTCAGCAAAACATCCTCCCATGCATCTGCTTTAGTAAAAAAAAAAAAACCTCTCATAAGACAGTTTCCAGAAAAATATCACATGACAACTGAATCTCCAAAGAAACCAGAAGTTTCTATTACTAACATGGCTCTCACCAACACAGCTCCATACCCTGGCTCCACCTCTGCTAGCTAATCAATGTGTTAGCTACTCTGCCTGATCCTGAAGCCTAGCAATGGATCCAAATGCCAGCCAAGCCATTCATCCCAGTGTGGGAAGAGGGACTGACATGAATATTCATTGAATTTAGGGAAAGAAAGCCTAAACTGTTGGCCTCTGTGATAGATAACTGGAAAAATTGAGGCAAATCTTCTCTCTGCTTTCATTTTCTCTTCCTTCCTCCTGTCTGTCCATGTACCTGATCACCCAATAACTCATTCACTATTCAGTTATCTATCTATCTATCCACAAACCCATCCACCTACCTGCCTATCCACCTGTCCACCCACCTGTCTATTTACCAATGCTTCCATTTAGCTACTCAATTACCTATCCATCTACCCATCACTCATTTATCCATGTGCCCGTGCACCCATCTCCCCATTTACCAATTTATTCATTCATCCATTCACTCATTTACTCACTTACCCCTCTATTCACCCACTCATACACTAGGCTGTCTATCTATGCAGTCATCCATATAATTACCAGCCTATCTAGCTATTCGCTGGCTTCACATACTTGAATATTTAGTTCCAAGTTGGTTGACTGTTTAAGAAGGATTAGAAGGTCTTGCCTTGTTAGAGGAGGTTTGCCACCAGGGGCAGGTTTTGAGGTTTCAAAAAAAATATGCCAGATATAGTCTCTGTCTCTCTTTGCCTCTCAGTGCATCCCCCTCTCTCAAACCACTTGTGGATCATGGTGCAAGCTCTCAGTTACTGCCTCAGCACCATGCCTGTCTGCCTGCTGCCATGCTCCCTGCCATGCTAGTCATGGACTCAGATTCTAGAACTGCAAGCAAGCCTCCAATTAAATACTTTCTTTTATAAGTGTCCTTGATCGTGGTCTCTGGACACAAAAGTAGAAAAGTAACTAAGACAAAAGTTAGTTCCAGGAGTTAGGTATTGCTGTGACAAGCCTGATTGTGCTACATTTTGAGATGTTGGGACTTTGGTTAGGAAAGCAGCTGGGTACTGTGAGAGTTAAAGAGGCATTTGAAGATGCCGCTACTGAGAGCAATTTGAACTGTGGGAGCCTAGCTCAAGAGGTCTCAGAGGGGAATAATATTATCATCTGAGATATGGACCATTCTTGTCATCTTTTGGTAAAGAATGTGCTTGCTTTTTGCCCTTGTCCTTAGAATCTTCCTGAGGCTAAACAGAAGAGTTTGGATTAATGGCATTGGCAGAGGAGATTTCAAGATGATCTAGTATTGACTGTGCCACATAGTTATTAGCGATCACTCCATGCAGAGCTATAATTTTAAAAAGGAGGTGGGGCAAAAAGAAATACAAAATGCAGAATTTGAGGAGAAAAAGAGCAATAGAGAATGTAGTGTTGAAGCCGAGTATGTGTTCAAGGACATGCAGAATTTAAAGACAGACATGATACTAAACAGAATAAAAGAAACGATGACCTCAGGGTCAGACCCCACCCAGCTAATACTGTAACTTGTGAAAGAAAAAGACCTGAGAGATTCCCTCTATCAAAAAGAAAGTTATAAAGTAAAACATATGCAAATAAAATCAAGGTTCCAGCCCAAACAGGCAGAAGCCTTTGGCCACATGGTTCTGACTTTAGTGTCAAGAACACAGGAGTAAAAAAGGGCTGTGGGATCTTCCTCATGATTAAGAAAAGCCGCTGAGGTCAGGTGTATGGCAAGGGAGTCCCTGCATGGAGGCCTGAAGAAGCCGCTGTATAAAGCTATGGAAGTGAAGTCTAGATTGCAATAGAGATCCCATGATGTTGAAGATGCTAGAGCTGCAGAATGTCTGCTGAGGGCTGCAAACAGGAAGTAGAAACAGCCCGGGTTGGGAAAGGGCATTCTGTAGTCAACAAAGCTGGAAGGAATAAGAGATCTGAAGAGCCATCTAAGCCCTTGGACATCAGACATGGAGTTCAGGTTTTGGCGTTTCCCCTGCTTGTTTCAGTCTCACTTGGTCTAGTATTTCCTCACTATGCCCTCTTACTTCCCTTTTATAATAGTAATATATATTCTGCCACTATATACTAAAGTATGTAATTTACTTTTTTATTTTACAGGGAGTTACAGTTAAGAGTTATCCTAGAGTCTCACAAGAGACTATGTTGAGATTGTGAAAGAGTATGGCAACTTGGATTAAATGAATTTTGTATTGTGATATTGCTATAAGCCTTATGGAATGTGGTGATTTGAATGGGAATGCCCCCCCCATGTTCATATGTTTGATGTTTGATACCTAGTTGGTGGACCGTTTAGGAAGGACTAGGAGGTGTGGCCTTCTTAGAGAAGGTATGGAATTGTTGGAGTAGGTGTGGCCTTTTTGTGACACCTGGAGTGGACGTTGAGGTTTCAATAGTCCATTCCAGGCCCAATATCCCTTTCTGCCTCCTGCCTGTGGATAAGATACAAGCTCTCAGGTACTGCTCTAGTGCCATGTCTGCCCCCCTGCTGCCATGCCCCCCAACACATGGCCATGAACTCACTCTCTGAACTGTAAGTCCACAATAAAATGGCTTCTTTTATAATATACCTGTCTTAATTAGGATTTCATTGTTGTGAAGGGACACTGTGTTCACAGCAACTCCTATAAAAGAAAACACTTAACTTGGGACGGCTTACAGGTTCAGAGGTTTAGTCCATTATCTTCACGGTAGAGAGTATGGTGGTGTGCAGACAGACATGGTGATGGAGAAGGAGCTGAAAGTTCTACACCAGGATAGGCAGGCAGCAGAGAGAGAGAGAGAGAGAGAGAGAGAGAGAGAGAGATTGGGTCTGACTTGAGCATATGAAACCCCAGAGTTTACCTCCAGTGACATAACAAGGCCACACCTCCTAATCCCTGTCAAGTAGTGCCACTCCCTAAAGACCAAGCATTCAGCTATATGAGCCTGTGGGGGCTATTCCTATTCAATCCACTATAGCACCTATCTACCTGTTTCCATTTACCCACCCACCAATTTCTACTTGTGTAGTTATTGCCTCTTAATTGAAATATTTCCTTCTAGATGAAGGAGGGAGGCTCATAAGACTCAGGAGAAAATGACATCTCAAGGCTCAAGATATAAATGAAATTTATAAGGTTTGGGAAGTTCCCAAACCTTACAAGAATCACAAGGCACCCCCCCCTAAGGTTACATAAGCAGGAACAATTGCTGGTGAGAGGAGACTGATGGGTGGAGCTTCCTGAAATGTGTGCAAAGGGCTCTAGAGATGTAGTTTTCATGAGTTGTCTGTCACCTGGGCTGGGGTGGCTTTCAGTGACATGGCTGCATTTAGTCTCACATATTTCTATAATAAATTTACTGGTTCACTAAGTAGGAGCTGGTGGAGAAAATTTCTTTGGTTAGTCACTGATGCCCTATCTGGGATGAACAGATATTTGTTTATGTCTCCTCAGGAAAAATAGCAGAATAACTGGTGTCTGTCTTGGTGGGGATTCTATCTCTGAGATAAAACGCCATGACTTAAAGCAACTTGAAAAAGAAAAGATTTCTTTATACTTTACAGCTTGTAGTCCAATGTCCATGGAAGTCAGAGCAGGAACTCAAGGCGGGAACCTGGAGGCAGGAACTGATGTTGAGGCCATGGGAGAATGTTGCTTGCAGGCTTGCTTCAGCCTTACTCAGCTTGCTCTTTTGATATATCCCAGGACCAAGCAGGGCACTAACTCAAGTGGGCTTCCACATCAATCACCAATTAAGCAAATGTACTACAGATTTGCCTAATGGCAAATGTTAAGAAGTCATCTTCTCAATTGAGAGTCCCTCTTCCCAAATAACTCTAGGTTGGATCAAGTTGACATAAGAGTAACCAGGACATTTCTCAAACATGGGCCAACATAGACAATGAGTTAGGGAGGAATTGTTACATATTCACTTCGAATGGGGATGAGACATGCAACTGTGGCTGATCTATGTAGGGTGGAGTGTCTGCTGGGAGTGGGAGCTATGTTCCATTTACCTATCTATCCACCCATCATCCATTTATCTGTGTACTCTATTCACCTTCCCACCTCTCCACCCATCCTTCTATCCATTTGCCCATTCATCCATTCACTATCTACCCATTTATATGCCCTTCTATCCATCCCAATATCTACCTAGTATCCATCCATCTACCTATTCACTCAACCACTTGGCCCCTCCGCCTTTCTGATTTCTGGACACTACAGGTAAAACATGAAACGAGCCATAGTCACTCACTTTAATATGAAAGTAATTAGCAAAGCCACACTTGGTAGTGTGGCATAAATATCCTGACAGATGTGGCTTGAATACCCTGGAGACAGTAACATCTTCCTCTAAGACTATTTCCTTGGGTGTGCTGAGGCTGGGGGAGTTTCCAGAACAGTCTCTCCTCAACTGAAAGGCTATTCTACATGTCAATAATTTCTGAAAATATCCCCTTCGATATACAGGGTAGCTTTTTAACAGACCTAGACAATTCCTCAGCAAAGACCAACCCTCCCAACTCTCAGTCCAAATGCTGGGACTGTTCTCGAACTACCAGAAGGAGGCTGTGGTGGCCAAGAGACATCCACTCAGGACTTGCTCTGATCAGACCATTCTGGCAATGTGTAGCCCAGGCCAGTGACTCACTCTGGGGATCCGGGTCTCAGGCTGTCAAGGTTCCACCCTACAACAAGAACAAACCCAGGCATCCCCAAAACATGCGCTCACCTGCACAGGAGCTTAAAGACATCACTCTAGCTTTATCTTCCCTTGAGAGGAGAGGGAAGGAGCCGTGGCCTCGTCAAAGGCTCATCTGTAGGTGCCTCATGTATAAAATGTGCAAATATTGGCTTGCAGGGTTAACAAGGATGTAAATGACTGGGCAGCAGAGTTGGCATACAGCTAGTGCCTGGTAAATATTACAAGTGGAGTTAGAATGTGAGAAGGGTTTCTTTCCACTCTGATTTTTAGGCTAGGATGTGAGGTGCACGGGATCATTTCTAAAATCTGATAGGCCTGAAAGGAGCCATCTTGAACCCAGGCTCCAGCTTGTACTGAGGGAGAGGACTGTGAGGGAAGCACACTATAAAACAAGCCACCTTTGACCTGGCAGGAAGATTAGCTTCCCCTACAGTTCACCTGCTCTTCAGAGAGTCTTCATGACACACCCCGACACACCAGATAACCTGGAGGCCTAAGATCTCCAAGGAACTGCCTTTCACCATCAGATGATTGGCCATAGAGATTGATTCCGCTGATGGTAGGCCGGGCCCAAGCACACCCGAGGGTGAGCTGGTTGGCTGCATTTCACAGCTGGTTATTTTAAAGTTTTAAAACTAGATCAGTTCACAGTAAACACAGCTTGAGAGCTGAGTGGGCCATCATGGGGTTTGCACATTCATTTTTGCCCTATGAAAACACACCCTGCAGGCAACATCTGCTCAAGAATTCAGGTAGAAGAAGTCGATGGAGTTTTCAGAGCACCAGGTGCTGGGCTTCATTTGTGAGAGACTGTGCAGTCGTTCAAGCAGTTCTGCCGGGGGTGATTGCTCTTCCTGTTGCTAGGCAGCAAACTTACAGGCATAGCCTGATACTGAGGTTGGGGAGCAGATAAGGAAATGGACAAAGTGACCGTCTGTAGACTGAGAAAATAGCCCAGTGCCATGAGAACAGGGCCTGGGACTAGGAACCATAGCAGAGCATCTATTTGTCCACCTGTGATTTTTACCCAGGAAGGGCAGAGGTCCCGGCCAGCTGTTTGGTGATCATTAGAACATTCTAGCCCTTTTAGCTGCATCTCTCACCTTGGAAAGTCCTGTGTCCCTGGGACAGAACTGAAAAATAACCTTCCTTCCCGGCATCCTTTGCAGATAGGCTCAACCAGTCCCATTCATCTTCACCAGATGGGATAAGGCTTCAGATAACAGAAGTGTCCGAACTTAAGTTAGCCTCCGAGCTCTCAGGGAGCTGGTGCTGGCAGCAGGGCCTTGAGAAGCAAACACAAGCTCCTGGTAGCTCATGCACAGTGGCAGGTGTCCCCTCTGTGTGATTCTGTAGAGCTGAAGTTTGATGTTGGACCTTGAGACTTCTTTCGGAGTCTACTACTCTTACCTTTTCCAAAACTCCATTTAGTAAGCACTTGCTTTGTTTAGTCATCTTGACACACACACCATCCATTTTGACACACACAGTATCCATTGTCCTAACAAAGAACCACTCCTGGTTGGGATAGACATCAGGGCCAGAGGAATGGAAGACCTTCTTGTGTGTGAGCCTTAGGCTGGAAAAGGCTACCTGTGGTCACTCTTAAAAGGTAGGAGGGAGGGAGGGAGGAGAAACCAAACGCATCTTTTATTAATGCATTTCCAAACTAGGTCAGCCGATTCTTAGAGAGACCATCACACTCCCAAATGATCCCAAACTCACCAACAGGAAGCTGTGCGACCGCCAGAAGACCTATACCTCATAGGTGATCACAGAAAATAACACACAAGTGGAACTAGGGGTGTAGCTCAATGCGAGAGCCCTTGCCTACAGAGGTATAGGGCCACACTGAGTTCTATCTGGAGCACAGAGAGAAAGAGAAAGTGGGAAGTGGGTAGGGCTGTGGTGGTGGTGGGGCACCAAAGAACTACCAGAAGGCAGGACCAACTGGATGTAGCCAGCAATGGCTGCCTGGACCCTCCAGGAGCTGAGCAGACTCTGGGAGCTCTGGAGCTGTTTCTTGCTGTCCAGCCTGCAACCACAGGCATGACGCATGCTGCTCTCCTGTCCTCCCGTCCTGCCCTTGTGGAAGCTACCATTTCATTTTTTTACCTCTGACCTAGGGTGTTGGGGCACACAGCTGACCTGTGTGGGTGGGGCCTGCCACATAGCCTGCTCGGGGCAGCAGAATCAGCCTGACCACTTGCCTTGGGAGGCACTGCCATCTCTGCACATGGGAGACCAGGCAAGTGCTGACTCACAAGGGGGTGGACTGTGTGGTAGACTGCCGGCAGCCATCCAGGCCCTCTCCCTTTCATGCTGACGGAAGCCCTGTGGGGAAGGAAGTAAAATGTGCCTGTCTCCAATTCTCATTTCTCAATTAGAAGCCCCATGGCCCTCGCCCAACCAGTGAAATACAGGTGAAAGGCTCTGAGGAGAGACTCTGGTCTAAATACAGGCTCAGAGCTTTGCTGGGAAAAGGACTGCCTTTGTTCCCCTGCCTCCCTCTGCTCCCTCCCTCTTCTTCCTTCCTGGAGAGGCCATGTGATGGTGGTGATGGAGGGGCTGTCCTTTGACTGTGTGACATGAAGGACTGATGGCTGCCAGCCTGAGGCAGCCGGCGAGCTGAGGAGAGTTAAAGAGGGGGAGCGTTGTGAGATGGTGGGGCATAGAGGAAAAGTCAGGGGTGCCTGACTCTCAAAGAATCAAGGTAGGAGGTGCTGAGAGAAAGGCCCATGGCTCCATGGGAACAGAGAGAACACGGAGATGAGAAAGTCCTTTATTGTTATTTTTAAGTTACTATTTCTTTGGGGAGGCTGGTGGATACATTCACACATACTTCAGTGCGTGTGTGGAAGTTAAGAGGGCAGCTCTCAGGACGAGACATCTCTCTCCTTCTACCAGGTGGGCCTGAGGATCAAACTGAGCCCACCGGGCTTGAGAGCAAGCAGCTTTACTCACTGAGCTATCTCGCTGGCCCCAAAGTCCCTATTTTGAATAGGGAAAAACATCCTTGGAGGACCCCGCGGCAAAATGGCGGCCATGTGGCCAGGGAGAGGCTCCTTCAAGGTGGTATCCTGCTACTGCTTCCCAAGGCCTTGACCAATCTTAGCTCCCCCCACCCCACCCCAGGGCTGGACTACACTAAGTTGCAGACCTGGCACAGTCAGATTTCAGCCTTTTTTGTGCCTTTCATGCCCCCCCCATTCTTTCCTTAAATCTGACTAGTAACTTATAAGAGGGAAAGGTGTTCCATGGTGTACTGGCTCTGACACTCAACAGCTCAGCCCTGTTCTTTCCACGGGCCTGGCACGTTAAGGGGATGGCCATTTGCCTGCCACCAACCGAACCAACATGGGAGGAGGCAAAAAAAAAAAAAAAAAAAAAAAAAAACCTTAGTTTGAATGGCCAAGTGATATATTTTCTCTAAAGAAAGTTGCCAGGATCCTCTTTGTAACTTGAGACATGAATCAGAATAAAGAACTCCCTCTGTCCTGCCTGTATCTGCTGAGGACTGGGGTACTTACTGTGCCCTACCAGGGTGGGAGGCGGCCAGCATTACTCCTGTGACCACCAGGTGCCCTCAGACGAGCACTCCAGGAGCCCAGGTAGCAGAAGTCCCAAGTAGGCAGGGCCAGTTTCCATGTCCACCTGCATGTGCCCTTCTGTCAGAATGTCCCAGGCCTGCTGATTGGCAGCTAGGAGTGAGTGGCACAATGGCCCCTGGGTAGGTGTATCCCATTGGTGATCTTGAGGATCCTTGATTACTTACCAGCTCTCCTCAGTTCCTCTTCAGATGCTATTTCACCTCAGTGGGCTGTACTATGCCCTGTACTTCCTAGCTACACTCCTGATGATTGCATACAAAAGTAAGTGGTGAGCGCCAGGCCCATCAAAGGAAATGTGCCCCTAATAAACTGATCTGAGTTCTGGCTGAAAAGAATAAAACAAAACAAAACACATCGTCGTGGAGAGTCACAGAGCAAAACGCCACATACATGAAATTCTTCCCGTCTTGTTAAGTGGGGGAAACATGAAATTTAAGTCAGCCTTGAATACGCATGATGTCAGTAAGTATTAGAGTCCTTGTTTGGCCTGGCAAGTTGGGTTTTCATAAATAGGGATGTGTCCCTGAAGATGGTGTGTTCTCAGGCAGCTCTCTGGAACTCAGAGGGAGTCCCCAAGGGAAACCAAACACAGTAGCTCCTCCTTCTTCATCAATGTTACATACGATCAGTTTCAGCTAAAAAAATATTAAATGGAAGATTCCAATTTTTTTGCAAATAATGTCCATTACAGTCTATTTTTTATTTATTCTTTTTTATTAGTAATCATTATTGTTCATCTCTACCTGTGCCTAACTTTGAGACTAAACTCCATTATAGGTCTATATGAACAAGAAGAAACAGAGCTGAGTGCACAGGCTCCTGACCATCTGTGGTCTCAGACCTCTCGCAGGGGGTGAGTGGGGACTGTTGTACTCAGTCCAGAACCCCACGGCCTTCTGACGATATGACAGAACTGAGAACAGAACCTCAGGCAGCTCAACCTGAGAAGCCCAGTGGGCAGCTGAGGGCTGGGACAGCGACATCCTCACAGGGCTGTGCTCACCCTCCTTATAGCAGGAGGCACAGAACCACAGCTCTGGGAGGATGCTGGCTCTGCATCCAGGATAACACTTACAGGACTGAAGGGCATGAGGGAGAGGTGAGGACTGGGGAGGGGAGCTTACATCCCCCTCTGCATCCCAGATGGCCAGAGAGGCCACAGCCACTATTGTCCTTGAATGGGATGGAGCTTGGAAGTCCTCAGTGTCCTCAGGGCTTATGCTTCTGTGTCACAGACACAGCAACCAAGGCTTACAGAGCTAGAGCAGTTGGCCGGAGCCACCCAGCTTCAGTGTGATCCACATCTATTGGCATTGGAGCCCCCCCCCCAGCATTCCCTTCCACCCCCATTCCCTCCCCCCCCCCCCCCCCCCGCCTCCACCTCCAGCTTCTCTGGCACCCACGAATTCCTTAAGGTGACACCAGCATGCATCCATCACTCCACGATGCTGAGAGGCTCTGGGATGTGGTCATGTGACCCTTGGGCTCTGGAGCTAGCTTATCGTAGCTTGACTCTCAGTTCTCATTGATTGTGTGACCTGAGGCCATTTTTCAGCTTCTATGGACGTGTTCTTTGGTTTCCTCCTCTATTTTTTTTTTTTTAAGCATGAAGGAAGTAGCCTCTCCCCCATAACTCAGATGTAAGCAGTGCAGTCTAAGGACTGGCTGCTGCTATGTTATTCTATCACTGTTGTTGGTGTGAAGATATGCGGTTTAGGGGACAAGCCTGGGAAAGCAGCTTGAATCTGCCCACTTGAGAACCCCCAAACCTGATCTCTGACACCCCAGCTCTACACCTTCCTGGAAGTGGCTTCTGTTTAGTCTCTCTGTTCTGAAGGTTCAGGCATAGGCTTTTTTCAGCTCTGATCCCCACACACCCTCCCACCCCAGAGGAAGCGAAACTACCCCTGGTCAAGTCCCAGGCAGGGCTTCCTCTGGGTGGATTCCAGGCCAGCCTCCACAAGGTTGGCTGCCTCTGCCTGAAGCCAGGTGTGGGCCCAAGGGCTAGCTATTGTAGGGTAGCATGCTCCCTCCCCTGAGCCCTGTCTGTTTGGAGTGCACAGTGGTTGAATGGTGGGTGGGGTGCCTGCCCTGTCCATCTATAGGTTGTGATCTAACTCCACTGCCAGTCTCTTGTCTAGGCTGGATCCAGCTCTTCTGTCCCCACTGGCTCCTGGTGGGTCCAGCTGGGCTGTACGGAGGTACGCCCCTTAGGCTATGTCATAGATATGCTACAACCATTCCTACCTATCTATACCCAACAGTCAAAAGCAGGGAGCCTTGGGATGGTGGAGATGAGGGGCCTCTGGGTACTGGAACCTTTGGTTCTATTCCTCCCTCACAGAAAGGCAAGCTCTGAGACGGAGAAGTCCCCGCCTTGCCCAGCCCTCTGACTTCCCCAGCCCCAAGTTGTACAACAGGCACTTGAACTGCCAGAAACAGTCCCCAGATAACCTTATCAGCCACCCAGCCACAGAGCCTTCCTGCCGCGCCAGCCACCCACAAAAATAGAGCTGCTGATTAGAACCTTCCAGAAACACAGACACTGGAGCCTTCCAGCTGAAGAGACACCCTGGCATGTTCTGAAGCCCTGCTCCATCTTAAAGCAGCACGAAATATTTATTCTAGGGGTCTTCAAATTAACTCTTAGGATCTGTGGAAGGAAATTTGCCAGCTACATTTTTAAAAACACTCTAAAAAGTATCCCTCTTCTTTAAGTTCTTTAACTACCACTTCTGATTGTATAGTTTAAAGAAATAATAGGATGGAAGGAAAAAGTACTAGTTAAGGTTGTCCACCCATGGATTCATCAGAGTACCTAAGCTTAACCTGAAGATGACATCATGCCCAAAAATGGAAGGAGGAAGGGAGAAAGGGGGAGGGAGGGGGAGAGGGGGAGGGATTGAAGGAGAGGAATCAAGGAAGAAAAGAAGGAAGGAAGTTAGGATAGGAAGGAGGACAGATTCATGGCAACCCACTCTACTGTGTCCCAGGTAGCTCTTAAAGTGTAAGTGACAGGGCTTATATGACTCCATGGGTAAGAGGATTCACACACAGATGCCAGCAGCCACAGAAAAAGCTGAACATGGCTATGTGAACACTGACAACCCCAGCGCCATGGAGGGTGTGGAGACAGAAGGACTGAGTTTTCTGGTTGTCAATCTAGGTCCTGGCTTGTGCCCTCTTCTTCTGGCCTTCACACATGTACATGAACATAAACACACACACACACACACACACACACACACACACACACACACACACAGTTTTAAAATATTTATTTTAATTATTATATGCATGAGAATTTGCATGTATGCATATAGGCATGCATGTACGTGCACCATATGTGTTCACAGAACTCAGGGGCCAAAAGAGGATGTTATAGCCTCCTGAAAAAGGAGTTACAGGTAGTTGTGAGTCACCATATAGGTGCTGGGAACCTAAGCACCCAGTGTTTTTAACTGCTGAGCCATCTCTCCAGCCTCAACAACCGTGTGTGTGTGTGTGTGTGTGTGTGTGTGTGTGTGTGTGTGTGTGTGTATGTGTGTGTATGTGTCTATGTCTGTGTATCTGTATGTCTGTGTGTGTCTGTGTGTGTCTGTGTGTGTCTAGATCTGTGCCTGTGCATCTGTCTGTGTCTGTGTGTCTGTGGGGTCTGTGTATGTATGTGTCTATGTGTGTCTGTGCATGTGTGTGTTCACAGCAGTCAGAGGAGGCCATCAAGTGTCTTGTGTGGTCACTATGTCCCATTCTCCTGAGTCAGGGTCTATCACTAAATGTACAGAGAGGCTGGTATCCAGCAAGCCTCAGCCATCCCCCTGTTTCTGCCCTACAACGCAGTCAGACCTAGATTTTTACTCAGATCCTGGTGCTGATGCGGCACCCTCTCCTGCTCACTGAGCCATCTCTGCACCCCATTAACAGATTTTAAAAAGTGAAATCATGCCATTGACCAAGCACAAGCAAAGCAAGTCTTCCCTCCTGCTCTCCAGTTCTTTAGCCAAGGTCCCATTTGAGCCAATGAAGACTACAGAGTCATGGGGACCATGACTATAGAGTCATGGTGGCTTGGGCACGCAAATGCCTGTGCTTGGGAAGTAGAGGCAAGAATGTCTCAAGTCTGAGGCCAGGCTAAGCATGGAATCATCCAGGTGCTTTATATACACACACCCCTTCCAAACTGGGCCACTGGACCTACACTGAGCTGCACACAGGACCAGCCTTATGGACCCTGAGGAAGACTCCTGCCCCCATCTCCTGCCTTCCTGTTGGCCATAGTTCTTAGTAGAACCACTCCCTCAAGCATGGTTCCCTTCAAAGACACAGCACAACCCCACCCCCAACCCCCGACTGACTCACCCACACCAGTGGCTCCCATGGGACCCTTTGGCCCTCTATGACACCTGGAGGCGGCTTCCTCTTCCTGAGGCGGGGGTGAAACCCCTCTAGGGAGAACACAGCTGCAAAAGAAAAGAACCACAGCAGACTACCAAGACACCAGGTCCATTGTCCCAGCTTACTCACCTTTCCCCACCTCCCCTCTGGGGATCAAGATTCCTTCACCTGCCTGCTCAGCCTCTGCCCCAACTGCCTGAGGGTGGGGGTGGAAGAGGATGCTGAGGCGGCTCTGGGGACTTGGGCAGGAAGGAAGCTCCCGGCTGTCCCTCTGACCAGCTCACACCAGCTAGCAAAGGATGCCTGTCCTCTTAAACTTACCTACCACCCAAGGTGCAGATCCCCGTCCAAAGCAGGAGTTATGGGAGTGAGGACATGTGAAAAACAGTCTCCCTAACTCTGCCTGCTGTGTCCCTGGAGGGTGCCATCGTTCTCCAAGTGGACATGAGAGAGAAGTAGGAGCTGAGGGGGTTAAAAGTGGAAGGGCAGGAGGATGGGCACATGGGAGGGGTGTGTGTGCAGATAGAGAACTGAGGAGGGAGACGTGCATTAGTCACAGTGTCCTCTGTCACCAGTAACAGAAACTGATTCAAAGCAGTGTTTGAAACGAGGAGGTGTGGGGAGGAGAGAAGGAGAGAGAGAGAAAGCAGCACTCTTAGCTTTCGTCCCAGGGCTGTCCGGTTTCAGGAATGGCTGGATCCAGGGACACTGTTCTCTGTTTATTTCCTTATCTTGACTTGTCTTTTATCTGGGTCTTAACCTTCCATTTCTTCCTGCCAGATGGACTTTGCTGTCATGGCAGAGACTACCAGTAGCCCATGCTTACATCAGACCAGCTTGTCAAGCCAAGCAGTGGCATCTCTCTTCTCCTCCCCCCCCCCCCACCTCACACACATCACGGCCTGATGGGCTTCCACACTAGGTTGTCATGCCTCCTCCTTGAGCTGATCACAGGTGATAGGAAAATGAGCTCTGAGCAAGCCTGGGCCAACAAGCTCAAGGTTCTAAGAGGGCAGAGCCCCAGCACAGTTCTGTCTGGAGACTGGGAGTCTGTTGTATTAGTCCAGGCTCTACAAAAAAAAAAAAAAAGCCTAGAACAGGGGTTATGGGCATGGCTCAGTGAATAAAGGAGCTTGTGACCAAACTTGAGGGCCCGAGTTTGATCCCCAGCACCCACATGGTAGAAGGAGAGAACAGATTCCTGTAAGCTCTCTTTCGACCTACACATGCATGTTCCAAGGCATACATTCCCACCCACCCACCCACCCCCGAACACATGGGCTAAATAAATGTAAAGAAAAATCAATTTACCTAGGCAGAAAATCCATGTTGGCAGCAGCTGAGAGTGGGTCAGGGTCCTCCACAGGAGGAACTCATTCTCCAAGCCAGTGGTTTCTCACGTGGCCTTCCATCAACATCACTTGTGGCTGGGGCAGAGGGATTGCCACGAGTTCAAGGCCAATGTAGGCCATATAGCATGACCTTATTTCAAGCACAGGCAATCACTCCTGGATGCAAGTGACAAACAGTAACAAAACGCTGGTTTAAGAGTAAACAAAGGGGCTGGAGAGATGGCTCAGTGGTTAAGAGCACTGACTGCTCTTCCAGAGGTCCTGAGTTCAAATCCCAGCAACCACATGATGGCTCACAACCATCTGTAATGGGATCTGATGTCCTCTTCTGGTGTGTCTGAAGACAGCGACAGTGTTCTCATATACATAAATTTAATTAAATTAATTAATTTTTAAAAAAGAGTGGGCAAAGAACGAAGAGATGGTTCTTCAAAGATGTGCAAACTTCCAATAAGGCCAGCACAAGATACTTAATATCTGATCATTAGCAAAACAAATCCAGGGGAGGGGGGGTGGGGGGGTACTTTGTGAAGGATGGGCCAGAAGTGGAAACAGTGTTAAGGATGTAAGTATATAAATAAATGGAAACAAATCAAAATCACAACACAGTACATGATAGTTCACGTGAAAATGGCTCCCTACAGGCCCATAGGGAGAGGCACTATTAGGAAGGGTAGCCTTGTTGGAGGAAGTATGTCACTGAGGGTGGGCTTTGACAGTTCAGATTCTAAAGCCAGGCAGTCCAGCACCATGTCTACCTGCATGCTGCCACATTTCCTACCATGATGATCCTGGACTAAACCTTTGAACTGAAAGCCAGTCCCAATAACTGCTTTCCTTTATAAGAGTGACATTGGTTACAGCGTCTCTTCCCAGCAATAGAACTTTGACTAAGATAGCACGGCACACCCACAGGATAATTATTACTAAACACTAAAAAGCAGTGTGGCTGTGCACACCTGTAATACTGAAGCATCCAGGAGGACGACACGGTGGGGTCATAGATCCCTGGGCCATGCTGAGAACCCGTCTCAAGCGGAAACGCACCTCAAGCTGCTGGGACTCATAACCAGAGTGATTCCAAGTTCACTAAAGAGAGTAACAGGCCAGGAAGAAGGGAGACAGCCAAGTAAGGCTTGTTGGTACACATCTACCGGAGGCGGAGACACGCTCTTTGAGCCTCTTAGCCAAGAGCCTTCTCAGTGCCAAGACCTCTCACCTGGGGCTCAGATTTACATCAAAGCCATGCATCCTGCACCCTGTACCCTGCATCCTGCACCCTGCACCCTGAATCCTGCACCCTGCAACCTGCACCCTGCACCCTGAACCCTGCATCCTTCTCACACACCACCCCCACCTGAGGATCAGGGCCTGGATGTAGGCTTCTGAGAAACCTACCCCATCCTTAGAGATGTATAAGAACAGATGATTCCTCTCTTGAAAGACTCTATCATGATATCTCCATCTGCCACTGGGCCCTAATCTCTTCTTGAAGCCCATGCTATGTTGTTACCTCTTGGTACATGGCATTGATAACTTTTCCAATAAACTCCTTAGTGTCTAGTAATCTGGCTCAGTGTTGCCCTTGAACCCCTGTGCATCTAGAACCTTTCGGTAGGAATTTGCTGAGATCTTTGAACAGACATTCTGGTGCAGCGTTACCCACAATAGCTAAGGGTAGGTGTTTCACATAAGGCATATATACGAAGCATTACTTTTTAGGCATAAAAAGAAGACTTGAACATATACTACATAGGTAAGCCTTGAAGACATCATGCCTGTGTCACAAACCAGACACAAATTTTTTTTAACTAATACCAGATATCCAGAGCAGGAGACTATCGAGAACAAGTTATAATGGTGGCTACCAAGGGCTGGAGCAGGGGGATGAGGGGCTAATATTTGATGGATGTAGAGTTTCCATTGCAAAGTGAAAATATGCTGTGGATGGATAATGGTAATGACAGAAGGACAGTGTGCCCAGATTGTCTGTGACAGTTCCAGCTGTATTGCCAACTGTTAGACTAGGTGACAGTTCTGGGGACCAGACACCAGACTTGGGACTGAGCAGGACGTGCAGACAGATGGTCAGCTCCTTGCTAAATGCTTGTGTAATCATTCCTTAGTGCATGCACTTGGAAGGAAAGCTTTCATTTCTGCTTTTATTTGGTTTTGCTTTCTGGATGAGTCTCACTCTAGCCCAGGCTAGGCTAGAGCTCATAAGGTAGCCCAGGGTAGCCCTGGAGCTCATGACAGACCTGATTATGGGATTAGAGGCATGAGCCTCAGGCTCTCCTCTTTCTTTTTAATTAATGAATTAACTTTTAATATTTTGACCATCTCACAAATGTATTATATTTTGGTCATTTATACCCCCATGATCCTCTCTTATCATTCTCCTACTCCTGCTGAACCCCTTCTTTCCAGGTCCCCTTCTATTTTCATGTCTTCTTATCCACTGAGTTTAGAGTTGCTTGCATGGCTGTGAGGTTATATACGCAGGTCACAGGCAACTTAAGAAAATGACATGTCCCTCCTCCCTGTCCAACATTAACTGCCAACGGACATCCTTCCAGAAGAGGTGGGCCTCCTGTGCGTCCCTCAGTCTATGCTGGAAGACAACAGGCTGAGCCTTGTGTAGGCCTTGTGCTAAGTCCCTGGGTTCCACACATCACCAAAAGCAGCATATCATGGCCCCCCTCCCATCCCCCCCACCTACATTCTTTCTGATCCCTTTTCTGCAATGTTCCGTGGCCTGTGGGGCTGTCCTGATAGAGGCTCTCTGTTTAGGGATGAAGACCGTGATGATTTGTATATGCTCAGCCCAGGGAGTGGCACTGTTAGAAGGTGTGGCTCTGTTCGAGTAGGTGTGGCCTTTTTTGGAGTAGGCATGGCACTGTGAGCGTGGGCTTTAAGACCCTCATCCTAGCTGCTTAGAAGCAAGTATTCTGCTAGCAGCCTTCAGATGAAGATGTAGAACTCTCAGATCCTCCTGCTCCATGCCTGCCTGGATGCTGCCATGTTCCTGCCTTGATGATAAAGGACTGAATCTCTAAACCTATAAGCCTGCCCCAATTAAATGTTGTCCGTTATAAGACTTGCCTTGGTTGTGGTGTCTGTTCACAACAGTAAAACCCCTAACTAAGACAAAGACTCAACAGTCCCTTATTCTCAGCTCTTGGCGCAGTTACTGGTCAGTGTTAACCACTTCCCACTGCAGACAGACGCTCAGGCTGGGATAGCACTAACCTATAAGTATAAACATAACTGTTTAAAAGGCAGCTTGGCACCATCTTGGTTGTTAGATAGTCTTGCTATGTCACCATACCTAGCCTGGTACACACTGTATAAGCCAGCCTGGCCCTGAACCTGCAGTCATCCTCCTGCCTCAGGTTCTCTCTTTCTCTCTATAGAGACACTAACCAATCATGGTGATTCCTCATCTTAACCTAATCACTCCCATTCACCGCACCTCCATATACCATTACACTTGGAAGTTCCACTTGAAACTTAATGACTTTTGTAGGGATAAAGACATTCAGTCCACATCAGGAGAACACTTGGAAATAAGAGAAGATGGTAACATTTATATTGACTCTAATTTACTGCGCTTACAAAGTCCAGGCAAGTGTGAGCGTCCTGTGTGGAGTGGCAAGTCCTTGGGCCCCCTGTCCATGGTCAAGGTACTGGCTCTGTGTGGAGGATGAGCTGTGATCTCTTATGTGATGCAGGCAAGTCTGAGCACACCACAGTGTGTGAAGTCTTGCTTTAGGTGACAGAGAGCCACAGGGGAGTCCTAGCCAGGCTCTGGCAGGATACTGATGGAAGGTTCTGTACCTGGTGGACAGGCTTCTAGGGCCATCTGGTCCACATGGCTAAGGAAGAGGGGGGGAGAGTGAGAGGAGCAACAGATGAAGGGGATGAACTGGGTCTTCCTCAGAGCAGGGATTACCTCTGTGGCCACACTGAACACAGCTCACCTCAGCCCCAGGATCACCCTGACTCAGGTATCTGGCAGCAGAACCATCTGACATACACAAACACACACACACACACACACACACACACACACACACACACACACACACACACAGGGAGTGTGGGGGAAGCAGCCTGTGCCTCTGGGACCTTGCCAGGATGGAATCCAAGCTTGGAGTGACCGGTAGAGACAACAGTATCTGTGCTGTCCCCGCTGATGCGTGCCAGGAAGGAAATGAGAAACCCTCATTGGGGGCCATGTGGCTCTTCTCCTAGACCTCTGGCTGCATATGACTGCTTATCATTTGAGGGGCCAGTCCCGGCAGAGCCAGATCTCTCTGGTCTAGAGCCATTTCCAGTGCAGGAGGCCCTGGTTTTGTCCAGGGACACTGCAGTTCTGTGAGAGGAAGAGAGACATGTGTCCCAGCCCCAGGCCTGGCCTTTGTGGGTGCAGATAAAGAGATCAGATTTTCTTTCAGGCCTCTTCCTGCTCACCTCAGTGCTTGCCAAGGCTCCAAAACATCCCTATTAGGGGTGATAAGCAGGTGACAGAGCCCCAGGGCCCAGGGACAGCCCCAGCCAGATGGCCTCAGCCTGAGACAGGAGTGGAAAGGGGCCCATTCCGTCTGACATGTGAGAGGCTCTGACAGGGAGGAAGCAGGTGGGCTCCATGATGCCTTCTGAATCCTGTGTCCACAGTGATTATTTTATTCACTTATTTATTTATTTTTACTGGATATTTTATTTATTTACATTTCAAATGTTATTCCCTTTCCCATTTTCCCCTCAGCAACCCCCCTCCCCCATCCCCCTCCCTCTCCCCTTGGTTCTATGAGAGTGTTCTTCCACTCACCCACCCACTCTCACCCACTCCCACCCTCAAATTCCCCTACACTGTGGCATCAAGCCTTCACAGAACCAAGGGCCTCTCCTCTCATTGATGCCTGACAAGGCCATCCTCTGCTACACATGCAGCTGGAGCCAGGGGTCCCTCCATGTGTACTCTTTGATTGGTGGTTTAGTCTCTGGGAGCTCTGTGGGGTCTGGTTGGTTGATATTGTTCTATCTATGAGGTTGCAAACCTCTTAAAAATTGCATATAGTGTGTGTGTGTGTGTGTGTGTGTGTGTGTGTGTATGTACACATGCACATGTGTGCATGCCTGTAGAGGTCAGGACAACTTTCAAGAGTTGGTTCTCTCCTTCTACCATGTGGATCCTGGGAATTGAACTCAAGGCACCAAGCTTTGTAGCAAACACCTTTACCTCACCAGCCTCTACTGACTTTCAATCGTTGCAGGATGGAGATATGGTCAGTCAGTTAAGAGTGCTTGCTACACAACCATAAGGACTGGAGTTGATCCCAGCATCCATAGGACAAGCGAGGCAGTCCCCGAATGCTTTTAACTCCAGCTCCAGGGGAATCTGTGACTTCTAGCTTACACACACACATAAATACACAAAGTGGGGAAGGATCACCTGCTCATACACTCATACAGACACACAAATATATAAATAAATTAAATCTTTTTTAAAATTAAGAATATTTGCAGCAGATCGGGGTTATGAATTCAGAGCCCACCTGTAGCTCAGAGTTCAGTCTTAGAACCCTGAATCCAGAGGGTCTCTCCCCTGATACAGGAACCATCAAGGACTCCATGGTTTATCCACAGAGAATCTCAGGGACTGCTCTCTCCACATGCTTTCCAGAGAAACCTGGGACAATGCTGTTGTGGGCTCAATTGTGTCTACTTGGCTCCCAAATTCCCCAAGTTGGAGTCCCATCTCTACTACTTCAGAGTGTGGCCTTATTAGAAAGAGGGCCATTGGGTATAAGTAACAGAGCCGCAATCACACTGCAGGAGAGAAATGTTTGATTCAATTTGCCCATAGTCCTAATAAGCAGGGAGGTATGACATAGAAACACACCCAGCGGTAAGATGCCATGAGAGATCTGGGAAGACAGCCATCGTCAAGCCAGGGAGAGGGACCTGGAAAGAGATCCTTTCCCAGCTCAGAAGGAACCATGCCCTTGACACTTTGGCTTGGAATTTTAGCCTGCAGGACTAGGAGAAATTTCTGTTGTTTTGATGTAGACTTGTAAGCTAAATAAACAGTCTATCATGAGAGAAAGTCAAGGCAGGGACCTGGAGGGAGAAACTGAAGCAGAAACCATAAAGGAACACTGTTTACTGACTCGCTCCCCATGGCTTTCTCAGCCTGCCTGCCTATACAACCCAGGACCATCTGTTCAGAGGTGGCACTGCCCACAGTGGGCTGGGCCCTTCCACATCCATCACAAATCAAGAAAACACCCACGGATGTGCCCATAAGTAATCTGATGGAGGCATTTTCCCAGGTGACTTTAGCCTGTATCAGGTTGGCAAACACCAGTGCAGATACCTGTGCCTGCTAATTCGTTCATCACTGTTATTGTTTTTTGGTCTTTGGGTTGTTTCCAGTATTTGGCTGTTATGAGAATTTGATTTTCTCTCAGAGCTGAGGATCACACTCTGGCCTCCACTATGTTGAGCACCAGCCCAACTACACCAGTCACACATATGACTCCCACCACACATGCCAGGATTGCCACGGGAGCACTGCTTTGGAGTAGTCTAGATCACAGAGTTGGTGAGTGTGTTTGTCATGTGACCAGAGTGCCGACTGGTTTGCAGCATGTCCATAGCAACCCATGTTCTACTTAGCAGGCGGTGGGGATTTCCCATTGGCATCCCCACCCACGCCTGTGGGGATCACCCACTGTAAACTGGAGCAATACTTGGTGTGTGGTGAGATTCAGTTCTGTTTTCTCTTTCTAAATTTTTTTTAAGATTTATTTTATTTTCATGTATATCCATATTTTGCCTGCCTGGATGTATGTCTACCATGTGCAGGCCTGGTACCTGTGGAGGCCAGAAGAGGGTGTTGGATGCCTTGGAATTAGAGTTATAGATTGTTGTGAGCCACTACATTGGTGCTGGAAGTTGAACTTGGGTTCTCTACAAGAGCAACAGAAGCTCTCAACTGCTTGGCTGTCTCTTCAGCTCCTCACCAAGGTCTTCATTTGCATATGCCTGCTTAAGAAGTGAGTGCCCTTTCACGCACTTCCCCCGTGGGTGACCCCTCTCTAGGGTTAGTCATAATGTTATAGTCATTCTCATACATACACACACAAGTCCTTTGTTAGTTCAGATATTGCAAATATCTTCCTCCTGGTGTGGTTTGTCTCTTATAATTTGATGAGCTTGCAGGCACAAATCTTTTCCTTTGGGAAAAGCTAGCATTTGGGAAGGTTTTGGTTTCTTTGTTTTGTTTTTTTGGGACAAAGTTTCTTTGTGTAGCCTCATTTGGGAAGGTTTTGGTTTCTTTGTTTTGGTTTTGGGTTTTGGTTTTTTGAGACAAAGTTTCTTTGTGTAGCCTCGGCTATCCTGGTCACTCTGTAGACCAGGATGGCCTCAAACTCACAGATATCTGCCTGCCTCTGCCTCCTGAGTGTTGAGATTAAAGGCATGGGCCACCACCTGGCTGGTTATTTTTTGGTTGTCGTTTTGGTTTGTTTTTGTTTTTGTTTTTGTCTTTAGAAATCCTTCCTTACCTCAAGCTCTGGAAGCTATTTGGCTATGTTACTCTCTCTTCCATCAGGAGTTTGTGGGTGGGAAGTCAGTTATATGTGTAACCGTTACAGTTCCATGTATTAAAGACTGGACCCTTTGCCACAGAGTTATATATCAAAATGTAAATATCTGTGTTCTCTATGGTCCCTGTTTCATTTTTCCCAGTGCTGAGGGCCAAGCCTAGGGACTCATGTGTCTTAGGCAAACCCTCTCCTATTGAGCCAGGGCACAGTCTCTGTATGCCACCTCTGTCACATGTGGCAGCCAGTTAGTTATGCACAGGCCCATTTCTGAGCTCTCTAGGCTGAACATTCTCCGTCTTCCTAACCCAAATTTAGGTAAGCTGTCGGTACTACAGGACAGTATGCCAGAATTGCGTTTGGAACAAAAGTTTTACCCACCCTATTTTTGTTTACATTTATTCATTCAGTGTGAACGTGTGCACACATGTGTACAAGAGCACAAGCCATAGTTCACACTCAGAGGTCAGAGGACAACTTTTGGGAGTGGGTACTCCCCTGTCACCCTGTGAGTTTTGGGGGGGTTTAATCAGGTTGTCAGGCTCGGTGGCAAGTGCCTCTCCCCTCTCCTGCACCATCCTGCCAGGCCTGGCCCTGCCCCTCCCTCATCTCAGCAGTTGGCTGTGGGGCAGCCATTACCTCCAGAGACAGGTATCACAGGAGGAGGCATTATAAACAGACACTATAAATGTGGAAGAATGACACAGACCGTGGTCCCCAACTGTAGGGGGGTGGGGTGGGTTACACCTGAGACCTTTGTAGATGTGACAGGGCAAAAGCCACAGGCATTCAAGTAGAAACTGTACTCGGGACTTAAAGTATCAGCTTTTCCCCCATGCTACCGAGAGCAAAGTGTCCTGTCGCTGCTGGGCGTTATTAGGGAGCCTAGCCCTAGTCACCTGCAGTTACCAAGGGAAGCTAGGATTCTCAGGAGTTGGGTGTAGCAAAGGCATGGTGTGTGTGTGTGTGTGTGTGTGTGTGTGTGTGTGTGTGTGTGTGTATACATTTGTGAACTTGAACACTAGGCATCTGATCTACAACATCATGCTTTAGACAAGAGCTCTGCCACTGGGTTACACTCCCAGCTCTAGGGAATGCATGTTTTACTGTGAGTGTTTTCTGTCTGTGGGTGGTTTACCAGCACAGAGCTTTATTGTAAGTTGAGGAACAGCTGTGGTTAAGTGCTTGACTTTAAACTTCAGAAGTACTGGGGTGGGGTAAAGCACTTGCTAGCCCCCGAGTCCTGAGTTCCACCTCCCACACCACACAACTGGAAGAAAGGTAAGTCTGGTTTATTAGCTCAAGCCCACGTGATGAAGTGGAGACTCCTTGGGTAAGGAGTGAGAGCACAGCGTGGAGATGGGTGGTCTCCATGGAGGCCATCTCTCTTGACTCTAGGGTCTTGGAAACCTAGGAACAGCTGCAACCTTAAGACAGGCACCTTGAGGTATAAGCCAGATCCCACATTTGTCCCTGTGCCTGGCTATGCCGAGGGCAGCGAAACAGAAGAGACGTCGAAGGTGACACACATTTCCTGAGCCAGGAAAACAGTACCGGTGAGCAGAAGCCAGAGAGCCCCATGAAGCAGCAGTTCTCAATTTGGGGTCGCAACCCTTTCACAATGGTCGCCTAAGGCCATTGGAGAACACAGATATTTACATTTTGATATATAACAGTAGCAGAATTACAGTTATGAAGTAGCAACGAAATAACTTTATGGTCTGGGGGGATCACCTCAACAGGAAGAACTGTATTAAAGGGTTTCAGTATTAGGAAAGTTGAAAACCACTACCATAGAGAGAGGCCCCGAAAGGACTAGGGAGAATGTGACAGTGATCTGTGGGGGTCCTGGGCTGAGTCCAGCAGCCATCTCCCGGCAGTCCATTCTGCAGATCAGGTCTTGGGTCAATGCAGAACAGCAGCAGTGAGCCCAGGTGTCTTGTTTTGCATCCAGTGCGAGGCTAAGGCTGTTTACGTGAGTTCTGGAGATCTGAACCTAGGCCATCAGCTTCACGTGGTAGGTAGGACTTCACCCACCAAGCCATCAGCCTGGCTCTCTAATTTAATGAGATTCTGATTCCCCTGCACCAGGAGCTAATCTGATTTGCTTTTCCAGGATATCTAGCTATTGCTTTCTCCTGGTTCCTTGGAGTCTGCCCCATGCACACAAACTTAGAAGTCAGTTGAGGGTTGGAGAGGAGTAGACTTAAAGACTCAGTCATTCCAGCCTCTGGTCCCACTTTGCTCTGAGACCTCCCTTCCCACCGCCAGCTGCTCTGGCAGCTCCAAACTCTTTCCTACAGCACATCAATCCAAGAACAGTGGGATTTCAGTCCTAACGCCCTCCCCCCAACTTCTAAGTGGTCTACTCTGTTCAATGTGTATCTCACCCAGTGAAGATCCCTTCTTTTAGAGTATGCCGGCCCCATCTGGGCATGATCGCAGAGCCTCACCGGCATCTTAGTTGTTGATTCTAATTAGTTAAGTTTTCCTGTGTATGGATGGTTTGCCCGCATGTCTGTCTGTGCATCGTGTGCATGTGTTGCTGCCAGAGGCCAGAAGAGGGCGTCAGATGCCCTGGGACTGGAGTTACAGATGGTTGTAAATCACCCTGTGGGCGCTGGGAATCAAACCTAGGTCCTCTGAAAGAGCAAGCAGGCCTTTTAAAAACTGAGTCATTTCTTCGTTTACATTTTTTAAAATCTGTTGCCTTTTCTGTGGTGTACAGCTACTGTCTGTAAGAGTATAAATTTGATACAAACTATCCTAGCATTCCTGGAGCTAAAATCTTCCCAATACTGCCTATTTTGAAGCTTTTTTTTTCTTTCATTTTGTACTGAATAACAACACATTAATTGAATGCTCGTTTTGAATGCATTCCCCCACCCCAAAATGCCTGTGTTGGAAACCTAATCCTCAAATCCACACACTGATGGTGTTTGAAGGTGACCTTTTGGAAGGTAGTGAAGCTGGGTCCCATGCTGGCAGGAGCTGATGTCTAACAACAACAACAACAACAACAACAATAAAAACAAAAACAACAGACCAAATCTAGCTTGCTCTGTCTCACCGTGAGCTGCACTCCACCACACCAATGACCCTGACCAGTGACCAAGACATCCAGTCCCCAGCACTGTAAGCCAATAAAATTCTACCTTTCATAAAATATTTGATCACAAGTGTTTTGTTGTGGCAGTGGAAAATACACTAAGACATGAAACCTTTACAAAATACTACTTTTTTTTTTTTGAGACAGAATTTTACTATGTAGCCCAGGCTGGCCAAGTCACAATCAAAGAGTTTAACCTGTTTTCAAGTGGAGAAAAGTTTTCAAGATCTCTTATGTATGAGCCTTTAGCTCTTCAACAGTTCAGTGACCATTCAGTGACCACCATTTCCCTGTAGTAGGTGAGTACTCTAAGCTGAGGATCTTATATCCCTGACAAGCAAAACACGTAACACATTCCCATCCCCACCTCCATCGCCACCACACACCAGCTACCAGAATGAGGCTCATCTGTTTGGACAGATCTACCAGTTACCAGCTCTGTGACCCTAAGCACATTACTCACACTCTCTGGGCTTCAGTTTCTCATGGGAAGCCAAGGCCGGGAACACAGACCTCACAGGGACAGAGAGAGCCACAAATGAGTTAACATCTGAGAGGAGAGTGCTGGGCACTGAGTCACTGGCCCAGGAACACTCACTTCAGGATTCCAGCTGAGAGGTATTCCATGGCTCTTGTCCTCCACTGAGAGCTGTTTGGTTCTTTTCTTGGAAAAGTTGAAAGCCACAGCTGCCTTTATAGGAGTATCTTAGTTGACACACACCCCAGCCAACACAAAGACTGACTAACATGGCTTTGCACAGTGACTTACCACATCTCTCATGGGGCTCCAAGATGACTGGATCCTGCTCCTGCCCAATCTGCTATGCTAGCTGGGTCACAGGGAAATGAAGATTTGGCATTTGCAGCTAAAATCTAGAACCTGCTATGACAAGCAGGAAGAAACCTTGGTCCGAGGCTGGTACTGGCCAAGCCTGCAGGTGTGCCGGGCAGGGGGAGGGGGGTACTCCAGATGCCATGTGACTGGAGCTCAGGTTCTCCTGGTTTCTGCTTGGGTGCAGAGATGAGGCGGGGGTTATGTGGACAGGTAAAGTCAGAAAGGCAGCTGAGGGCCACTGGGTAAAGTGCAGGATGGTCAGATCAAGCAGTAGTTTCAGGGCACATGACAGGTGGCGATGGTACGTGGCATTATAGCTGACATAAAAATACAAAATACCCCAAGTCAGTTTTGGGGAGGAGATGGGTAACCATGCCCTCTTTACAGAGCAGGAAACCAAACTCTGACACAGGAAATCTGCCCAAGATCACATAGCTGCAGATTGGGCCTGAGGTCTATGGAGTTGACTCAAACCAGTGGCAAACCCAATTTAGAAAAAAAAAAATTAAGCCTGCTTTGAAGCACTGGCCATTTTCTGAAGGGTAAATGATTACTGACTCCCATTGTGATATTACAGGCAGGGCTGGAAATGAGGCTGCTTCTCCAGTCTGAGCTGGCCCTAGACCACTGCTGACCCAAACTCAGTTCTGTTTGGTTCCGAGCCTGTGACTCTTACGCAGTGTAAGGCGAATGGCGCGACAGTCCTTTGTGTAGACATCCTTCCCTGCACATTCTCATGAGCCTACGTAACCACAGGTCTGTCTGTAAAGTGAGCTCATCGGATACGTCCCACATTATGAAGACCCGTTACCCTTCCTCTGGTCTTGAGCTCTGGGCCACCTGATATTTCAGGATGTACAGCTGAGCCAGAGTCTCTCCCAGTTTAGAGTCACAGTAAAGCAACAGCCTTTAGTGATGCTGGCTGAGATGCGGGGAGCAGGGTAGCATGCTTGCATCTGGTTCTCTGGCTCACCCAAGAGCCACAGACTGGCACTGTTCTTAGGTTTGAGGTAACGGATACCTGCTCGTTCAGAGCCAAAGCCATTGTTTGTCCCAAGTAGAGATTGTGTTTCTGATTGTGTTTTGAGTGGATTCAGCCTGCACAATGTTCCTCTTGCAAGTTGGCAACCTCGAATTCTCTCAGATGATTTCTTTTTTTGGACAATCTGTGGCAGTTTCATACCTAACCTTTGGAATTCTATGGGATTCTGAGTCTTGGGGTTCATGGATATTTTCTTCCTCATTTGAAACTGAGAGGCAGCCAGGAAGGATACTTGCTATGGGGCACTCCTCCCAGGAGGTAGGGAGAAGGCTCTGGGTGGAATTGAGCAGTGGAGCAGTTAGTTGTGGTTCAAAGAGAAGCGCCACTCTGAGCAGCCCTCACATGAGGGGAGGATGGAGAGATGGTCTGCGCATGCCTACAGCCTCTGAGCAGTTATGAAGTAGCAATGAAATAACTTTATGGTCTGGGGGAGGGTCACCTCAACAAAAAGAACTGTATTAAAGGGTTTCAGTATTAGGAAAGTTGAAAACCACTACCATAGAGAGAGGCCCAGAAAGGACTAGGGAGAATGTGACAGTGATCTGTGGGGGTACTGGGCTGAGTCCAGCAGCCATCTCCCGGCAGTCCATTCTGCAGATCAGGTCTTGGGTCAATGCAGAACAGCAGCAGTGAGCCCAGGTGTCTTGTTTTGCATGCAGTGCAAGGCTAAGGCTGTTTCTGTGAGTTCTGGAGATCTGAACCTAGGCCTCTGAGCTAACAGAAGGAAGTGGAAGCCAAGCGTCTTCCTTGCTTCAGGGCTGGCCTGGCAGCTGAGAGGAAAACTTCTGGGCAGGCACAGCACCTAAGGCTGCCCAGCGACTTCTGGCAGACCCACAGGAAACCAGCTGGGGCTGGACAGGGTTGGCTTTCCAATCCGTCCACACTGATGAAATCTACCAGTCACATCCGCCCAAGGATGTGGCCCAGACAGTGACTGCCCTGACAAGCCATCTCAGAGAAACTGCTAGTACTCAGGAGCTTGAGGGCACAGCCTCTCAGGGGGAAAGGCCTGCCTCTGAATCTAATTTTAAAGACCCACGAGTCATAATGTAAAATTATTTCCCAGTGATGGTCGCCACATCCAACTCTGGACATTGGAAAGTCACTAGGGTAGATATGACTATGCTCAGTTCCCTGCAGCCCAAGGTCCCTAAGGAAATCCTCAGTGCACTGATGCTGGGGGTGAGACAAGTGCTATCCTCGCCCAGCCGTCTTCCTTTGCCCACCCTTCTGATAAAACTCCCATTTGTGGAGTCTACATCACTGGAACGAACCCATGGCTAAACACTATCTTCCAGGAACACCAAAGCCAACATCAATTTTCTTTTTTTTGTTTGTTTGTTTGTTTTTTGAGACGGGGGGGGGGGGTTCTATGTAGCCCTGGCTGTCCTATAACTTGCTCTGTAGACCAGGCTGGCCTCAAACTTAGAGATCCACTCACCTCTGCCTCCAGAGTGCTGGGATTAAAGGCATGTGCCACCATCCCCAAACAACAGTAAAAAAATCTTAACTAGCACCTATTAAATGTCATTTTATAAAATGGTCTTCAAAACCAGCCTAGCGCACAGGTTAAGTAGCTCCATGGTTGTCAATCAAGTTCACCCCCATGTATTTGCAAATATGCACTTTCCCACCAAAAAAACCATACGTGGTTTCCAGAGGGACGCCTGGTGGCACTGCCCCACTTTATCCCGCACCAGTGCCATGTCAGCATGTCGGGAACCCCTATGGTGAGCTGGTGGCTTCCATTTCTCATCTGTCTCCAGGGCAAGGCTCCAAGTGGACCACTTTCCCTAAAAGGCCATGTGTCTGAAGCACGCCTGACTCACCCTTATGTCTGCCCTTTTGCCATGACTCAAGTTTTGTGGCCATGGGGTTGAATTTTGGAGTAGCTCTTTTCCCAGGACAGTGTAGCCAACAACCTACTGGGCACTGCCTTCCCACAATAATTCTCAGATACGATTTGGTTGTTCAGGTTTCTTTATGCCTGTTTTGTGCTTGTGTGGTGCTGGGGCTCAAAGCCAGGGTCTTACACATGGTAGGTAAGTGCACAACCACTGAGCTAGATCCCAGTACCTCCCAGGGAGGGCCAGAGGTCCTGGGACTGCAGACACCCTGTGTGGATGCCGGGAACACAACTCAGGTCCTCTATAAGCAATGTACACTCTTAACCACTGAGCCATGCTGTCAGCCTCGTTTTGTTAAAAGAATTATTAGAAATGCTAGCAGGTACAAAGTGTCAGTGTGTGTTGACCACATGAACTCCCAGTTTCATGCACGTTGTCACGGATGGCCAAACCCCAGTTACCCAAGGATTGGTTGGAGGGCCCCTGCCAAAATCTGTGATACCCAATCCTTTTATAGAAAATGGTGTCGGGTCTACACAGAACTTACAGATATTCTTCCTGTAGCTTTAAATCACCTCTAACTCACAATACCTACTACTGTGTACCACTGTAATAAAAAGGGCAAAAAGCCTATACACGTTTAGTAGACGAAATTTTTCCCTATTTTTAATCCAACGGAGGCTTGAAATACTCCGTTTACAATACTAAGAGTCTTTCAAAGCGTACTTTCAGAAACGTACTTATTTCTAGCTTCAGCATGGGGTGTGGAGGATGCTTTGGGGGACAAGGACCCCCTTTAAGTTATGGGAATAGGATCTAGCTTTGGCCGAAGAGCCACATTTCATCCAGAATAAATGGGGTTAAAGGTCACTTTGAAGTCCAATCAAAAGGATTTTCTTTGCCCAAAGGAGAAGGTACTTAGAGCAACCGAGGCTTCAAAAAGGGCAAGGGACTGTGACGAGTCACAGAAGGAGCCGCCAGGAGTCTCATGAGCTCAGCTATCTTGGACCATCTCACTCAGAGTACAGCTCATCACAGACAAGGCCTTTGAGACTACAGGGCTTCTTATCTGCCCCATCAGATGACTTGGTCGACTGTTTAATCTTCTCATTAAAAGCAATCTAGCATGATGGCTAGAATGTTCTTTCAAGGGAAACCTTTGATTTTGGTTTAGATTAAGACAACATAAAGCCTGTAACTGCAGCTTAGTGAACAGTGAACTAAGACACTCGGCTACAGAATCGTCAATGGTTGAACCCCACTAGTAATGAGCTGGGCTCTGCTCTGGTTGGACCTGTGCTTTCTGACGATGTAGACCCATTCCTTACATCCCTTCAAAACGATTCAACAACCAACCAAGCAAGCAAGCAAGCCCACTCTACAGCATGGGAAGACAAATGCTGCATTTCCCTACTGGAAATACTAAAGTACAGGTTGCTGTGGCGTGCGCCACTAGATTCTGACTTTTACATCTTCATTGCATTTACGAGTCAGACTTAACAAATGCACAATGGACATTTCCAAGTACAACAGAGGACGTCTTTCAAGGGCTTATGAAATACCATGGGACTCACCTAGGTGGAAGGCAGCCAGCCCTGTGCAGTCACCTTAGGCCACACAGACCAAGCTGGCTCTGGTCGCGTGGCACATAAGCTTCTTTGTAACTTAGATTACAGGTCTCTGAACCACTAGTAAGGAAGCCTAATCCCAGAGCTAGTGCTGTTCAGGGTGGGGAGGGCTGGCACCTGGGATCCCTAAGGCCCTGGAGACTTGAGCAGCTAAGGGTCTCACTTTCAAAGTGTCCTGAAAGACAAGGACACTGGTGCCAGAGTAACACACCTGAAAGCTTGCAGGTTCATTTAATGTAAACATCCCCTTGCCAGATAAGAAGTGTCCCTTGACTATGAGCACACTGGATAATGAATAAAGCTGCCTGCAGAGAACGTCAGACCCTTGAGTGGTCCTTCCAGGGAAGGAGGCAGAGCTTGACCAGGACAGGCAGCATGTAAAGGGTGTGTTAGCAAAGTCCCTTAGCCTGCAATCTGGGGAAAAAGACACCTCATACCTACTCCTGGGCTGGGCTGGGCCCTGGGCTTGAGGGTTTGGTAAAACAGGATGTGGACAAGGCTGGGCAGGAAGGAGGCGCAGACAGACTTGCTCAGAGTTGGAACTTGATTGGCCCAGCTCATGAACGCTTTTGACTTCCCCTTCCTGCTTTCAGACTTAAGTGAAGGGTACAGCTCCACCTTCTATCCCAGGCTCTGCCTGTGTCTACAGCCCAGAGAGTGGGTGTTTCGTGGTCCTGTATGCCCCTCGCCTTCCTTCTGAAACACGAGGATCTCAGGGTATTGTGGTTCAAGGCCCAGTGCCAGCCTTACCCTGGCCCAGGCTATGAGGTCTAGCAAAATGCTTCTTCCTTCTGAATGCGATGTACCAGTTACAGACACCTGCCATGGCTCTCTGTGACCGTCCTAGTCCACCACTCTAGGGACAGATGCCTCTAACCACTGCACTCACACGTGCCAGCCCTGTCAGCCCAAACGTCTCCAGGTAGCAGAGGGCCATGAAACTCCCCAAGAGCCCAAAGACATTCCTGCCAGGGTCTGCTATAGGATACACTCTTTCTTTCATTGCATTCACACATGCACCCACTTTCTTCACCAAGATGCATACAAATCTGGTGGTCCACTATGGGAAGTCTGGGGCTGGGTGGATGGATGGGAAGAGAAGCTTCCATCCGCATGCCCTTCTGCACAATGACCCGTTTCCTGGGCCTCACTAACTACATTCACATTCTTCATCTACAAAAATATTACCAAAAAATTTTAAAATGGGCCATTCTAATTGCTTAATACATTTTATTAAAAATAAGATAACACAGCTAGGCTTCCGGGCACATGCCTTAAATCCCAGCTCTCAGGAGGCAGATGCAGGTGATCTCTGAATTGAGGCCAGCCTGGTCCTCAGAGTGAGTTTCAAGTCAGTCATAGAGTGAGATCTTGTCTCAAAGCAACCCAGGCAGAACAAAGTATTGGCAAGTGAGAAAGCTTTTCTGGGGCTCAAGGGCAATATTTCTACGTCCATGGTGAGGGTGGCAGACTTCAGCGCATGCGATGACTACAGGATTTGGTGGGAATCCCCTTGGGAAGGCAGCACTGTTCCCAACACACCAGGGAACCAGCAACACCAAGAAGTCCAGGTGCAGCTTCCAGGCGCTCTGATGAGAGGGAAGTGGCCTGAGGGAAGGATTAAGTTCAACCAGTCACATCCACTCAGGATGGGAGGATCTAAGGCAACGTCTGTGTCTATAGGAGGTGTCCTGAGTAGATCACCAGGCAGTGTGCACACCGAGGGCCTGAGACAAGAGGAATTACTGAGAACACCCCCTGGAAGGACACTGGAGACACAACGGAGTGAAGGAATAAGACTTGAACTTGGGGAGGCAGCAGATATCACAGGTTTTAGCAGAGGCAGGGAACTGGGAAAGGGACCAATGGCATTCCTGGAGATAGCTGGGGAGCAGGGGAGACCAATGTCACTAAGACGTGTGGCAGACAGTTGAGTGGGGGTAGAGGAGGAAGGAGAAGGTTTAGCCTGGTGTCACTCTGCTCTGTACGTCTCCTGCCCCCGAGGCACACAGTGTGATGTCAGCACACTGGTGCATAACACGCATGATCAGGCTGATGAGGCTCTGGTTTCCTCCGTGAGAAAAGACAAGCAGACCCAACAGCCTGCAGGGACTGGATGGCAGCTAGGCAGATTACAGCAGTTCTGTGAGCACGATGCTATTGTTCTGGACCTAAGTGTCGTCACACTGTGGATTCCTCTCTCAGGGTGTAACTGTCATCTACTGAACCTGGCTAATAGCACCAGAGGTCACTTTTTGACTTCTGAATTCTACAGCAACTGATGTGCAAGTTTTTCTCTGGCTAGATAGAGCCTAGAACCCCAAGCCATCAGTGTTGATGGTTTTTACATGGGATACTGCTTAACAGGTGATCCCCTGGCCGATGAAAGTGAGATGAAAGTGATCTGTAGCCAGGAGCCAGGCAGGGGCCTGGGCCTGGGCCTGGGCCTGGTCTGAGGCCCTCTGGTCTTCACACAGGAGTCAGCAGCTCTACACCACTCCCCCTGCAGCCACAGAAGCACTGACTAGGAGCTGCAAAGGCTGGAAGGAAGTCTGTGCTTCAGCGTTTTACTCTCCAAATGTAACTCAAGTCTTCAACCAACACATAAATAATGAGACAAAACGGGTCTGCAAAGTACAATAGAAAAATACTGTCCACTGGTTTATTTGTTCGAATGTGCAATAGGCTATTTACAAATAAGCAGATCTCCAACGATGTTTATTAAAAATGGCAACTCTATCAACTGTCTGAACTCTAAATGAAAACAAATGATTAAGGCACATTGGATATGTGAGTTGAAAACAAACACTCTGGTGTAACAACAGACTCTTTTCACCTTTGTCCCCAAAACACATGAGCACCAAAATTATCAAAGAACACTTAGTCTTTAGTAAGACGGGAATGTAAAAATTAAGGATGTTTTCAAAAGGAAATCTTTGGAGATCAGTTTACTGCAAATAAAACATTCTAACCACACTCATGGTACACATAAATACTAGTAACTGACAAGTACTCAAAATGGCAGAGATCTAAACAATGGGTATTAAATAAATTAAAGGTATTTCATATAACAAGATAGAAAACCCAGTAATTAAAAAATGAAACAGTCATCTCCATCCACAGCAGAGGACAGAGAGCAGAGCCCGGCTTCCCTCACACTCCCATCAGGAGTTTGTCTGTTTAGCTCGCACTCATTACACTGCCAACAGCCACTCTGTCCCCCTTAGTAATACTGTACCCTCTAAAGAGAAGGGTTGGGGCAGAGAAAATGCCAAGCCCTTCTTGGACTTCAGTGCCAGGTCCCTTGAGGCCACGGGAGTTCAGTGGGGTGAGCACCTCTGTGCTTCCCTCCACCCCCGCTGGGAAAGCCTGTGTGACCCTAGGTGGGTGGAGCACGTGGGGGAATAATCAAATTTAGAAAGCTGTCCTGGAGAGAGTGACAATACAACTATCATGTCGCCTACTTTGTGACTGGAACTCAAGATGGCTTAAAAAAACAGAAACAGTTAAAAAAAAAAAAAAGGTAAAAGGTGGAGTTTGTGCAAAGATAACAGGTTAACAGTCACAGCAGAACATTTCCCAGAGACAGGTTAACAGTCTCAGCATGGACCAGGGTTACAGTGCTCTGATCACGGTGACAATACTTCCTAGGAATGTTCGAGTTTTCTGCCTTAGGACTATAGAGACAGGGGAGTTGTCTGGAAAAGAAATGTAAAAACCAAAAACCAAAAAGTTCTTATATAAAAGTTTTGTTCATCGGGTATGCTTCAAGTCAGGACTAAGCCGGTGGGTGCTACCTAGTGTTCAGCAAGGTGTGTTCGAAGGCAGACATTGATCACATTTTTGTTCAAAAAGCTCAATCTTAAAGGAGTCCTGTGTAAGAAAACCTCTTGGAAAATATATCCTTGTATGGACTTCAAAAACTGATTATACAAAAAAATTTTTAAAAATAAATTAGGCAATTAAAAATGTCCTCCGCAGTGGGGCCAGAGTCAGGCTGTCCTGGCAGAGCTGTGGCTGCCACCTTTGCTGTAACTGGGGTCATTCTTCTCTAGCCACATTTCGGCCAGCTGCTGTGTGGACCCAAACGTTGACGCTTTCGACCCCAAGCACATTTTATACTGTTTGGGGTCCAGATTAGGGTCACAGAAGACAGGGTGGTGGATGTGAACGACTCCAACCTCCTGGCTCCTGAATGTCTTCAACCCTGCCTGGACAACCTTGTTAAAGAGGTCCACATCCTCCAGCCCCCAGCCTTGAATGGAGACATCAAAGCCACCCACTCTGACAAGATCTCCCTTATAAATACAAGTAATGCCAAACCCATAGTTTCTCCAGAAGCCTGTTTTCTGAGTAAAGGCAAAATGGTTGTCACTGGGAACCTTCCCGCTATGAACAATCTTTGGATCGTACTGGCTAAAGATGATTGGGAAATAGATCTGCTGCCCGAGCACTGTGTTGGCTCGGCACCTCTGTAAAAATTCCGCTGTAAACACCAGGTCCACATCACAGAAGAAGAGCAAAGACTCGTTGTTAAACTGGGAAGAGCCTACTTCTAGGGCCAGTGCTCTTGAAAACCCTCCAGACACAGGCAGGACCTGCATGTCAGCCTTAGGGTACTTGACTCGGTAATCTCGCATCAGTTCGACCTGTTTGGCCTTGTCGGGGTTAGAGTCCGAATTGAAAAGCAGAATGACCAGCTTCACGTTCAGATTTGGAATGAGACACGTCTTTTCAAAGTTCCCCATGAACCTCACAAACATGTCGAAGCGCCCAGACAACGGGATCAGAATGTTTATCTTCTTTTCTTTGGGTTCTTTGTGCTCCGTCTTGGATCCAGGGAGCTGGAAGGGAACCAGCCTCTTCAGGGAATTGGACAGGAACGACAGGGAGCCAGAGTCCTGGTTGATTCTGTCTGCCAGCTCTTGGGCATCCAGCTCCTCGTGCTCCACAAACTGGATCTTGCTGAAGGTCTGCTGCAGGTACGCATGCCTCCTCACAGGGACCGTCATCTTCTTCCCTTTGTGCTTCTTATACAGGAGCAGCAGATCCAGAATGTACTCTGCCCCGTACATGGGGTTCACACGCCTGTAGCCATACTGGATCTCCTTGAAGTCGATGATGCGCCCGCGAGTCTTGGCATTGGCGTTGATCATCTCCATCACTTGCATGACAATGTCGTCCAAGGCCTCCCTCTGTGCTGAGTCCATCCCTCTGCGGGGAGGCTGGCCGTCTGTGGCTGAATATAAGTATTTCCCAGTGAGAAACTCCCATTCCAGGATCTCCTCTCGCTGGTGGGCTTGAAAGCGCATGAAGGAGGGTGGGATGCCCAGCTGGAGGTCTTCCTTCTGGATCTCAGTGTTGCTGTACTTGCTCATCAGGACGATCTCCCGGTGGAGCTGGATTGTGCGATGGCGCAGCTCAGCGATCTTGCGGCTGAGCATGTAACTGTGTAGCCTGTACTGGTAAGGTGGGTTTTTGTTGGGGTGTAAGGTGATTGCTCGGTGGATTTTACTGCTATGGAGATCTCTAATGTATCCTTTCTTGTTCTGTTCATAATTCTCGTAAAAAAGCTGCTGCATCTGTCAAGGAAAGAAAAGACTCTGGTTTAGAACTGCATAAGTAAGTGTCGCTCCATCCTTACACCGCCTCAGACAACCACTAACTCTAAACACAAGAGAACAGCACCCAGAAAGCCTAGACTCACCCAGTCAGTAGCAACCGTGTAAGATCAGAAGGTAACGGATAGCAATAGCCTAATGTAACATTTCAACAAGACATTAGCCAATGAATGATCCAAAGGGCTAAGGACCCTGCCCAAAATTATGAGAGCTGCTGCCTGTACAGCAGTCTATACAGCAAATCTGCAGATGAGGCATTTTGTTGTTGTTCTGAACAACAACAACAATAATAATAACAACAGCTTCTTTTAAAAAATGAAATAGATGGCCGGGTGTGGTATCACATGCCTTTAATCCCAGCACCCAGAAGTCAGGGGCAGAGGATCTCTGTGAGTTCATGGCCAGCCTGGTCTACATAGTGATTTCCAGGACAGTCAGATATGTAATCAGATCCTGTCTCAAAAAATAAAAATAAATAAATAAAACAAAACCATAAAGAAAATGGAAGTTAAAAAGAAATTAAGAACGCATTTAAGAAGAGTCCATCTAATTCAGGAGAACAAAGATCAACTGTGACTCTCTTGCGCTCAGGGGAACCAGTGTACAATGGCCACCATAAGTGGTGGGTTTTTGCTTGTTGCTGCTCAGCAAACTGGATCGTAGCACACAGAGGGTACTACCGTGCCTCTCAGGCTCCCTACTATAAACAAAGACTTGGGAGAGAAAGTCAGAGACATAGGCACACTAACTACCCGATCCCACTCCTCCACGACACATGGCTGGGCCAGAGAAGTAACTGGCAAAAGCAGATTCAGATGTATCCAGCTGCTAGGGTGACACGACTTCCTCAGCCTGGCAGCAGTGCCCTTACTAATTTCTTTCTAACTGCAGGGCAGCGCCATAGCAACTGACTCCAGAACTCAATGATGACTGGAATTTAGAAAATTTCTTTACAGGTTCTAAAAGTCTTTCATATTTCATATTCATAAACATATTTTATAACCGTAAGCCCCAAAGGTAACTGAACCTCTAAACTCTTAAGATGACATGGCTCCCACTTCACAGGAGCCACTGGACACCCTGCTGACTCCACCTGGACTCCACCTGGTGAGGAATTCGGCCATGGTAAGCATCAGCCGCAAAGCTCCAGAACAGAGACCACTGATAGGCATTTGCTTCAATACATGCATTACTGTCATTTTGTCTACTTATCACTTCCAAACTTAAACAACAAATTGAGGAAATCTCAAAATTATTAAAAGATGATATTTCCAAGAATAAAAACATCCAAGCCATCGACTTGGCTTTCTAAATTAGATGACCAGTCAGAAGCACGTTCAGATTCCTCTCCCTGCCTGAGGTCTCAGACCCTCTCCCTCTGACTTCAAATTCAAGCCTGGTGGGCAACTTGCCCAACACAGCAGCAGCCAACAGGGCATTCTGAGCAGGTAACTGGAGAGTTATAGCTAAAATATGGGTGTCAGAACTTGCATGATTTGCCCTCTTCTCTTCTCAAATGTTTCCATGAGAGGAAATAAAGAAGCATAAAAGTAATGAACACACAACATGAAGAGAACGGGTCAAGAGAAGTCGCTGCACCTGAGAGATGTCCCCACTTCCCAAGGAAACGAGATCAAGAGAAAGAGGATGGAGGCCGACAGCCAGCTCCCTTAGCTAGAGTGCCACAAGTACAAGGCTGGGAGGCAGGGACCATGGGGATGACAGAAGAGCGAAGGATTTAGGACAGCGAGATCCCCAGGTTCTCTGTACAGTGAGGAACCACAGCAACAGGAAGTAGAAGAGAAGTTGGAGACACCAGAATCTACACAAACACATTCCAAGCTGTTCTGTCATCTACACAGGGGTAGTGGCACACTTTTGTTAAAAATGCACCTGGGAGTATCTACCAAGAGTTGTAATTAAATTAGGCAGGTAACAGTAATAGATTTCAACACCAAAGATGATGATTATCACTTGCAATACTTATTTCTGAAGGTAAATGATTATCTGCAGGCCATTTTTCCTCTTGTCAGTAGTCACTTCTTGATTCTAAATCATATAACTCAAGTTTACTTTCCCGAAAAATTAACTGAGGGCTGGAGAGATGGTGCAGCCATTGAAGGCGATGCTCACAATCCAAACTGTAAGAAAGTAACTGAGTGCCTAAGGAGGAGTGAGGTGCAGTCTGACCACGCAGCGCAGTGAGCCTTGCACCTGTAGTAGGACCCCACTCCTCAACTGTCCCTGTCATCTAGCAAAGACCTCACTCCTCATCCCTCAAAGAGACTCGGTGTGTGTGTGTGTGTGTGTGTGTGTGCTCTATCTATTTATACCCCTGCATGCTGGAGGACCCCATTTTAGATAGTTGTGAGCGACCATGTGATTGCTGGGAATTGAACTCAGGACCTCTGGAAGAGCAGCCAGTGCTCTTAACCACTGAATCACTCTCCAGCCCCATGATTCACTCTTTAAAAAGAGGATTATCAGCTAAAGACCACTGAAAAGTACTCCACAGGAAAAGACAGAAACAAGCTATGCAGCAAATAAAGGAAAAACTTAGAACAACCTAAGTCTATCCTGAGATGTTTAATACAGAAAGGGAGAGCAGAGAAAAAGGCCTTGAAATTAAACTTAAAATAGATAAATGGGGAATAGTGTTCAAGATAGTGAAGAATCTCCCAAGAAACCTGGGATAACAATGCAATAATCATTCTCGAGAGAGAACATGGAAATGGGTTCAGAATTCCAGGACCTGTACACTTGGTCAGGCCCTAGGTACTTTGCCTAAGGAATGCAAGTTAGAATGCAAAGGACAACAACTAAAACCATCTCAAGAGGGATCTAGTTGGTGGTCAGTGTGAGGTTCGTGCCAGGTGAGCCTGATGACCTGAGTCTGACCTCTGGATCCCAAGTCAAGGCAGGAGAGGAGAGGGGAGGGGAGGGGAGGGGAGGAGATCAACCCCACAAAGCTGTCTTCAGACATCCACAAGAATGCTGCACCACATTGCCCCATCTTTCTCCACATCCTCACCCCCCCACACACACACAGACTTTAAGAACTTTTTTTAAAATCCAAAGTGAAAAGAACATGCATGTTCAAATACTCAGAAGCTAGAATGATACTGGATACTACTGCTAATACAATGTTTTCCTAAGCAGGGAAAGCGAAAACCAGCCTCAATGAGCATTTACCTTCCCAGATAAACCATCCATCAAGAAAGGATAAAGAAGAGATCTTCAGATAACGCAGGCTCACATTTATCTTGTACCTTTCTTTTCCTAACATATTTGGAAGACTATGCCTCTCTAACATAGAGAAGACAGTAACAGTTGATCCAAAACACACGGGCACAGTCCAGCATAACTACGCACAAAGTCTCGGGTACTAGAAGGCTCTGGCATTTACTGACTTTGTCTCCAGGGACCAACCTGGGCCTGACATGTTTTAAGATGCTTACTATATATCTGACAGATTCACGATGCAGTATTAAACCTTTAAGCATAGCAAGATATTAAAAAGTTGTTGAATTATTTCAATATTAAATTGTTGATAAAGGCTAATATGATACATTAAATATGGCAAATAGTGCATACAGACAAGGTTAGAATCCTCTAACCATGATAATTTTCAAATCTAAGAGCATTAGCACTTTAAAACAAACAAACAAAACCCACATGTCCTTCAAGACTGTCTTTACTGTAGTACTTACAGTTCCCACCATAATCTGATTTCATTCTATCTGGACAATATCCGACATGTGGGAAGGAGGGTGCCAACAGACACCCGCTTTGCAGTACGCTCCCATGGGTAGCTGTTTCTTTCTGTCTGGCCGATTGCTTCTTACAGACTTGCAAGGATACACATTTCTAAAGTGTCTTAGAGGCAATCTTTTGCCATACTTTCTCAGTTTCTAGAGTCTAGGTAGGATCTGTCTAGTACTTAGTAATAATAGCAGTATGGGGGACAGTATTCACTAGCAGGCTATGGCAGCATTAAAATAGGCTGAGAATTTTAAAGTTGAGTAAAGTTGCTGTAAGGGGCCTTAAAGTTTGACTGGAGGGAACCTTGTGTTCTATCTATCTTTAAACCAAGTAAGTTCATTACAAGATAAAAAGAAGTGGGGATGAGGAGAAAGTGAACAACAATAACAACTAAGTCCATGCTCTAAGTGGCCCCTGTACTGTCCAACAGATTTCTTCTGTATATTTATTGGGACTGCAACCAAACATGACTTTTATACAAAGGAGCCATCCAGCTGATACACTGAAGGAAACACAAGACACTCCTAGAATAATTTTTTAACTTTCAGGAAATTCCATGATTTCTGAAAGGTTAATGTCTTTTGTTACAAAAACATTTTGAGGGGCTAAGATGTAGGTAGAATGCTTGACTAAGATGCACAGAGCCTTGGGTTCAATCCTAGTACAGCACAAAACTGGACATGGTAGGGATACCTATGATACTGACACTCAAAAGGTGAAGGCAGGAGGATCAGAAGTTCAAGTTCATCCTTGGTGTACATAGCAAGTCTAAGGCTAACCTGGACTACATGGAACCATACTCGAAAAAGAGGTCTTTTTAAACCTGGCATGGTGATGTGTACCTGTAATCCCAGTACTCAGGAGGCCCAGGCAATCTAGGCTCTACAGGCAGGCATTATCTAAATATATACTTGTAAATATGTGTATACACACCAAATTTAGAGTTTAAGAGCATTTTATTATCATACAGTACATCAATCATTTATAATTTGAATGTTAAGAGGAACACTATAAAGCAAGGTGGTGCACGCCCTGAACCCCAGCACTTTGGAGGCAGCGGCAGGCGGATCTCTGTGAGTTAGAGGTCAGCATGGTCTACAGAGCAAGTTCCAGGAGAGCCAGGGTTGCACAGAAGAACCCTATCTCCCAAAACCCAAAACAAAACAAACAAACAAAAAACAAAAACAAAAAAAAGAAAGAAAAAAAAAAACTAAAAAAAGAATACTATAACCAAAAGTTAAAAGGTACTTAATAAACAAAACATTAGCTAGTGAAAATCTTTTATTTAATAATTACAAGATTATTCCTTCTTTTAAAACTCACAGAACCCTTTGTAAATGTTTAAAACATTTAAAAACTTATGGGTTGTGTTCCAGTGTTGAAATAGCCCTTATTCTTTGTCTCACAAAGTCTCTCTACCATCTTGGCTCCAGCAGAGGCATCTCGCTGCTCTAAGATATCTCAGGCCTGGTGCCACTCGGTTGTAAGCCAAAGCCGAGTAATTCCAAGGTCATGCTATTCCCAGGAACTTCCAGCACAGCTGAGCTCAGCCATCAACTGCCCACATCTAATCTTCCCTAACACATGCCTTCTACAGTTTTCATTAGCAAGTATCCCATGTCCTCTGCAACAAATGCCAACATGCTCACTAGGCCCTCGTTCTTCCTGTGAGCTGTTTACATTACTGCGCCTCATTAAATACAGTACATCAGTATGCTATCGCTGCTCCAGTTGGATACTTTCTTGTCTGGATTAAGAGTTCCATTATGCAAAACTTTGGCCTTTTGTTCTAAAAAATGGTTTCAAAACAATATTAATTTAAATAGCCACTCCCATATTTTAGATATTTAAATCAATATTCTTACATGGCAACATCCCCAGATAATTCACACCTCAAAGCAGAACTTTTGAAAGCAGGCATATGTTAATAAGTAGGTCAGTTGTCCAGCACATACTGAGCTGTTCCAGGCTCTTGGGACATATGGTTGTCCTACACAACCCTCTTAGTTTTCCCCCAATTAGTTTTGTGTTGGTATTGCCAATTTTCACTCAATTAAATTCAAGGAATATGTACTTTGCATTTTAAAGACTTCATTCATAAAACTAAAATCTTCATGAGAATTAAACTGGGCTTGTAATGGTAAAAATTGTGAACTATATTTCTGAGCCTCATTGGTTAGATTCTAATTCAGAAATCTGAATATTTAGTAGAGAAGCCTGGCCCATTTCAGAGTCACTGAGAATTGAGCTTGGCAAAGTTAAACAAAAACTCCTGGTAGGACTTAAGTCCTTTGTGTAATGCAGCACATACAGCACTGGACTATAGAACAAACGGTTTTAACTTTAAGATAATCACATGATAAGGTTAAGATAACTCAGCAGTAAGAAAACTGCACAGAGCCCCATCTCAGTCACCCGAGCTCTCTAACAACATGTCTTTTATTAACTTTTGCTTTGGTTGGTGTAGACAATGCTGGGTTCTGACTTGTATAATGTAGTGTCTGTTATACATTGCTCATAGTCGCCCCCACCCCCGGTGCCCTGCTCTCGTTCTCATCCTAGAGTATACTACACCCCTTCTGGTTTCATGCCAGATTCCATGTCAGAGGAAATGTGTGTTTGTCATTTTCTTCTCTACCCCATCATTATTATTAACTAAAGAAGCAACCATGGCCATGCAGTGTGGGATGAATTATACATAGAACTATCTTCTAATGAAAAGTTCTATCCAGATGTGGCATCAAGTGTTTACCCTCTCCTGGATACACTGTGTAGAGTGGGCACCTCAAAGGCCCAGTAAAGAAAAGGATTAGGTGGGGCCTGGCTTGCTGAAAGGGTACCTAGGAAGGGCCTTAACATAACTCACCCGGTGCCAGGAGCCAATCCACACAGCTTCCTCAAAGCACTGGGTAGTAACTCTAGTCAATATGAGTCAGGTAGCAACACAGCAAGCATCTCTGTATGGTTAAATAACTCCAGTTCTAGCAGAAGGGGTTGCCAAAACAAAGCAAAACAAAATCCAAAGAGAATACAAGTTACGGGGAGAACTGTGGTAGGGAGATGGGGGTGGGAACAGACACATGAACACAGAGGAGGGTCAGATCTCAAGGAAGGGAGAACTCTAGTTCTTTTGTGGAAAACTACCAAATTAGGAAGTGTAGTGGGGAGAGAGGGATGAGAAAGATAGAAAGACAAATTCTATAGGTCAAATACTACAGTCTACAAGGTCATGGCTCTCTAGGATTTTTGTTTTAATTGTAAAATTCATTCTACATATTTTGTGCTCTTCTAATTTATAGACTTTATCAAGTATTATATCCCAATTCAAAGCCAACCAATAAAAAAAGATAAACTACACGCATGGCATTTGCATCTGAAGACCCTGAGTGGCATACTGGAATGGATGCCCAAGGAGCTTGTAGGGATTGCCAGAGCCCCAGCTTTTACCTCAGAAACTCCCTTTTCAACTTCATGCATTAAAAGCAGAACTATCGGTAAATACTTCCATCATTTGAGGGGTGTCTCTACCCTGCACGGGTGGGGGTAGGTGGGGACACACACACATGCACACAGAGTTGAAATAAAATGTTTCCATCTGGGCTGACAATGCTTGCCCTAAGAGCCATTCACTATGTAACAAAACCTCAACAATAAGCAGGAAAAGCCCTCTTTTGAGCTCCTAGGCAGGGGGTTGCCTCCCAGAGGTGGAAACTAAGTCCATACTTCTCAGGATGCCACGTACCTTGGATATGGGGTCTGGAGGTGCCAGAAAGCACCATGCAAGCTTCCAAGGGAAGGAGGGAACCAACAGTCACATCCAGTTATGAGCCTATGAACTAACATAATGAGCACCAAGGCATTATATGTTGGTGATAACCAACAGTTCTCTAATTGGATTTCAGGAACACTCAACAAGTGGGAAATCGCTGTTGGTCCTAGAAGCCTAACTAAGTGCCCAGGGCTAGTGACATCATGGATCTTAGAGGGAAACCTATAGCTACCATCTTACTAAACCAGAATAATCTCTAACTACAGTCTAAACATTTGTCCTTATACCCGCAGATAAGTGTAGTCCTCCCCCCTCATTAAGGAAATCCCTCTTTACAACAGATGGAAACCATCACAGGAAAACAATGCCAGTCCAAATGCAGAGCACAAAGACGGCAGGCTGTCAGCCCAACTGAAGTCTTGTACTCATGTCTCAGTCGTATCAAAAGGAGACGTGGAAACAGTCTAAAGAACAGGAATTTACTGTGAGGCTGCATCATAGAAATGTCTGAAGTTACACCCATGCAACCTCATCATTGTGGCTGCGTAAATAAGACCTAAATAAGAAGAGCACCGACAGACGCGATGACATGCCAGGGGAAATCACATGAGGCTTCAACCCTACATAAGAAATACAAACAACTAAACAATGTAGAAAGGGAGAAATAGTCTTCCCCAGTGAAAAGCTTCCAAATTGGTTATCCAATACCAAACGGTCAACCCTGAAATCACACATGTACGAGTAACTTTATATAGACTAAATAGGCTGCATTTATGTATTTAGGTATTAAGAGAGGATGTGTGGGAAGGGTTGGATGGAGGAAAGGGAAAGAGGAAATGGCATAATTATATTTTAATTTAAAATATATGAATGTGTGTGTGTGTGTGTGTGTGTGTGTATACTAAGAAACAAAAATGTAGACAGCCAGCAAAGGCAAAAGGGCAACACATAGAAGAAGAGAGAAAGCCGACAAAGGCTGCTGGAACTGGCACTGACAATGAAAGCAGGCACTCCTCACCAAAGGCCACTCAAAACGGTCACAGACCGAAAAGGAAAACACACTCGAGAAAATCTAGGTACCTCAACAATGACCATCTGGATAGAATTTCAAAGCTACCACTCTTAAAAGAGAAAGAATCGATAAACTAGGTTTTATCATAGCCAGAAACTTCTATCATAAAAAGACAGTATCAGAGCCTGGTGATCTCTGTGGGCCAGCCTGGTCTACAGGGAACTCCAGGTCAGCTAGGGCTACAAAGAGAAATATCTGAAGACTTACCCGCTAAGTTACTGTCCAAGTCAAAACCCTTAGAGATCCTAATGCTGGCCAAGAAAACCAACTCAAAAGTAGTCAAGACAATATATGATGGGGGATACAGATGCTGAAAAGTCACCTGTGCCAAGAGGAAAACGCAAATCAAGACAGTGAGATGGCCAAGTGCAGTGGGCACACGCCTGTCATCTTGAGAATGAGTGTTTATGCTAGACAGAAGGTCACCCGAACAGTCGTCCAGCACAGCCTCTCCTTCCTTTGGCTTCACAGTATACAACCTGTTGGAATGACAGTTGGCTCTGTAACCATGCAGAGGTTTGTTTTGTCATGTTTTTTAAAGGTCATTACCATTTCTTTACCCTAACTGAAGTTAAACAACCGATAGTCTATAAAGGTACCTTAACAGGTAACACTTCTTGGGAGCTATATCCAGCACGTGCCAGCATGTCCTAATGACATCCTGTGAGGTGTGTACCTAATGCCCATGCTTTACGTGAAGGGTGTGATGTGTCTATACTGGGGTCACTGCCTGGCTTAGTCAGGGCTGACCCTTGAAATCAGAGGAATGCACTTAACCAGGTCTCCAGACCTGGGTCCACTCAGAGAGCAGGAGGTGATGGCCTGCTTTCCAAGAACTCATGTAATAACTAGTAACATTTCAGATGATGACTAGAGCTTTGTAGAACTATAAAGAAATGAAACAGTAGTAGAGATGCGTGTAGTGTCCACCTGGGAGTCAGAGAAGGCCTCTGCAGCAAGCTGGACTCTGAGCAGAGATCCCAGGCAGTGAGAGGGAAGAGAGTGAAAGAAAGAGGGGCACTCATACCGCCATCTCTGCATAACAGCACTTCCAGGAACAAAGAGTAGCCAGGGCTAGCCCCACGCCAAGCTGACCACATACCCAGGAACAAGCCACCACACAAAAGCACCATGACAGTCTCCTTATTGGAGTCACTGTGAGGCTCCATACTAGACACATATAGATTTTAACACCATCAGCAGTAACATTTCAGTGAGGAATGCTACTTAAAATGTTTGAACAAAATTTTATGAGCTTCAAGGATCTCTAAGTTTGGGTTAGAGTTTAGGAAGGGTTGAAAAGCAACCTATGTGATGTGGATGATGAACATTCCTGGCAGCAAACAGCCAGTCGCTCATGCTGGGTGATGGGTACCTTTCCTAAGAAAACACATTCTCTGGGCTGTGGAGCCCACTCTATAATCACTTCTGCTCTGGGTATGGGCATGCCAGAGTCCCAGCAACGGAAGATCCCTGGAAGAAAGGACAATCATGACAAGTACAATTCCTGCTGCCTGCCCCTCCTTACGTGCATCTGCAGTCAGATGCCCAACTAGGCCTGAACCAGGAACTGCCCTGCATTTTGTCCAAATGGGATTAACTTAAAAGCAGGGAGCCACCTGCCTTCTGTGTGGTAAGGGAGACTTTCATGGGGAAGTCGTTACTAAAAGTATTATTCTTAAGCTTCAAATGAGAAAGAAAGCAAATGGGTAACTTATGTTGTATTAACAACCCACGGACTGTGCCTAGTGCTTCTAAGCAAAAGGAAGAAACCACAACGTTCATTTCTGGTGAGACCATTCCCCTCAATGAACGACTCATGTTGACTCAAGTTTATCTTGTTCATTTGTACACACATTTTAAGTGGGTATTTCACCTGAGAAACAATACCAAAAACATTTAGGTTTTTAACTCTATTTCATTATCCAGTTTGAGTTCTACCTTCCAGATTAATTACATGGCCAAAACAACTATCTAGCTACCCATTTATGGCCATCTATCCCTGCTTACATTTGGTCCTGTGTACTGAGATGGAGCTGCACCAAGCACAGCGAAGCCTAACACCCCAGCCCCTCACTGCAGTGCAAGGCAGCACTGAACATCCTGGCTACCTCGTGTCCCTGCACATCCCACTTTCTAACCCTGCCTCTATTCCTGCATTCAATGAGACCACAAGTCTCCACTTCATGTGTATATGTGAGTGCAGTGGGAAGAGGAACTCTGAGAGAACGAGGGCTGGGAGAATAAAAGAACATCTTAAAAGCCACCAAATTATTGCAATACACTCTGGGCTCCGAACAGATTTCGTAAGCTGTATCTTATAAACTGTCTTCTAAATTGTCTTCAAAAAACAAAATGGGAGTCCATAAGTGAAAGATGGGTTAAAAAAATTTGTGTGTGTGTGTGTGTGTGTGTGTGTGTGTGCGCGCGCGCGTGTGATTACCTGCATATGTTTGTATCCCACATGTATGCCTGGTAGAAATGGCAGAAGACACTACTAAATTTAAATGCAGAGCCAAACCTCCAGCCCTGGAAATTGGCTTTATAAGCAGCATTTCTAAGTCTACAGCTATAAAGCATGACTCTTAGCATGCACATGTAGAAACTTACATCACATATGACTCTTAGCATGCACATGTAGAAACTTACATCACTTACAATACTATTTTAAAACCCCTTAAGATCATTTCAGAGCTAGTGAGATGGCTCGGTGGGTAAAAGTGCTTGCTATGAGTCTGAACCCCAGAACTCACATGATGCAAGAGAGAACTGTCTCCTGCAAACGGTCTTCTTACCTTCACATGTGTGGTATGACTTGCACACAAAGGCAAGTACTAATACACATAAAGTAAAAATAAATAAATCTTTAGAATGTTTAATACAAGTACTTACCAATATTAAAACAGAAACCTATTATAGTGTTTAGTTATGGCATTCTACTTCTGACCACCTTAACTTCGCTAAACAAACAATAACTAACCTTGAGGGCAGTACTGGCTAAATCAATAAAAAGATACGCTAAAACTATTGAGTTATTAAGAGCAGTGAAAAAGTCACAGAAGAGAAAGCATAAAGATTACTGGCAAAGAAGTAACTCATGCATCAGCCGAAGACCAGTGCATCTCTCTCACAGAAAACCACCGGTGAGAGGCAGGGTAACAGCACAGAGAACGATTCCATTTTTATGGCGTCTTGATTTCATTACTCAGTATCAATTATGTTAACTATAAAAAGTAGAGCTGAGAGCGGTGGCTCACACCTGTAATCACAACACTTAGCATGCTTAAGCACATCAATGCCATGTGCTTGAAGCTAGCTTGGGTTACACACTGAATTCCAGGCCAGCTTGAGCTATAGAGACCTTGCTTCAAGCAGGGCGGTGGTGGCACATGCCTTTAATCCCAGCACTTGGGAGGCAGAGGCAGGTGGATTTCTGAGTTCGAGGCCAGCCTGGTCTACAGAGTGAGTTCCAGGACAGCCAGAGCTACACAGAGAAACCCTGTCTTGAAAAACCAAAAAAAAAAAAAAAAGAGAGACCTTGTTTCAAAAATAAAGACAGACAGACAGATAGACAGAGGTGAATAAGTAAAATAAAAAGTAGATACAGATACAAAGTAAGCATATACTATTTTAAAAATGGGTTTACTCATGAACCCTGTGAGAATGACTTACATTTGAAAAAGGTGTAGTAGTTTGAATATGCTCGGCCCATGGGAAGTGGACCTTGGGAGGTGTGACCTTAGTGGAGGAGGTACAGGCCTTGTTAGAGGAAGTCTGTGGCTGTGGAGGCAGAGCTTGGAGGTACCCTAGCCTCAAGCTCTGCCCAGTGTGAAAGAGAGTCTCCTCCTGGCTTCCTTCAGATAAAAGCATAAAATTCTTGGCTTCTCCAGCACCAAGTCTGCCTGTATGATGTCCTGCTTCCCACCATGACAATAATGCACTGCCTCTGAAACTGTAAGCCAGCTCTAACTAAATGTTGCCTTTATAAGATTGCCTGGTCATGGTGTCTGTTCCCAGCAGTAAACCCTAACTAAGACAGAAGGAAAATGTCACATCTTTCTGAGCCTTCTCATACTCATCTCCTCATGTCCCACTGATGGTCAGGTATCAAACCGTGGTATGCTCATGTAAAATGGGGTAGATATAATAGGGCCTGGAGAAAGAATTACAACCTACACTCAAGTAAGTATATGGAGAGAAATAGTCAAAGTTACAGCAGAAATTAATGAAATGAAAAAAAAAAAACAATTAAAAAAAATCAAGGGAACAGAGTTGGTCTTTAAAAAGATACACAAGCTCAGTAAACTGGTAGCCAAACGAAGAGAGGGAAGATCCGTATTAACTAAATCAGAGGTAGGAAAGGAGGCCTAATAAAGGATACTGAAGAAACTCAGAAAAGCATTAGAATACATCTTTAAAAACATATATTCCATCAAGCTGGAAATACTTTTTTCAAAAAAGGAAGAATTTATAGACCTTAGAATAAAGCATAGAATATAGCATTAGGATGTTAGACCTCTCCAACCAAAAACATAAAAACATTAGAGAAAGAAACTAAAGAAGACACTAGAAGATGGAAAGACCTCCCATACTTCATGGACTGAAAAAAAATTACATTTTACAAAGATTTTTTAAAAAATTGTGTGTCTGTGGGTACTCATGGGGTTAAGCAATAGTCAATCATGTTTACCAACAGAAACCAGAAAAACCTTGAGAGACAAAAAGCAAATATTAACTCCAGAAATAAGAGAACTAAGCAGAATTATTACTTAGAAATAACCACTATTACTACTTTAATGCTTAATTAATGTCAAAATAAGTGATCACAGCCACACCACCAAGTGAGTAACAGTATTGTACACCAAGATTCACAACAAGGAGCTGTGTAACAGTCAGCCAGAACAAGCAGGAGAGCCGTGATCCAAGCCTGAGTGTATGCTCTAGCTTCTCTTCACATGGCCTCGTCACGCACACTGCGTGTATGCAACCCTAGCAGCTAACAGTGAACCACAGGCAACTTCCTGAGATGAAAAGGAACAAAGTTTTAATGATTTCCATCTCTGGTTTATCTAAGTGCGTACCGATATAAGTACTCCTAATTTTTATGTTGATTCTTCCCAATGAAGCTGGCAAGATCTAACTGCAGGACCCATTTAAACATCTTCTTTCTTTTGAGATCAGGGTGGTGTGATTAATAATAAAGCACTTCCAACCCTTCCAAATACAGGCTTCACCACAAACGCATTCCCAAACTCTGTTACAAGGGAAAGCTGAAACCGCGGCACAGAGATTTAAAGGGAGACGCCCTGTAAGGAGCATTCCCATCTGGACTGATGTACTAGCTTATATTCTGAGAGCATTCTCAAGTTGTCATATCTGTTATTACAGTCACAATGACTTTCCAGAATAGAAAAATTTACATCAAATATATAAGGATAACCCCAAATTATGTCATTTATAGAACATCAAATTATAAATTTATGTCAAATCATAACACACAAAACCAAAACTACACTCAGAATATATTGATGACCAGCTTCTAACAGCCAACCTGCTGGAATGAAGATGCTAGGAGTATGTTCCAAAAAAACCTGAAAGCCAATTAACTTTAACTGTTTAACTGTGCTAAGCACCTGACCTTGGTACACTGCCATAAATGTGACACCAACAAAAGTCCCATCTACAAAAGAGTGCACAGGCTGCTTAAGATCCTTACACACTGTGACCTCATGGTCTGTCTTCTAAGCCAGACTTCATGTTCAGTTAGGTGTGACCACATGCCCAACTTTTCCCCCAGCGGAGTGTGAGCAGAAAGGACACGTCTCCTATCTCTGAACCTGAGGCCCTGTTCCTCTCCTGGGTCAAAGTCTCAGCACAGCAACCATGGCATCCATTTCTAACAAGGGACTGTTGCAGGAGAGAGTCAAGAACCCAGACCACACCCCCATATCCTGGGAAACAGCCTTGCCAACCTGGAATCCCTGGAGTACTCAGCCTGTATTCAATATAGAAATTTCCCTATTTCTACTGCATTTCTTGGATGTCAGTTATGGTGGTTTACCCCTTCCTTTGTAATGCCATATTAATAATTTATTTCTTAAGCAACACTTCAGAATAACATCTCATAAAAACACACAACTAAAGTTATATCACATGTTTCTGTAACTGTATGTCAGCCCCAGGAATCCTATTATTTACACTGTTCCCATTTTGGAAAGATGGTGGAGCTCTGGGGAACCAAGAACCCAATAAGGAGACTGGCGGTGGGTAACTGTAGGCTCAGTTTCAATATCAAGTGCACACAGCACAGTTGGCAAATGTCCACAGCTCGAGTCTCACTAACGGAGGTCCTGTGGAGCTTCTGGTCCACAGACACTGAGGTATTTACCATCTGGCCCTTCAGAGACAGAGTCTACTGACCCTTTATCTAGAGCTTTTGGGACATGCTGCCTTTGCCAAAGGACAGGAGGGCCTAAATGTGGTGTTCCTCCCTAAGCACCTTGCCTTCTCTTCCGCAGCTGAGCTTCTCCTTGGCTCCTGGATGCCAAGCCACCATGCTAGACCAGTTCTGCCTCACTGATACCGAGATACCTCATTTCATCTGGGATATTACACTTCTGCCTTCCAGTCCTACCTTTCTATTTCTAACACAACACCTTCAGGGGAAAATGTAATCTCCTGTAAGAAAAGTTCCAGTAACCACTGAACTAATTAACAGCTATGATAACAAATGTTGTATTTTATTACAACTAAAAAACAAGAAGTTGCTGGGCATGGTAGGGCACACCTATATATAACTCCACCATTTCGGAATCTGCAGCAGGACGACTACTGGGTTTTGAGCCCAGCTTCAGCCACAAAATAAACAAAGAAGAAACTATAAAATTAAACACAGTACACCACGCACTTTCTGCGTGGACTTGATTTTGTGGTATACATTCATTCTATTTTGGTTTTGTGAATAAAAGGCACTTTCAAGAAAGTAAAAATGGGCATAGTCCTAAAACCAGAACCCTCAAAGACCTTGAAGAGCCAGGTATGTCTACTACATCCCTGATTCCAGCCAGTATTACAGCTGCACCAGCAACTGTATGGGCCACACAGCTAAGAAGGACCATTCTGATTAAGATACAAGAAAGGCCCTTTCTCATACAGCTCACTTCACGCAACACTGGGTCCGACCTAGTACATGCACGGATGAGCCAGACCTCATGGCATATCAGAAGCATTTTAATTCTAAGCTTTCATGATACTCAGGCACTAATGATCATCAACATGGTGTTGGCTGTAAACAAGGTTACTAGGGTTCATAGTATCACTGCTCTTAACAAGGTAGATACTACATTGAATGAGAAGCTAAAGTCATCTCTGCTTCTTGAAGTCTGTGTTTCTGCCCAAGTATCCCACCAGAATAGTCTCAGTTTGGGCTAAATAAAAAATATCTTCTGTGATTACAGTTTTGGGAAGACTGTTCTGATATAGTGGAATCAGATAAGGATAGCAGACTGCCCTGTGCCCCACCTTCCCCCTAGATCAGTGAGTGCCAATCATTTAGAAATGCAACTCTTCTTTCCTACAAAGACCTGCAGCGCACAAACAAGGCTCTGGGTGCTGACCTCCTCATTTCTCAACTCTCTGATGCAGAGACTTCTTTTGTCCTCTCTGCCCAAGCCTTGGCCTCATCTGAAACTGCTTGAGTATTCTTTTGATACAGAGGCCTAGAAAAATTTAATCCATCCAAACCATGTAAATTCTTGGCAAAAACTCAGTTCTATAAAGAAAATAATGAAAGAGGAAGGGTAATGTGGTATGGGGAAAGACCTGAGCATATATAATTGCTCAAACATATCCTTATGTGATCCTATCAAATAAAAAAGAAGTAATGAGGCCGGTATGAGACCGTCACCTGTTCCTCTGTGGCTCCAGCCCTTAGACGTGAAGGTGCTCTGGCAGGAAGAGTCATCTCAACCCCATGGAGTAAGGTGACATTTGAGAGGAGAATAAGAGGGTGGTGCTCATCTGTAGACATAGGTGAACTAGACACAAAAGGAAAAAAATAGTGACTATGTCACCAGACACCTTTCCTGAACTGTGCCCAAGCAGTTTGGGAAGTTGCTTCTATGTCCTCCTTCAAGTAGACTTTGGAGCAACATCAGGCCAGAGCCAGCCAGCCAGGGAGGATTTAATATATATCCCATGAGCTTGGGCAACCCCAGAGGGTGCCAGTGACAAGCTTCTACTGCCCAGCATGCCAGGGAGGGAGGAAGTAGCAAAGTATGTAAGGTAAAGGGTGCCAGGCTGCCCTGGACAGTGACACGGATCAAAGTATGTAAGGTAAAGGGTGCCAGGCTGCCCTGGGCAGTGACACGGATCAAAGCTGACCACTGGCAGCACACATTAGCAGAGAAGGGATACAGGACGCCAGTTTAGGAATCTTTAATTTTAAAAAGGCAGATCTAAAAATACTAGTTTGTAGGTACTTTTAATAAAGCAAGACGCTAGCTAAAAAGCCACATAAAAGTTTGAATAATTTAAAATTCAATATTATTCAAAATAAAATTAAAAAGTACTATTAAAAGCCAAGCAAGGAAAAAAGTATTAGTAAGATTAATTGCTTTTGGTAGCTTTAAAAACAAAATAAAAACCTATCACAAGTCAGCTATAAAGATATAATTTTTGGGTAAATACATAACATCATCTTGGGGATTTAAAAAGGATATACTAAAGCCCAGGTTTTTTTTCATTTAAATTAATTTCTAAACTAATATATAAAACAGTATATATATATATATATATATATATATATATATATATATATATATATATATATGTGTGTGTGTGTGTGTGTGTGTGTGTGTGTGTGTGTGTGTCTCATTCACCTGGCTTCTTTATGGTTACATAGGCAAAAGTTACAGCAGGACAGGAGGAAGCTCCTATCACCCAGTGCTCCAAAGCTTCCAGGGAACACCTGTCTGCATTTCTTCCTCTCAGTTCCGCTAGCCATCCTGTCATCTCTGCATCAAATGACTCACAGCTACAGCCTTTGCTAAGACTTAGCTCTTCTGCCTGCTCTGCTCCACCTCCTCAGTGGCCTGCTGGAAAAGGAGCCTCTTATGTCTATCCATCAAGTGGATCAGACTGGCCACCGAGGCCACTGAGGATATATGCTAGGGCTACCCAGCAGCGTTCTACCTGTTCTTAGTTACCTTCTTGGGAAACAGAGCTCAAGGGTGGGTATATATGTGTGTGTGTGTGTGTGTGTGTGTGTGTGTGTGTATATATATATATATATATATAAAATGGTGTTTTGATATATATATTGTATAATATTGTACAATATAATCAGGTTACAATGTTTACAATAGGTTAAATGTATCTCCTCAAACACATCATTTTTATGGTTAGAATATTCAGCCTTTTAGATTTCATGTTCTTACATCCATTTCACTGCTTGAGTGTCACTTGTTTCTGGAATAAGAATGACTAGCATTCTTCTCAGTCCTTCTTATTTATCACTATTAGGAAGTACCTCTGCTGGACACTTAGGAAAGCACTATTACTTCACAAACTTGAAGGTGGAAAGTCTAAAAGGCACACTAGGTCTGAAGAGGGCCCCTCCCTGCCCACTTCCTGGCAGAGGGCTGGACAACAGCAGGAGTAATCCTCAAAGCTGGGAAGGAGGTCAGCCCAGGGATTTCCCAGTAAGCCTCTACTTCTCCAAGTTCCTTCCACCTCTCAGCATCGCTGGCCCGTGGAACAAGCTACTGATTCTGATGTGTGACACATTAAACTTGGGCAAGCACTGGTTAAAAAGTTTAAAATATGACACTAAGATTCAATAACGGCTTCTGGAGTGAATGAACCAAGAGAGAAAGCACAGGCTGATTCTGTTGCCAACTGCTTTGAAGTAGAATGTGCTGGTCTCCAGAAGCCATGCCCCTGACACAGGGAAGAAGGGGGTATCCAGTGACAGAGCCAGCACCCAGACTGCATCCAATATCCCATCCCCAGCCCGGACAGGATGCCTGCCTTCTCCCTTTGGGGTACCTGATATATATATATATATATATATATATATATATATATATATATATATATATATATATATACACACACACACACACACACACACACACACACACACACACACACACACACATATACACACACACATACACACACACACACCGACATGTACTGACACAGGACAAGAGACACACTACTCAACTTCGACATGACCCCTCCACAAGTTAATAAGACACTCAAGCTAACTCCAAGAAAGTTAAAAATTATCAATGGATGATAGAACCCCATGAGAGTGAGAGGAGAAACTATATCTCAGGGTCTCAAAGTATGTAAGAGTTACTAATAACAAAAGGGAAGTCACATTACAGTGGAGAAAGCTGGCAAGTGCTCCGTTAACACTGTCACACAGACAGAACTGCAGTCATGTGCTCCTCCTGTAATGTTCTGAGAATAGAATATCATTCAACGTGGGGTAACAAAAATCCAAATTTAGGAGCATTCTATAAATAATGTTCCAGAATCTTTTGGGGGTGAAAGTAGGGACAGGTAGAAACAAGTTCTTGCCGGCTGAAGTGGAAGCTTATGGTTTCTTTGGAAAACCAGTTGTGCCAGATGGTGTTTTACTAAAGCAGACACAGGTGAAAGGATGTTTTGCTAAAGCCAACAAGCAAAAGGACGAATGGTGTTAAGAATGGCCTAACAGATGGCAGACGGAGCTTGATGGTATTGGTACGCTTTACCATTGTTATTGACCATCATTTGTCATGACTTCATAGAAAGAAATGCAGCAAAAAACTCCCGGTGGTGTTCTGGCGCTTTCTCCGTGCTTCCGCAGACTTGGGCCTTGGGCCGATCAGCAGTGACGTCAGCTGATACAGACTCACGTCCTGAGTCAAGGCCTGTACTAGGACATGTGATGTTTGCAGGGAGCATAAATAGGACTCGATGGACATTGAGAGGGGCCTTGCACAGCTAGCTTTGCAATGAATCATTGGTCTCTTTGTCTTTGCTAATCTTCACTTCATCAAGAGAGGCAGGCAGAGAACTTCCGGCATCCCTATTGCTCCTGCTGAGTCCTGCCAGCTCAGTGGAGACATGGCTGTTTCTGCTGGTGTGGTACTGCTGCTGATTTCAGACTACTGAACTAGACTGATGATGTTTGCAAGTACACCGAGTTACCACTGCTGATTCCTGTGAACTGAACTGCTGAGATCCTGACAATACATACTGAATTTGCTCCAAAGAATTACTTCTAAACAGGTCCACATCCCTCTGTATCCTAATAACCTTTCTTTTCCACTACTTCTGGTGGGTGGTGGGCTAGAAGGGCAGTTAAAACATTTAAGAACACTTATTTCAAAAGTAAGTTTTGAAAAAAATCAAAGCCTACACTGGCTAACCCAGGCTGGCCTGGAACTTTTGCTGTTTCTGTCTGAGACCCCCTAAGTGCTAGAATTCTAGGTAAACATGTACCACCATACCCTGCCTCACCTATAATTTTTAATGTAAAGGTTAGACAGCAAATACAAGGTCAAAACCTAGGACATTTATGAGAGAGACCAACAAAACACTTTATGGAATCCTGGATTCTAATCCTAAAAAAAATCACTAAGTTTGTTTGTTTGCTATGTGAGATGCTATTGAGATAACTGATAAAATATGAATACAGTCTGTGGATGAGATAATGGAGCAATGTTAAGATCCCAATTTTGTTACTGAACTATGTTTATATCACTGAGGTATTTAAGGGCAAACCCAAGCATTGCATCTGAAATGACACGAAGTGCACAAATAAAAGAAAGGCACAAAGAAATACCACCTTTGGGGTATTTAGGTGAAGGGTGGAGAGGGGTCATTTCCTGTTAAACTTAAGTGACTGAAAATTTAAGACATTTACAAAGAAAAGAGTGGTTCAAAGTGACCATCTGGGGAGCAAGAGTCATGGCTTGGGGGTCAGGAGCCCTTACTGCTCTTACACAAGGCCCAGGACCCATATCAGGCAGCTCACAGGCCTGTAACTCCAGACTCACGCATGTATGTGGTGCATATAAGCTCACTCACTCAGACAGACACAGAGACAGAGACACACACTCACAAGGTGCACATACTACCATTTGGAAACATCACTGCAATTAGCTTTACGCAGTCTTACCTCCTTTTACCAGACTTCTTAAAGGTTCTTAAACTATGTGAAGAGATTTCCAGAAAGATAAAGCAGTAAAATTTTGGTCTATAATCTGTTTGACTACACTTACAATTTTGACATTTTGTCTTTTGAATCTGTTTTCTTCCTTCTCCTATTCTTTTAAAAATGGAATCAATGTGGTAATATTTCAGTATGCGCTTTGAGGCTTCCTGAACAAAAACCGTTACTATTTTTGTCCCTAATTCATCCTCTTGCTTGCTGTTCTGTGGGTATGACATCAATTTATTATAACCAATAATTTACCATGCCTTCTAGTCACCAAATTACCACCACATGCACTGGTGATCCAGAGGAAAAAATTAGTGTATGCAAGTAGAGCCAGTACGGCCATTAGTGGTGTAAGGAAAAGCCTGGTCTTCATGTATTTCTCCTTCAATACAAACATAGCTATTATCAATCTGCAAAGATTGTGCAGAGCTTCCAGACGAAGCAGAGAAAACACAGATCCACCAGGTTTTTAAAGCTCCTTTTGAAAGATTCAGTACTCAGATGGGGGTGGGGGGAGGGTGCTGAGATCAAACAGAACAGCCTAGGGTTTCTATGCACACTCTCAGCAGCATAGGGTTTAATACAAACACACACTTACTTGGCTCTGAGTACAACTTTCATTTTGAAGATGGTTGATCCATCTCCTGTGTTCCTCTTAAGGTATCAATTTCTATTTTAAATACCAATAGCTAGTAACATATTCCTTCCTTCATATAATGTTTGTACTGATAATTAAGGTTTTATTTCAAACCTATGCCTAATTCATATCCTTTCTTTTACCTGGTACAGGCTGAGCTGAGAGGGCTGGTCCCTGTTCCACCATGTCAAACTAGACAGGCAAGGAAAAACTGAACAGTTTTCAAATCAGTGTGGCTAATTCCCAGACTCTTGTTTCTCAAAAGTCACTTGATCCATTCAAAGAAGGACCTGAGCCAATGAAACCAGGTGGTGGATGCCTGAGACATTCCTAACTACCAGAGCCAATTCCTCATTCCTAGATTCAGCAATAAGGATGCTAATGACAAACCCTGCTCACGGATAGGGCCACTACTGAGCCTGTTTCCTATGAAGATGTTTTGTAAAGAAGCAAACAGAAAAATATGGGGCTAGAACCCAAGCAGAAGCAGTGGTCCCATATGAATGAAATGGCTACAGAAAGAAAACAGATTTCATCAGCTGTGAGAAAGTATGCTATTTCCTGGGTTTCATCCCACACAAAACTACTACTTACAGCAGAGAGCAATGAGTGACTATTCATGGTTTGGGGGCACAGCCTAAAGCAGTGTTCCAGTAAGGACACAAGTCTTGTCTTCCCAAACTCACTCCTATAAATACACATAAGTATGTGAGTGGTGCTCACTGTAAACATGTCCTTCCCACGCCCAATCTTCAGGAAGGATGATAGCTTGGGCACGTCCATTTACTCATGCCATTGGACAGAGCTCGTTCCAAATCAACTTAACTTGAGAGAAATCAAACCACACCAAGCAGAAAACAGCATGGAAATTGGAAAGCTCCTGAGAAGACATCTGAAACAAATCTGAATATTTCTCACAAAGATTCTATTCCTGACACTTTTTTTTATATTACTACATTTACCATCAAATACAAAAAGAAAACTACTCAGTGCTTAACATAGGACTACAAGGCTTTTCCTCCATAGCTAATTTGTGGATATAAAGTCTAGCTTAAAAAGGAGGATTTGTACCATATGATCCCCCCACACCCCCAGGGCAGAAGTAGTTATCTCTGAATGTTCTGCCACTTGGCCAACTTGAGCTCATTTTAATGACTGGTTGGGATTGCCAGAGGACAGCGCACGAGACTGGTCGGCAACAATACTTGCACTTTTATACAGTATTTCATTTCAGTGTTAGAGGAGAATCTTCTTCAAAACACCTTTATCATACTCTCTGTACATGTACGTTTATCAAACATTAGGTGCTGTGGGGTTGGAGAGATGGCTCCGCAGTTTAGAGTGCTTACTGCTCCTGCAGAGAATCTGAGTTCAGTTCCTAGCACCCATATCCGGCAGCTCACAACCACCCGTAACTTCTGATCTAGAAGGTCCAATACTCTCTTCTTGCATCTATGGGCACATGCACACATTCTCCAACACATATAATTTTAAAAATAAATATTTTTAAAAAATAATTGCCAAATACATTAATCACAAAGAGTATCAATATCTATTTTTTTTTAAAAAGACAAATGTCTGGCATAAGCACTAACTTTAAAAAAATCCTTAAAAAATTATCAATACAGAAATTATATTGTTTTGCTTTGTTTTTTGAAATTTGTACTCTTAATCTGAAGGCTACAGTAACACATGAAACAGGTATTTTTCTAGGGCCAAGTAGCTAAAATTAAAAACCTGTTTTAAGGGGTCAGTGGTAGAGTGCATCTTGGTATGTGTGAGGCCCTGGCTTGCTTCATCTCTAGCACCAGACAGACAGCTAATTCTAAGATGTATTCAGGCTTCTTTCAAGACCTACCTGAGCCTTAGTCCTGTAGTAAAGAGCTCCAAGCTGGGGACAAGGTTGGAGAAGACAGGCTCAAGAGCCCAGCAGGGGTCTCAGATGCCAGTGAGAGGCTTCTGTAGGTACTGGGACTGGCTGTGGAATGAGCTATCAGAGCCACAAGCACAGAAGTGAAGGCCCAGGGATCATGGTGGCAATGTGGAGGCAACAGGAGACTGTTCTCACACAGGATGCAATAAATAAATACATCCTAGACTAACAGGTCCTCAACTGGCAACGAAAGGAGTTCCAGATATGGAAAGAGATAATTAGATCCTTTAGAGTTGAAATGAGTTTGGGGTAACAGCATGAACCAACAGACAGACATAGATCTACTTATAAGTGTTAAGAACTCAGTTTTCTCTGGTTCAGACTACTAAACAAAGCAGCGAACAGCAATACCACAAAACAATGAACATACCTAGAGCCTTTCTGTATGTTTTCTTTCTTTCTTTCTTTCTTTCTTTCTTTCTTTCTTTCTTTCTTTCTTTCTTTCTTTCTTTCTTTCTTGTTTGTTTGTTTTTGTTTACCAAGACAGGGTTTCTCTGTATAGCCCTGGCTGTCCTGGAACTCACTTTGTAGACGAGGCTGGCCTCGAACTCAGAAATCCCCCTGCCTCTGCCTCCTGAGTGCTGGGATTAAAGGCGTGCGCCACCACGCCCAGCTCTCTGTATGTTTTCTGCTGTACACGGAACAAGGGTCTCAGTTGTAGGACTAGGGAACAAGAAATAATTTTGGAACAGCAAGAAGCTGCTCAAGAATGATAAAAGCCATCTTAAAGACAGAGCTGGCCAGCCGGGAAGCACTACAAACCCAGCAGAATTTCCATAGGAAGACAGAGCAAAAGGAAGAAAGCCTAACCTATTAAACAAACAGAAACTCAAGAATCTACAGCTACAAACCCAGGAGAACAGATGGGACTAGGAACACCTTTACTGACAACTAATAGCAGCAGAAGGGATGGCTGGGTTCCAGGGCCACTTAGCCAGCACCACAGTTTTGCCCAGCACTGATGAGTGTAAGTAGACAGGGTACTTACAGAAAATGAGGAGCTTGGCCACAAAGACGCTCACTGGTTCACATTTACTTTATTTAAGCAGAGTAACTCTGCAATGGAGAGTGTGGCCAGAACCACACACGGAGCTCAAGGCAGTGCCACTTCTACGGCTCTTCCACCCACGTGACAGTGTGGACCTACTCATAGAAAATAAGCCCACCCTACATGGCAGTGTGGACCAACTCTCAGGAAATAAGCACAAACTGGCTCATCCTCTACTCTGTGACTTCTAAGAGTGTCAGTCCTAAAAATCAGCCTGAGAACCTATTTCAGATGGGACTTGATAACACTCAGAGCATTTAAAATTTCATTCATTTTAAGAAAATGAAGACTTACAGATTTTAAAAGTAGTTTTAAAAAAAAAGTACCTACATGTGAGCCATGAGGTCTTTTCTATTTTAAAGGAAAAGGGTTAAATATTGATGTTTATGAGACTGGGAATTATACAAATTTAATGTTTCATAGGGAAAAATTACTAAACCAAACCAACCAATACAAGGTGAGTTGCTATGTAAGAGTAAGGCATGGTTGAGTCACAGAGGGGAGGGAAAGAGTGGTAAGGGAGTGTGTACTTCCTGTGTTGAGTTTCCAGGGTAGGTCACAACCATGTCTGAGACTGCTTCAATGGTCCAGTGCCGACTGCAACCCACACAGTAGTACTCAGTAGTTAATGTGTGTGGTGTGGGGGCAAAAGGGTGTAATAGCATCAACATTAAAAACCAGTGTGTGTGCACAGACACATACATACACATACACACACACACAGAGAGCAGTAACTCTCAAGAATAACACCGATTTAACCCTGGTGCAAGATCTGACTACCATTTAAACTAGTTTGAGGTCAGCCAGTACCTTTTATCAATGAGGATGTTTTTCTATTACTTGAACCCAGGAAGTGAGTGAGGCATTACAGTCCTCATAATCTCAGGATTTTACACACAAAGTAAACCTTTTGCAGGAAACAGTAACTAAGAGTTCCACTTCACCTCGAGGACCAACCTCTTAAGACTGCACCCATCCATGATTAGAAACCCCGCCCTAATGTTAAGTAACACAGACAATCTGAAGATGTGGTGGTGTAAGGGTGGATAGGAGTATGACTGCTTTCCACCTCAAGTCCCACTTCCTTCAGTTTTAGATTCTCTGACTCAACAAAAACTATAGCCATGTTGTGATACAGAAACAGCCTGCTGTGTTGAGGGTGAGAGCTGGATCTCCTCTGTAGAGAAGACGCTCACTAGAGTGAGGGCGCACACAGACACAGAGGAGGAGAATGGACAGCTGCATTTTCAGAGCAGAAATGAACCGCAGAGCAATCTGGGAAAGGTGAAGCAGCTTTGAACCAGCTATATCCCATCTGCAGTGTGGAATGTGTTGCACAGTAACAGTCTCTCAGAAGCAGAAGCAGCATCACACTTACTTGGGGGCACTAACCATATCCAAAGGCTTGCCAATTTTACACGTTTGTTATTCGTCAGAGTTATTAGACAAATCAATCGTCAAACCGTAGTCAAGTACCAGACACAAATAACTTCCAGGAAGAACTGCTTACTTTGTGGTTCCAGAGACTTCGGTGCATGGTTTCTCACACAGAATATGGCAACAGGAGCCTCACGGGGAGAGGAAAAGTGTATGGCCAAGCAGGAAGCAGAAAAAAGGATTGTGGGGACAGCTGCCCTTCAGAGTCTCCAGCCTCTGGGATGGCACTGTGCATATTCAAGGCAGACCTTTCCCCCAGTGACTTCCCATGAATCAGTCCTCTCCTGTGGACACGGGTGTGCTTTTCTCATGCTAGGCATGCCTCAATCACTCAACTATCACAAAGACCAAATGACTGAAAACTGAGGCAGGGTATAGATGTGAGACTGATGATATCAGATACAGTCTTTAAGAACATGGGATTAATTTTTAAGAAGGGGATAATATAATGAACAATTTCAGCAGGCACTAAAATTGTCACCTAAAAAGTCAAATTATGAAATATACTAAACTGGATATGATAACACATGCCTATAGTCCCAGAGTTTGGAAGATAAAGGTAGGAAGATGAAAGAGGAGAGTATTCTGGACTGCTCAAAGAACAAAAGCAGAGCTGGCTAGATGGCTCAGCAAGTAAAGACACCCACTGTCAAGCCTGGAACCACCCGAGCTTGATCCCTTAGTCCCATTTGGTATAAGGAGATAACTGACTCCTACAAGGTCTCTGGTTTCCACACGTGTCATGGCACTTATATAAGTATATATAAGTATGTATAAACGTGCACACACATGCACATGCACACGCACAAACACATACACATTGAGTAGTGGAACAGAAACACTATTGAGAACATGAGGCAAAGTGATACCAGAATTCTTCACATAGAGAATTAATCTGGCACAAGTACCTTAGAGAAAAACACAGGCACTTCTTAGAAAAGTACATACACCTCCCCTGTAACCTAGTAATTCTACTTCTAGATATTTATATAGGAAGTCCAGGAGTGGCAATTTAATTTCCTTTGTGCCAGCCTATGTGACCAGGGCTCATCACCTACAATGCAGGCACTAGGAAGCCAGCACTGAAATGTGCCAGGCAGTCATCAGGTGCAGCGCCCTCCTTCCTCCCAACTACCAACCTCAGCTTCACCACACATTTGTTAGAGACATATCAACCTCAGATCACTGGGCATGGCCCATTTCACCCATCTGCCAACCCTGCCTCAAGCATACTACCCACCTGCTAACCAGGACCTGTGCAAAACAAAATCAGAGAGACTTACTTTATTACAGTGGGAGGCAATGATTAAGATATGTGTTAATCTCACTTAAGTCCTTCATGCTTTCATCTGCCATCTTAAAGAAAATAGTAAGTGATCTGAGTACAATCTCTGTAATGTGTCTGTTCACCCTGACAACTGAGTGGTGTGTGTCAATACCGAGAAATACCAAGTAAGACTAAGTCACAGAGCTTAAAATCCTATGAGGTTTTCTATCTAGTATACTATCAATATGAGCTTACAATGTTAGAAAGAGCGTGCTTATATTTAAAAGGCTCTATAAAAAGGAAACTGAAGAATTAAACACACAGAATTTTATAGGTATTAAATAATTCTTTCACCCGGCTGCCTTGGCATATTATCTTAATCTTAAAGAAGAAACCCTAATTTTGAATTTGATATTCAAAGTGAATTTTGAATTATAGATTTACAGCATTATTTCACGCTTCTGACTTAATGTCATTTGATTTTTAATGTTTTAATTATATTTATGTAGTGTATGTGCAACAAGTGTGTGCATGCACCCACAACAGTGTGGCTGTGTAAATCAGACAACTTTTGGGAATCGGTTGCGTACTTCCATCATTTTTTTTTTTTTTTTGGTTTTTTCGAAACAGGGTTTCTCTTTATAGTCCTGGCTGTCCTGGAACTCACTATGTAGACCAGGCTGGCCTCGAACTCAGAAATCCACCACCACGCTGGGCCATTTGTGTCTCAAGACTGAACTCAGGCCATCAGGTTTGGCAGCAAGTGCTTCTACCCTCTGAGCCCTGGTCCCTGTTTCTTGATAGAGGGTCTCATACAGCCCAGGCTGGTTTCAAACTCACTATGAGGCAAGAATGAGTTTGAATTCCCTCCATTCAGGAATTCACCATTGTATCTGGTTATGTGTTGCTATGGAGACTTCTTCCATGCTAGCTGAGCCCTCTAAGTGAACTACACCCCCAGCCTTTTTGATTTTGAAATCTTTTCCTCTTCCATTGCACATGACCTTGAACAAGGTCACACTATATGATTATCGCTGCATACATAGCCTGATGTGCTCTCCATGAGGCTGTGTGACGGTCACTGTGGACATGGGTGAGCCCCACCCACCCTACTCTGACTTCCTACAGGATCCTGCTTGCTCCTAACTCCATCTATACTCCTAAGACACACTAGTGTGCACACCTTTCCTCTGTGGAACAAGCTCTTACTCACCTGTGATCTTCCGTGGCTGCCTAAATGACAAGAATGCTTTTTTCTTGCACTTTGTATTTTATGATACACAAAATATTCTAAAAATATCCATTTTCTGCAAAGGTGTATTTCCTATACCACTTACATTTTCGTGATGAAGGTAATGTCTGGAGGTGAGGCATAAAAGCAGTACTTGCTGAGGGAAAAGAACAAATCAAATCAAGTGGGCAGATGCTGTACTCAGAGCTCTGATATTCAACTGAGTGCCATTTAGCCAACCTTCACTTAACTGCTGAGCTCTTCCCAGGAAAGTGCCCTTGCTACCTGAGCCTGCTAGGTCCTCCTCAGCCTCTGATGCTTCTCTCCAGCCTGGGAGAAGCGCCTGCTCACATACTCATGCGTCCTGCACTTTTGACTTCCTGGATAATAGCAGACACAAGCAGAGACCCTGTCTGTTGTTCACCCTGCCCTGAGGTATAGTCAGAGTAGGTACAAGAATTACCGACTGCTAATTTTTCAAAATAAGTGCATGTTCCTAAAAGAAACAAACAACCTTTTGAAAGCTATATATTTCTGTCTCAGATAAATTTCTTAATAGCAAGAATATATATGTTTACTCAGTCCAGCATTCTTGCTAAAAGTGCCCCTATCACAAGAGGACATTTAATAATGATCCTATAAGCAACAAATGAACAAACAATTCACATACTCTTCCAAACCCTCTTCGATGCTAACGACCATCTAAGTATAAATTGTGGAATGCCATCATCTAAGCTGTTTAGACTTGTCTTTAAATTTTTTACACTTCCATTAATGTTGTATTCTATTAAAATTCCACATGCCCTTAGGCACATGAACCACTATAAAAAGAATGGTGCTGGGGGATTAAACAAAACTTCAAAACACATCAGTTGAATAATTTTCTGTATCCTCATTATACTCAGGCATAAACCTGTCCACAATTAGTGTTATTAAGACACAAAAGTGGGAAGTGCCACATGTCTAAATTACCAACAGTAAGAAACATGATATCAGATAAAAAAAAAAAAAAACCACCAACCCAGCCTGAATTAAACAGAAATAATATTTAAAAGAAATAATTCCACAACTATTAGCCTGGCCTCTACTCCCAGCACCAAGAAAAACAACGAGAACAGGAAAGTGTTGAGGAGATGGATGCTGGCCACCGTAGCTCTGTAATGAGCAGACTTTACACTCCAGGCAAGTGAAGCCATGAGCACTGTGCTCTACAGGGTACAGCTGTTTCTCACGGGGATTCAGGCAACAATTCCAAACCACTAATCAGGATACTAGTAGATGATGTCAGGTGGACAAAGCAGGCTTCTGCTGGGGTGGGAAGGCGGCAATTAAGCTACAATCATCTATGGGGTAGAGATTAGAGCTTGGGACAACAGTATTGATTTATGCTTACCTCAATGTAGACCCAGATGGTCACAGATAGAAATGTTTACAGCTATGCGTATACACATGGCTTAGCATCCACACACATCCTCACTCTAGCATCTGAGGGGGCCTAAGCTCCCTAATACAAGATCTTATATTCTAACTGTGTCACCCAACAAAAGGAGTCTGGGCTCCCTGAGACACTGAAGATTCTAAACAGGATAAAAAGTGTGGACAAGAGGCAAGAGCATCTTCTAGTGCCTGAAACCGAGAAAAGGCAAAACATGCTCATCTGGAAAAACTCTCAAAGGCAAAATGACAGCAATTTATTTCAGTTGAAAATGCAGTAGTACCATATAAATGCACACTCCTAGATGGAGAGAACCGAGTGATGGTCTGCACTGAAGCATGTCAGCTAGACCTAGTGGGTCATGACTGTGAACACAGTGCTTGGGAGGCCAAGGCACAAGAATTACCATGCAGCTCAGGACAGCCTGGGCTAGACAGTGAATTCCAGGTCAGCCCAAGCTTCAAAACAAGAGACCAAAATTGTATTGTCAAAAATACAAGACAAAACACACCATTACACAGAGTTCTAAAATATGTCAGTATCTCAACCTCAAAGAGGCTGGATAATAAGCCCCTGCTTTTCAGGATACAGTGACTGCCTTTTTCTAAGGGCTTGGGAGAAATCAGGAGTGAGGTGACTTTGTAAAAAAGAGGCCTGCCACAGCACGAAGCCAAGTCAGAGTTAATGGTGACAATGGAGCTGGCAGCCCACCCTGAACACAAGGTGAGGAAAACAGCTTTCTGTCTCTGTGGTCTTCTCAAACACCCCTAACCCCAGTCTATGAGGAAACCATCAGAAAAGTTCCAGACGAGGAAATGTTACCCAATAGGTGACTGTCAAGGTCATCAAAAACAAGGAAGCCTAAGACACTTTGACAAGAAAGAGGAACCAAACGAGACGCATGAGAAAACAGACAGTACACACACTACAGGTGGACCCTGGGCTCTATGCCAAGGCCAGGAGAGGGAAGACCCCTCTCCACCCCATGTCATAGTGGTACAACCTTGTGATGCCAGCCCTTGGAAGACTGAGGCAACCAGAGTCTTGTGGGGTTGAGGCCAGCTTGGGCTATTTAGTAAATCTGTCTCAAAACAAACAAACAAACAAACAAACAAACAAACAAACCCAAAAAAGCCCTAAATGACTCTGATACATGCTTATCTCTGGTTTTCAATACAGGGCATGGGAAAACCCTGAGACAAGATGATGCCGAACCTGCTGGTCTGGGGACTACACTGTAATATTCTCTGCATTAGACAAACCAGGCAGTAAGACGGGCAGTGCTCACTGTATAGGGCACTTCACACAACACACTTGTGAGGTCCTGTTATTAGAGATGGTGACCTTAGCAAGAGCAACCTTTAGCCCATAGCTCCATGATGGGTGATGGAGCCTCTCTGTTCTTGCATTCCTGAAGGCTTCTCTTTTGGATAATATACTACTTCTGCATCTTAAGACTGCCGTAACAGCCAGCCTATGATGGTGCATGCCCTTAATCCTAGTACTTGGGAGGGTGAGGCAGGTGGATCTCTCTGAGTTTGAGGCTAGCCTGGTCCACAAAGTGGTTGCAAGCCAGACAAGGCTACATAGAGAGAGTCTGTCTTTAAAAGACTGCTGTAACAAATCACCACAGACTTGCTGGCTTAAAAACAAAACAGAAATACCGAGCTGGGGAGATGATTCAGTGAGTAAAATACCCACTGAGCAAGCATGAGGACCTGAGCCTGGGGCCCCGGGACCCACTTAAAAAGCAAGTTGTTTGGGTGTGCTTCTGCAACCCCAGTGCTTAGGGGGAGGGGTGGAGACAGGCAGCTAAATATCTGTGGCTTGCAGGTCAGTTTGTCTATATAAATTCAAGAGCTCAGAATTCAGTGTGGACCTGTCAAAAACAAACAAACAAACAAACAAACAAACAAGGTAAAGAACAACTGAAGAAGACCCAAAGTCAACCTCTGGCTTTCATGCATCAACATGCAAGTATATCATACACAGGAACACTTGCACACAGACACTCAGAGACACAGAGGCAGAGACATGGGTCTGCGAGAAAGGTGGCACTCAGAAATATGTGGTGGGGCCATGCTCTCTCCAGGGGCCTACTGGCTGGTACCAGCTTCTGGTGGCCACACCACTCCCACGGGTGCTGTTCTCACATGGCCTTCCTGTTTGTGTGTCTCGGGTTTCACTGGTGTAGTGCCCACCAGGGCAATCCAGGGCTGTGTCCTCACCTCAAGATCCTCAGCTTAATAAAGAAATCTGCAAAAATACCTTTCCAAATGAGGTGACATTTACTAAGACTGGCTATCTCTGGGAGGATGCTATTCAACTGACTATACATACTGTAAAGTCAAAATGATATTCAATGGATTTTTCCTAAAAATTACAGAAAAGGATGATATCAGCATGAAAAAGACAGACTAGGTTTCTATTGACAGCCTTTTCTATGATCAACACTAAATGTCAAACAAACTCTGCTGTGACATGGAACAGTGTTCCCCTCTCTGAGTTACTGCAATAGCTGATGAGCTCCTGCATCAAGGATCAAGGAGGAGGCAGGGACCCTCACAGAGCCCTCACAGATGTGAGCATCACAACTCTTGGAGCAGCTGCTCCAGGGTGTGGAGAACGTGCTGAGATGCTGGGCTGGAGGCCGAACAGCACGTGTGTTTTCATGCTGCCACCAACTCTGGAAGTCCATCACATCATATTGACAAAACAGACTGCAGAATGACAGAGCCCCACAAGGTCTCATCACTAAACATTAGCTTAAATCTGAGCATTCTAAAAGTGATCTGCCAAACAAAAGATGAAAGATTAAGATTACCCCTTCATCTAAAACTCTTGGCAACATAACTTTATTGATGACTGCCAAATGAAATCTCTGCTAACATCAGTGAGATGGCTCAGTGGATAATGTCCTTGCTGCCAAGGCTAATGATACTAGTTTGATCCATGGGATTAATATGGTGGAGAGAACCAACTCCTGGTAGTTGTCCTCATGTCTACATGTGTATTGTAGCATGTACACATACATACAATAACTAACTAGATACATGTAACTTAAAATTGAAAAAAATAAAAGCTTTACTACAAAGGCTTAACTGAACCAATTTCATTATTGTTGCCTCTGCAATGTCACAGTGACTTCTGCTTTGCTGGCTAGGGGAGTGGAGGTGGGGGCCCTCAGGGATGGGGGGGTTGTGGAGGGGAAACCGGAACAGGGATAACATTTGAAATGTAAATAAATACAATTACCAATAAAAAAAAAAGAAAGGGGGAAAAAGTCCTATTGATCCCCTGCCACTGTCGCCAAGTGACTTCAGCAACCTGCTGGTCAGCAAGCAAGCCATAGCCTATCAGGGCACATCTGGGACTTCCCAAAGGCAGAGTCTTTGGTTCACATTCGCTGGTTTGAGATTGGCAGTGCTGCACACTCAATGCCTGGGTATCTGCAGGGTACTTGCATCTTTTTTAAAGGGAATGGATCCCTGGATATGGTGGACACGTGCGATGCTGACGACTAGTGTGAGGAACAGACTTGAGAGTGCAATCTTGCCAGGCCTGGGGCAACTAGGGCACAGAGGGCTGGAGATTGGCAGCCAGAGTGGTGTGGTAGGTTTTAGTTACTTAGAATGCCCCCCTCCCAAAGACAGGACCTTAGTGTATTACCTGGTACATCTTGAACTTGTGACTGTCCTGCCTCTTAGTAGCTAGCATAGGTGTATGTCACCATGCCTAACTCATCATGAAACTTGATGTTCAAGAATAACATTTTACATGTTTGTTTATTTCATTTGATGTGTGTAGGTGTTTCCTTTTATATGTTTGTGTACCACACTCAAGCCTGGTGCCCGTGGAGGTCAGGAAAGGGCATTATGTTCCCAGGAAGATATGAGCCACTATAATAATGATTGAGAGTCATATAGTCTTGTTTATTTTTTTAAAAACAAGGGACTCCTCCCATGCACTGCACCTCCAAAACCTTCCTGCAGGTCTTGTAAGCCTCCGTCTTATGCCACCTCCTGCAGGTCTTGTAAGCCTCCGTCTTATGCCACCGAATGTTTGCCTCTTCTGAGTCTCTTGCTTTCTGGCATTTACACAGAGAAGTTGACAGATGAGGACTGCAAGGCTGTGCCGTCACAGTGCCGCAGTCTCCATGTCCAGGGCAGACTGTTTTTGCATCATTTAAAAAGCTAAGCATATTTGTATTACCTAGGTATGCTCATTTCCATAGGCACTGTGCTCTAATTGAGCAAGCAGAAACCTGAATTATTAAAATACCCATTATATATATCTACCAACAAGCCTTCTACTGCGTTCAATTGCATCCATATAAGTAAAACTAAGCCTTCATCTAGGGAGGGAACACAGGACCTCATGCTTGTCTGGTAAGTGCTCTACCACTGACCTAAGTCCTCAACCTCCAATTCTTTTTTTGGGGGGGGGGGTTGTTTATTTTATTTTTTTTGGTTTTGGCTTAGGAAATAAATGTCAAGCATCAAAGAAATAAATGTGCACAGATTTCTTTACCCCTGGATAGTAGAGTCCTGCAGGGTTGCCCTCCCTGAATCCTGGTGTCAGCAGGGGATTAGATTTCAATTGCTCTGTGAATGCTGAAAGAATCTTGCTACCCAGGAAAAGAGTTGGCTGTAATGGTCCCATTACACATTTTTTTACAGTCATGACATGGCACATTATAATCTTGCTCAACTGCTCAACGATAAGCTCTTTATAGAGCTAGAAGTCTGCAGCCTCTAGAACAAAGACCTCTTCTGTCTTCAAGTTCCTAGAAGTCAGTAAGCTACAAATCACATCCTGTACAATATCCACTCAGAGAATCCAGCTCTGTACTGCTTTGCCCAGTTTCCCAGAGCACAGAACAGTCTACAGGATACAACAACCACAACAAAAGCCCTTCATTTTCTGTTGGAAGGCTCTGTGTTCTAACTGCCCCACCCCACTTTTGCAGTCAGATTCATGTAGCAGTCTAGGCTGTCCTCAAACTTACTACGTAGCTAAGAATGACCTTAAACTCCTGGCTCTACCTTTTTTAAAACTTGCAATAATTTTAGAGGGACTGGTGAGATGGCTCAGTAAGTTAGGCACTTGCCACCAAGTCTGACTGCCTGAGCTCAGTATCTGGGACACATGGTAGAAGGAGAGAGCCAACACCACGGAATATCCTTTGACCTCTACAGACACCATAGCTGGCACACACACCAAAACGTAATACAAAATGTTCTAAAACCATTTCCAATAACAGAGCTGTAAATGCTGAGACCAGCACCTCCTGCCCTGTTTCCTCCTACTAACTATGACACAGGAGTTAAAATGAGGAAATTAGCATTTGTACACAACTAGTCCTCGAGCAGTAGACTCTGCCAACACCCACCAGCTTGCTCTTCCATGCCCCTTTCTCTTCCAACCCAGAGGCCCACATTGAGGGAAGTCTTCATGTCTCAAGACCTTGATAGTGGAAGAAACACTGAGGAATTTCTGTACCTTAGACTCTAGTTTAGTCTTGCCTGGTGTGGAGTTAGAGATTTAATATAAGAAGGTGAGATGTCTTCCTCACACTCCATCCCATTGGAGAGAATTTAACAAACATGCTACCCCCTGAGACCCTACTGGTGGATGCTGACTCACAGTAAGTTTCACTTTGTAACTGCTGAAACATGTAACCGATCCATAAACAAGCTTTAAATTACTTAATAGCTAGTCTGAAAAACTGAGAGATTCCCAGCTATGCCTAGTACACAAACACTTAGTTTTTACTTTGTGGTGATCCATGCCTGCAATAGCAGCCCTCAGAAAGCAGAGGTGAACTGGGAATATAAGGCCAGCCCAGCTACATAATGAGACCAAGAAAGAAAGCCAATCCTGTCAAATCTTTGTGTTTGTCATCAGTGACAGTACTGTCCTTCAATCCCACTCATCTGTATTTGGTCATATAAGTCCTGAGTGCTAACATGACTCAGAGAAGAAAGGTACGTAAATAGTATTAACCCTATATAGCACAGCCCAGAGGGAGCATTTGGCACCCAGTCTGGCTTCCCTGACCCCAATTACAGTCTCTACTCACTGGAAAAACCAAAGCCAATCTCTCTTTCTGCTACCCAGGACAGGTGGAAACGTAAATTAACAGTTCTAAGTTCTACATGGTTCCGGAACACCACTACCTCCTAAGAAATGTTCTTTGAATCTAAATGAATGACAACTCCTGAAAGTTGAGTGGGTAAAGAATTGTCAGAGAAGGCTGTATACTACAGCAGACAGGGAATTTCCACCCACTGAGACACCATGTCTAGGTTTGGAGTGGCGACTGCTCCTTTCAGGTTATTCAAGCAAATCTCACGTAAAGTCCACTTTTGATAAAATCCAACCTGGTATGAGATCTACATACAACTCCAGTACTTGAAATATATATACATATACAACATTCTGATTAAACAAACATTCCTGTTGCACAAGATTGAGACATATCAATTTACAATATTCTTCTAAACTTTAAGCAATTTTACCCAATTTCCCTAACCCTGCAACACCGCCTTTGCCACCTTTCACTGTCAAGTTCATTCTTGCCTTTGTTCCCTCATTTTCTATGCTGAAGACACCAGATTAAGTACCAATAAGGATGAGTAAATATCAGAACTATAAGCTTTAATTATTGTTGCCTCTTAAAATTGGGAAGGTATCATAGTTACTTTGAAGCAACCTAAAAATGTGCTTGCTTAGCTTGTACAACCACTCTGGAAATCAATCTGGCGGTTCCTCAGAAAATTGGACATAGTACTATCAGAAGATCCAGCAATACCTCTCCTGGGCATATACCTAGAAGATGTTCCAACTGGTAATAAGGACACATGCTCCACTATGTTCATAGCAGCCTTATTTATAATAGCCAGAAGCTGGAAAAAACCCAGATGTCCCTCAACAGAGGAATGGATACAGAAAATGTGGTACATTTATACTTACACAATGGAGTACTACTCAGCTATTAAAAACAATGAATTTATGAAATTCTTAGGCAAATGGATATATCTGGAGGATATCATCCTGAGTGAGGTAACCCAATCACAAAAGAAGTCACTTGATATGCACTCACTGATAAGTGGATATTAGCCCAGAAACTTAGAATACCCAAGATACAATTTGCAAAACACAAGAAAATCAAAAAGGAAGACCAGTGTGTGGATACTTCATTCTTCCTTAGAATAGGGAACAAAATACTTATGGAATGAGTTACAGAGACAAAGTTTGGAGCTGAGAGGAAAGGATGGACCATCCAGAGACTGGCCCACCCGGGGATCCATCCCATAATCAGCCACCAAACCCAGACACTATTGCATACACCAGCAAGATTTTGCTAAAAGGACCCTGATAGAGCTGTCTTGTGTGAGGCTAAGTCAGTGCCTGGCAAATACAGAAGTGGATGTTCACAGTCATCTATTGGATGTAACACAGGGTCCCCAATGGAGGAGCTAGAGAAAGTACCCAAGGAGCTGAAGGGGTCTGCAACCCTATAGGTGGAACAACAATATGAACTAACCAGTACCCTCAGAGCTCATGTCTCTAGCTGCATATGTAGCAGAAGATGGCCTAGTCGGCCATCATTGGGAAGAGAGGCCCCTTGGTCTTGCAAACTTTATATGCCCCAATACAGGGGAAGACCAGGGCCAAGAAGTGGGAGTGGGTGGGTAGGGGAGCAGGGTGGGGGGAGGGTACAGGGGACTTTCAGGATAGCATTTGAAATGTAAATGAAGAAAATATCTAATAAAAAATTGAAAAAAGGGGCTGGTGAGATGGCTCAGCGGATAAGAGCACCCGACTGCTCTCCCGAAGGTGATAAGTTCAAATCCCAGCATCCACATGGTGGCTCACAACCATCCGTAACGAAATCGGGCGCCCTCTTCTGGAGTGTCTGAGGACAGCTACAGTGTACTTACATATAATAAATAAAATAAATCTTTAAAAAAAAAATTGAAAAAAGAAAAAAATGTGCTTGCTTAACAATCCATATACTAAAATTAGAATATTCTAGAACTCTAATTATCTTTAGAGAAAACAGAGACTCAGGCTGCCAAAGCCTTTTATACTGCATCTCTAATTCATATTGTTCCTCTAGCTGCTGCCGGGCTCTCCCTTGATCTCCTGTGCATATCACAGTGTTCTTTTCTGGCTACTGCCAATTTGTCAAGTGGACATTGAAGCTCTTTTCTGCACAAACAGCTCATTCTGATGTTGATAAATTCTTAGAATTCAGGACTCGCCTTATCCCTATTATTTCAAAATGACTTTATATGCCACTTTGAATACTTATATATTAAAAGGTAGGTGATACACTCTGCTGGAGGAATTAGAATGATAACATCTGCTATCTCAATTTTTTAACTATACAGGAAATACTGTATTTCAAGGTTAAAATAAAGATAGCATGTCTATCCTACCTCCTGTCAGTGTGCTAAAGAAACCTTCTTGTGTCAACTATACATAACAAGCTTAATAGGTAAAATGACAACCTTCCAATAACAAAAGTGACTAAGAAATAAAGTCTAGAACACCTTCAGCAAAGGCCTATCAGACTCACAAATTACAAAGACATGTGCCAATCTGCCTTCCTCACAAACATAATCCACCTATACATATGTCAGAGATACTATTGAAGATTTATTTACACAGCAAACTTCAGATCCAAAGCAACTATCAGATCTAAGTACAAGTCCAAAAAAGGGATTCTAATTCAATGTTGTTTCACCAATTACAGTTAAATACCTGTTTATATAAGTCAAAATCTACACACATAGAGTTCCCAGGGAACGAGTTCTGAATGGCTGTTTTGCAATACTCAAGGATACCCCTCCCCAGCTTCTCATCTCACAGAACTAACTCTTACCCTGCTGTAGTTATGGTAACACACATAATCACAATCCTTGAAACCACCCCACTCTGTGGGCAATTTCTCCCCTTGTTTCATTCTGAAAAAAAAAAAAAAAATCAAGTTCCAGAAGTTAGGTAAATTGTTGCACGAGACAACACAGCTAAAATGAGAAGCACTGTGATTCAAGCCCAGGCCTATTTGTGACCAAAGTCCTCACCAGCCCAACCTTGCCACGTCTCAATCTCTGTGCCACCCCGGCCTCTCCATCCACCACTTCTCATGTTAATCATTTTGCTGTCTTAAGACCACACACCTTGCTCTCTGTTTCTTTGTACTCTAGCCTATTTCTTCTAGAGTATGAGAGAGTAGGGTTGTCTTAGTTTACTTTTCTACTGCTGTGATAAAAACCTCACAACCAAGCCGGGCGTGGTGGCGCACGCCTTTAATCCCAGCACTCTGGGAGGCAGAGGCAGGCAGATTTCTGAGTTCGAGGCCAGCCTGGTCTACAAAGTGAGTTCCAAGACAGCCAGGGCTATACAGAGAAACCCTGTCTCGAAAAAAACAAACAAACAAACAAACAAAAAAAACAACAACAACAAAAAACCTCACAACCAAGGCAACTTCTAAAAGAAGCATTTAACTGGGGCTACAGTTTCAGAGGGCTACAGTCCATGATGGCAGAGCAAAGACATGGCAGAAGGAATAGCAGGGAGATTACATCTTTATCTTCAAGTTCCTTTGAGGCAGAGAGGGAATGGCAAGAGAGTCTTGAAATCTCCAAGCCTGTCCCCAGTGACACACCTCCTTCAACAAGGCCACACCCCAATCCTTCCCAAACAGTTCTGCAACTAGAGCGGGAACAAGTAGTTAAATGTGAGCTTATTAAGGCCATTCTCATTCCAACCACTACAAGGGGCTATGTTTTCTTTATTTTTCTGATCTAAATAATAACCGGGATGTTTTCAGTACCAGTGTCACCAGAAATATGTGCTGCTAATGAAAGAGGTATGAATTTTATTTTTGTAATGAACATGTAATAAGTTTTCCCAATTTGTTTGACTTCTTAAAGTATAAAGAGATATACAGAATAATGTAACTAAGAGAGAAGACACTTTAAACTATGAACTGGGCATCCAATAAAAGGATGATCTTAGATGGTATCAATGAAACAGAAGAGTAAACAAATCAAAACCATGTCCCCCATAAAAGTACAAAGAGCACTAGTGAGAATGCCTAGAAGCAGCATTTTCAGGACTCTGAATCTTAACTAAATGAAGTAATCGAGAGAACACTGTACAATAGAAACAGAAAAACTATACAAACCGTGGGCTATATGGTCTTGGAACTTACCCTATATCCAACTCATTTTCCAGATCTACTCTAGCCTTGTCTATGACCACAGTCAAAATGATCAGCCTAGAAGTCCCTTGAGAGGTGAGACAGAGACATGGATTTCCTTCAGAATTGCACTCCAAGACTAAAAGTAGTTAAGAGCATTTACTGGTCTTGTAGAGGTCCGGACTTCAGTTCCTTGTACCCACATTGAGTGGCTCACAACTGCCTATAACCCCAGTTCTTGGTGGATCTAATACCTTCTGCTGGCGTCTATGGGAACCTGCATTTGCAGGTCTAGTCAGGGCAGTGCAGAGAGCTTGCCCTGGTAGTGTGGATACAGGAAAGCTGGTGGGGCTGACTTACTCAGCTACCATCTAAGTCCCTGATCCAGGGCTTGGAGTTGGTTCACCTAACATGTACCCATCTATGAAGTGCTGAAACACATGAAGGAGAGGTCTTGCAGATCCAAAGTTACAGGATCTCCACAACACAGAGCAGCAACAGGATATCTGAGAGGAGTCCTGGTAAAGACCCAGTATTGATAGTGTGGCAGCATCCAGACCAATGACTCATTGCAATGGACATCTGCAAGTAAAGATGTTTAAGCTAAAGAGTATACTGTGTGACACACGGTAACATACTACAGCTTACACGGAAAGATGTTTTCAGGGTTGTTTTTTTGGAGGGGTGGGGGGAGATTGCAAGGGTGGAGAGAGGATACAAAGTGACAGGGAGATGAGTGGGTGCAAACTAATTCACAAAGATTCAATAAAAAGTTTAAAGGGGGCAGATGACTGGCACTGGTGGGACATGCCTTTAATCACAGCACTTAGGAGACAGAGAACTCAGAGTCTCTGAGTTCAAGGCCAGCGTGGTATATAGAACTCTAGGACAGCTAGGGCTACATGGGGAACCCTGTCTTGAAAAAAAAAATCAAACCAAACAAACAAACAAAAAAAAAAAACAAACACACACAAAATCACTTTTCCAATGCTTCAACACCATGTCTCACAAACAAACCCTTGAGAAATTTGAGGTAATAGCTTTTACTCTATGTGTAAGGCACCAGTTCTAACCAGAATTTAAGCTACTGTGAAACTAAAATCATTTAAAAACATATGCTTAAAGGCATTTATTAATAAGTCCCAGCAATAATCAAAAAATAAGCTTAGAAATAAATCTGAGTTTTGGCTCTGACAACTATTCCTCATGAGTCATTTTAATTATACAGCTATTACCTGAGGAATTATTTCTACTTCAAGGCAAGTTTTAAAAAAATTACTCCTCTGGCTAGGCTTATAATAGAGCAAAATAAATATCTTCCAAGACTCACAGCTTAACATAATTATCTTACAGGAAGTTTAAGGATTAATCCTGCCTGACTGTAGAACATGGAATTTCTTAGCAATGGAGGATGGGTGCAGGTATCAGGCAGGCTGATCGAATGGTAAATGGCCCTTGTATGTATTTCTTAAAATAAGAATGAAGAAGGGAAATTTTTCAAACAAGCAGAAAAAATGCAGGATAAAATCTGTGTGACCTAAAGAAGGAACAATTTCATAAAATGCTAAGAAGTCTCTAAGAGCTTTGGCTGCTTGCTCTTCCAGATGACACAGGTTCAGTTCCTGCACCCAGGTGGCAGCTCCTTTTCTAGGGGATCCAACCCTCCTCTCTGGCCTCCATGGGCACTGGACATGCATTATGAACACACAGCCATAAATGAAGGTAAACACCCACCCACATTAATAAAAATAAATAAATAAAAAGCACAAACCATTGAAGAAAGGTTATGCTAGAGTTAGACTCACAACTGGTCAATTTTTTAAAAATCTATAATTCAGTGAAGGCAAAGGGGCATAGCACACAGTCCAGAAGATCTATCTGTGTTGAGAACAAAGCACCTGAACGAAACTCTAAGACCGACATCTGAAACATGGGCCAAACTACAAACAGGCAACTCACAGAAAAGAGAACTCCCGTCAAAGCTAACGGGAGGAACCTCGGGCACGAGCAAGGGAGGGCCAGCCAGGAAAATCTAGGAAAAGCAGTGTCATCATAAGGCATTTAAAGAACTGCAAAGCAGCAGGGATACTCCTGCCTGCCTGCCCTACATTCCTGGGGAGAGCCGCCTGTGGCTGCGGTTACAGACCCAGCTCCCTAGGCAGAGGGGAAAACACCACAGAGAGGTGCTTGCTTATCAGATCATCTGAACCAATAAGACTATTTACAAAACTCTTAGTGTCCACAATATCAATCACAGGTATTCTGACCATATCAGATTAATTCATGATGAATAAAAAATCAACTCTCTGTCGTTCACATCCTAGAGCTCTAGACTCCACTTTACACCTACAATTTGGCACTCGCGCTAAATCAAAGTTCTTGCTCTATCTACCTCAAGATACTGACTCTATTTAGTAGCACCTATAAGATATTGATGACTACATCAAGACACAATTATTTTTTTAATTTTCAAGAAAAGCCCTGAGCTATGTGGAAATGGTAGCCAATGCCTGCAATCAGAGGGTTCCAGGCCAGCATACACCACAGAGTGCGACCCTGACCTCTACCCACAAATAAAAGTGTTGGGCATGGTGGTTTACACATGGAATGCCTGCACTGGGGTGGCTCAAGGAGCAGCATTTTTAGGCCAGTCTTAGCTACTGAGCAAGCTCACCGTCAGCCCTGTATCAAAACAACAAACTAAAAGCAAGCTTGTCCTCTAGAATGCCAGCAAGACAAAGCATTCCAACACATACAAAGCGTTATGTATTTTCGCCACAAAGAAGTATGTTATGGTCATAACTATTTAATTAAGGATGGGGAAATGCAGAAACACTGCTAGCTTTAATCTACTTAACACAGCATGAAATCCTTAAATGGCTTTTGTGCTGGTTTAAATAGGAATGGCTCCCCTATAGACCAAGTTTGATTGCTTGGTTGCTAGTTAACTATTTGGGAAAGACTAGAAAATGTGGCCCTACTGGAGGAGAAATGGCATTGGAGGTCAGCTATGAGGTTTCAAAAGCCCATGACAGGCCCAGTTTTTCTCTGTCTGCACGTTGCCTGTGATCAGGATGCTCTCAGCTGCTCCAGAACCATGTCTGTGTGTTCCCAGTCTTTTGCCCATGGATTCACCCTCTGAAACTGTCATCAAGTGCCCCATTAAATGCTTTCTGTTATAAACTGCCTTGGTCATGCTATCTCTTCACAAAAATAGAACAATAACTGAGACAACTTTCTTCACTGCAAAATTTCATGACAAAAGAGATCTCTCCAGGCCTGGTGAACAACCACCAGATAATGGAAGCAGGCAGAGACAGCAAGGCTCATGGGGATTAAAGGGCTCCCTCAGATCATACTTAGAATTTAAAATGCACCTTTGTTAACTTAAAATCTAAAAATTACATGAAGGGAATGAAGAAGCAGGCTCGTGGACCATTGACACCAGAAATTAAGAGGATTTTGGAACCCGGGCGGTCACAGATGGCCACTCTGCAGCTGTCGGTCATCATGTCACAAAATGAATATATTGAATTGCACCACAAACGATATGGATTCTGTTTGGACTACCATGAGAGAGAAAGAAGGTTGGGAGGTCCATGAGTGTTCACAGAAGACTGGCCTGAAGGCTGAACTCTCCCATAAACACCATGCTGAGGAAATACAAAGGAAAAAGACTTGAGAAGAGAAACACCAAGAAGGATGGTGAGACGACTGCACAGGGAGTCCCCGCCTATCTGCTGGACAGAGAGGGGCAGTGGAGAGCAAAGGCACTTTCCAACATGACTAAGCAGAAACAGAAAGAAAAGGCGGGAAAATGGGAGGTCCCTCTACCCAAAGGAGAAACAGAAGTATTGGAAGTTATTCGAACAGGAAAAATAAAAAAGAAGGCACAGAAGAGAATGGTTACCAAAGTCTGCTTTGTTGGTGATGGTTTGACAAGAAAACCACCTAAATATGAAAGGTTCATTAGGCCAATGGGTCTATGTTTCAAAAGAGCCCATGTCACACACCCGAGCTGAAAGCTACCTTTTGCCTGCCTATACTCAGTGTGAAAAAGAACCCATCATCCCCATTATATACAACCCTGGGTGTGATCACCAAAGGCACAGTCACTGACGTAAACGTGAGCAAGTTGGGCCTCGTGACACAATTTGGGGAAAGTCTGTCCAAGTTACCAACAATCCTGAGAACGATGGGGTTCGTAAATGCAGTCTTGCTGGTTTGACAGTGACGCCATACAAGTCATTCCACTCACTACTTCATTACCGAAGACTGTCAAGAAAACATGAACGCTGGGATCTTTCTGAACTACCAAGCAGCCTTACCCATGTGCAGTCATCAAGAAGTAGTTATTAGATTGTACAGGAAAATAAAACACTGCCCAATTGAAAAGCAAATTACATGAAGACCCACTCCTGTACACTTAAAACTGTTGTTTCCCTAAAGATTTAAGCAGAAGAAACCAAGTAATTGGAAGATATTTAAAGCAAGCTGTAGTTCAGGGAGGCAAGCAAGGGCAAGCGCATGGTTCTTCCTTTATAAAAGAGCCGCGGGCTCACGCAGGAGGGCAAGTTCTTGCTTTGGGCAAAGGGCCTAGCAGTTCCTCTGCTCTTCAGAACCACAAATAGCTGACTAAACTAAACACAACAATCCGTTTCATGCTACCATTATTTGATCCTGAAATTACAGGCAAGAGGCATACATGTGCCAATAGAACAGAAATGCCCAAAATGAACTCATGCTCTTATTAAAGAGCAAATACCTGCAAGCAGACTTCCTTAAAGCTTTTGTGTGCTCACTCAGACCTGCCCGCCACCTAGTGTGACAGGGACGACCATATCATAAACTTACAAGTAAAGTGAAGGTTGCTAACCATCATTTCTCTTTGGTGCTAGAGATGCCCCAGGGCTGCTAAGCACGCACCACGGCCCCCCGCTGTACCACTGTGCTGCGGCCCCAGCTCCCAGACACAGCTCCTGGCTCCCACATCACTGACCATTTTTAAGTTCAAAACATGTAAGTTTCTCATCTCTGTAGGTCATCTTGACCAGATGAAAGTGGGAGCCTTTGGGAAATGGAAAACAAGGAAGTGTCCTATGCTCTTGCAGAAGGTCCTGTGGAATCAATAGAAATCAGATGATTCTGGGTTTCATGGAAAAAGGTCACGGTGACCATCAGGAAATCCTACTTTCCTTCAAGCCCCAACTGCCATTATTTACTTTAAAAGACACCAGAAGTCCAGAGGCATACTCTCAAGGCCTGGCAGTCTAAAAGGCGAGGGGGAATCTGGGTAATGAGAATTTTAAAAATTAAAAACTCAGGCTAAAACATGTACCAATAACTTATACCAGTGTTAACCCTGAAGAGGCTGCTATTGGTAGTTTCCTATGATTAACTCAGAACTCAAAAGGCAAAACTGACAGTTTTTTCCACATAAAGAATTCTGTCCTTACCTCATATGACCAGACACACTGCACGCCTGCGAATCTCCGGACACATCTCCCCACCTCTACATCCTCATGGGTGGTGTACATTTCCCGGAGACACTTGCCAATGTGTGGTGCCATTCTCCGAAGCACTTCCCGGCTCAGAATCACACCAGGTCCGCCCATGCAGAAGTTCTCTCCAGGCTCGAGGGCCAGCTTCCCCATTTCTTCTGTGGTGCCCAGTCCTGTCTGCCCAAGAAAGAGGGGCTCGCTGCTATTCAAACTCCTCAGGAAACTCTCCAGACGGTCTCCCTTGATGTAAACATCATCATCTGCTCTCATAAACCACTCGTACTTGTCCAGGTAGTGATCGTGCATGTACTTGAGCATCATGAAAGACTTCTTCTGGGGTGGGTAGGAGTCGTCCACACCCCTCAGGGACACTACTGGAATGGGTATAGATGTATCTGAACCCTCGCTAGAGAAGAACTCTACTTTCCCAGGAATTGTCTTGGACCATGTTCTGTAATTAAAATAAATACAGATTAGAGGACAATTATTTTCAGAAATGCATGTATCTGCTCATTTTGAATCATTATGTGACTGCTTAAATTTGCTCTGCTTGCCTCCTTTAATGGAGACTCCACTGACTCCAGATTCATCTCATAAGAACCCCAACTGAAAGAAGGGTAAGAGATCGCTAAGTTCTACTTATAGCTGAAAACCAAACCGACACAGCAAGATCTATGTAGTCAACTTTTGGATTTCATCAACTCCTACCGACAAGCCCTCAGCTCTGTAAGATGGCTACTCAGGTGAAGAACAAACTGCCAAGCCTCATCAACAACTGAGCTTGGTCCCCAGAGGCCACATGGTTGACTCCTCCAAGCTGTCCTCTGACTTCTGCATCTGCACCATGGCATGCACATGCCCACATAGTCCCACAAATTAAGTAAAATGTAAAAAAGAAATAAATGACAAAATCAAATTTTCCAGTCGACAAAGCTTGTTGCAAAGTTCCTCGAGCACCAAGCAAGAGAGATGAAATGGTGAACCAAAAGACAGCTGGGAGTCATGAGCCGTCAGAGACAGACACACAGGCAAAGGAGGTCCAGAACAAGGATGCTTCCCTGAGGCAGGGTAAGTGCCCAGGATGCTACAGCCAAACCAGGGTGCAGAGCACAGCAGAGTGCTATTCGAGAGACTGGAAGGGAGGCCCCAAAGTGAACACACAGGAGAAAAGGCATGCATACTCTGAAATTACCTGGCAGTGGTTTGAATTGAAACAAGCAAGCCATAGGTAAAGGTCTGAGGTATTAAAGGAGCTGGTTCAAGCCAAACAGAGGAAAGATCAGAGAACAACTAAATGGAAACAAAGTATCCAGTTGAGAACACCTAACACCACAACGTCCTTTTCCTTTGCTTCAGGCTACTGCTAAGAACTTAAGTAATTTAGCTACAATCATTCATTTATATGGATTACTTCCAATATAAAAATGACAACAAATACAGGCTGAATATCCTTTAAACATTTTTACATTTTAAAAAAATGTGGATATA